>CAXAMN010019613.1:0-79291 GCA_963970005.1 Durusdinium trenchii
ATGCCCAGTTGCAAGTTGCAGCAGCCAAGCTGAGCAGGGAAGAATTTGAGCAGTTCAAGAAACACTTGAACATGCTGGATCTGCCTGCAACACTGCCCTTGGCAAAGGGTGCAAAGGCTGCTGCTTCCTTGGAAAAGGAACCTTCCTTGGAAAAGGAAAATTGTTTGGAAAGTGAACCTCTTGCAAAGCCCTTGGGAAAGGGAAGCATGCCCTCTGCACAAAGCAGCATATGCTTGGAAAAGCATCCTGCTGAGGGCCTTGGGAAAGGCTGCAAAAGGAAGCTGAAAGAAGAGGAGAGTGACATATCACTCGACAAGCATGGTTTCCCCAAGATGTTTGGCAGCCCAGAGGCTGCAAAGGCTGCATCCTTGGAAAATGAACCCTTGGGAAAGGGACCTGCCAGTGCCTCCTCTGTGGCCAGGGCAAGGCCAGGCAGCAGGGTGGCCAAGGGTGCGTCTGACCTCAAAGCAGCCCTAGGCTATACAGCTCCTTGCAAAAGGCCAGCTGGAAGACCCTTGAAAAAGGGTATTGAAACCAGCACAAGCAAAGCAGCCTTGGGAAAGGCAAGCAATGCAAAAGCCTTGGAGAAGGCTGCTGCAACACCCTTGGAAAAGGGTGAGAGGGCACCTTGGTGGAAGATTAAGAAGACCTGTGCCAAGAAGCCTGAAAGGTCATATCTCACAGGCACCACAGAGATTGGTTCAAAGTTAAAATTGATTGTTGAGGTTACACAGAAAAGATGCCCTGCCTATCTCCAAGTCATCGATGACATCAAGGCATCCTTGGAAAAGAATGCCTCGACAAAGGAGGAGGCATTGGAACTGAGAGAAGAGCTTTGCAGGCAGCATGGTTGCTGACAGTGTCTTTGGAAAAGGCAATGGGTGTCCTAGGAAAGGGCAATGGATAGCCTTGGAAAAGGCAATGGGTGGCCTTGGAAAAAATGGCTAGCCTTGGAAAAGGCAATGGATACCCTTGGAAAAGGCAATGGGTGGCCTTGGAAAAGACAATGGCTAGCCTTGGAAAAGGCTTTGTGCAAAGTGCATGTAGCCTACCTTGAGAAAGGTTTTTTGAACACCACAAAGTGGTTTGACCTGCAAAACTGCAGGTGAAAAAGGAAAAAGCTTACAAGGTTACAAGGTGCCCTCTGTAGTTTGGATGTTTTTTGTCTTGGGTAGGCTGTTCTAAGCGCACTCATTGTCTCAACCTCGGGTCTGCAGCTGTTTGCTCAAGCAGCTAGGGCTTAGCTACACACTTCCAGAATGCACAGCAGCACTCAGCAGCACAGCACACACACACATGCAGACTGCACACACACACACATTTGCACAGGCAGGCTAAGGCTTAGGTGGTGAACTGGATGCTGTAGGACACAGTATACAGACTAGAAACAACCCAGCCTAGCTAGCCTCTCTTGCATGGGCTGTGGCTTTTAAGCCACAGTTTGCTTGGAAAAGCAGTGCTTGAACAAGCCAAAGCTTGGAAAAGCATTGCTTCACAGAAGCAAAGCCAAAGCTTGGGAAAGCATGGCTCATGGCCCCTGGGACGATGATTCCTGGGATGGTGATTCCTGGGATGACCAGGGCTGGTGGAACCAGCGTGGTCGAATGTGGGGGTCTGGGTCCACCAGTGCTGGAAGGAGAGGTCAGGCACAAAAAGCAGTGGTCCACCCTGGTGGAAGAGGACCCAGCAAGTGAGGAATGCTTGGAAAAGCATTTGGAAGCCTTGGAAAAGGCAAGGGACAAGTGTGCCAAAAAGCTGGCAGAGGTGAGGCAGCAAAAGGCAGAGCAGGAAGCCTTGGAAAAGGCCAAGGAGGAAGCAGAAGAGACCAGCACTTGGGAAAGTGCAAAGGGCAAAAAGAAACAAAGGTCTAAGAGCAACAAGGCTTCCCCTACCATTGAGTCTTCCAGTGGCAGCGCTTCTAGTTCCAATGCACCCTTGAGAAAGGAGGCAAGGAAGAGAAGCAAAAGCAGAAATGAAAGCCAACTGAGAGGCACTCCTGCACCCATTCCCCAGGAGAGCCTCCAAGCCTTGGAAAAGGCACCCAACAAGGATGCAGATGAGGGCACATCTTCAAAAGCCTTGGAAAAGGCACCCAGCAAGGATGCAGAGGAGGCAACTTCTTCCAAGAAGATTGGCAAGATGGGCTACAGGGCTGTGCTGAGTACCAGGCCTGGCAGCATGTCCCTCAAAAGCAAGGCAGAGAGTGAGGGCTTAGGCTTGGAAAAGCCTAAGGTTTTGGTTGATTGGCATGGCACGCTGGAGAAAGCAAATGGCTGGGCGCCAAAATACAATCTGTGGGCCTTGGACCAGCTGCTTGAGAAAGCAGAGGTTTACCTCCTGAGCTGGGTTGGCAGTGAATGGAGGAAGGACAAGGCCATGAAGGAAATGATGGCCTTGGAAAAGGCAGATGAGATCCAATACATTGGGGCAACCTTTCACAAACTGAACAAGAATGGCAAAGTGGATCATGCAGTCTACTGGGGGTGCTGTGCAGTCATCGATGATGACTGGGAGGTTTGTGAGGAAGCCAGGCAATCAAACCTCATGACCTTTGAGGTGAGGTCCAAGAAGCCATCCCACACCTTGGAAAAGGATCAGTTTAGGGACTTCAGAGAAGCTGTGCTTGCCCTGTTGGACAGGCTGTAGACAGCATAACACCCTTGGAAAAGGGCACCCACCAGCTTCAACAAAACCTTGGAAAAGGTTTGCAGGGTCCTTGGGAAAGGATTGAAGAGATCCTTGGAAAAGGAATGCATCCCTTGGAAAAGGCTCAGGGTTTCCTTGGAAAAGGAACAATTGCCCTTGGGAAAGGGCTGCAGCAGAAGAATTCGACTTGCATGCCTGCAGGTGCCCCCTAACATGGGGGAGCCTGGACTTGAAGAGAAATGGAAAAATGAATATAATAACTAATTATATACAAATAAATAAAATATGTATATATGTATATATTTTAATATATCATTTTTTTAGATATATCTTTAATATACAATTTTTGTTAAAATATCATATATATATATATATATTATATACATGGATTTTTGAAATTCAAGCTAACCAAGGTAGTTTCAGGCTCAGTTCAATAGTAGTTTCTATAAGGGGCAGGTTCAGGTTTGAATCAGGGTTGAATGACACAGGAATGAATACCCAAATGACCTTGGAAAAGTGTTTGAGAAGGTCTCATTCAACTACAGGCATTGCCTTCACAGAGTGTTTCTACCAGATGAAGTCTGATGAAACCAAAAACTTAGAACCTGATGAAATCTGATGAAATCTGATGAAGCCAATGTTTTCATCAGATTTCATCAGGTTTCATCAGATTTCATCAGGTTCTAAGTTTTTTGATTTTTTGTAAATATTGTTGTAAACCTGATGAATTCCTTTGCAGGCTTTTGGATCAAGTGTGCTGGATTGGATAGTGTGTACTGGTTAGGTTGGTATGGCCCCCATGAAAGTTATGAAGTGTGCCATGAAGGCCTTGGGAAAGGCCAAAGCCAAGGCCTTGGGAAAGGCCAAGCCAAAGGCCTTGGGAAAGGCCAAGCCAAAGGGATTGCTTAAGGTCAGGTCAAAGGCCTTGGGAAAGGCAAAGCTGAACAAGACCAACTTGGAAAAGTTGGGCAAAATGACATTGGATGAGAAAGTTCAGCAAGCAGCAGAGGCAGCTTCTGATGAAGAGGAAGCTGCATCTGTGCTGAAGCAAAGCCTGACCCCAAAGGAAGCTCAACAGGTGTGGGGCAAGCACCAAACACACCTGAATCACAACCCCTTGGAAAAGGAGGAACATGAAGCTTTGTCTAAGAAAGACAAAGGCCTCAGCGCAGCGCTGATGAGGAAGGTGTGCAAAAAATATGTTCACACAGAAAAGAAGTCCAGGCTTCTGAGTCCTTGAAAAAGGGCGACAAATGGGAGTCCTGGAAGCAGATGCTGGATCGGTTCGATGAAACAGAGCTGAACCAGCACATTGCCTCTGGCAGGGTCATCTACAGAGAAGACCCAGTCACATGGGGCCTCTGGCAATACAAAGATACTCAAGACTGGAGTCAAGAGGTGGGAGCAGGGTCAGGAGTGGGAACCTGAGGAAGAGGACTTGGAAAAGTTCAGTCAGCTCTACACCAGGGATGCTATGGGCCTGGGCCTTGAAGACATCTCTGATGTTGGCCTTGGGAAAGGCAAGTGCAAAGGCCTTGGAAAAGGCAAGGGCAAAGGGAAGAAGGGCCTTGGGAAAGGTGCCCTTGGGAAAGGGAAAGGTCCACTGGCCATTGAAGATGGTGAAGTGGATGGTGAGGAACTGAAGGAGGAAGAGCCCACTGAAGAGGAGGCCCTGAAAGAAGCCTTGAAAAAGGCTAGGAAGGCCAGGGACCAGGTGGTCTCGACCCAGCATGACTTGGAAGAAGCCTTGGGAAAGGCAAAGGCCAAGCTGTCAAAGCAAGGGCAGGCCACAGCTGAAGGCCTTGGCCAACAGCTGCAGAGGTTGCTGGTGGTCTTGAAAGGCCACTTGGGAAGCAAAAAGCAAACCACCAGTGCAGCCTTGGGAAAGGTTTTGCAGGAGTGTGCTGAGACCATCAAAGGGGCCAAGGAGGAAGCCAAGGAACTGAAGCAGTTGGCCAACAGAGCCAGCTCTGTCGCTCCCTCCAAAAGGTCCAAGAAGTGATCTTGGAAAAGGTCTGCCTTGGAAAAGGCAGTGTCTATGTAGCAGCACAAGCTTGGAAAAGCTGTAGTTTTGTAGAGGTGTTGCTTTCAAAAGGAAAGCATGTGTGCAGGAAGATGCTCATGTCGAGCAGCTTGCAGGAAAAACAATTGCCTTGCTCTGCATGGGTGGGGCTGGGGATATACACAAAGCATTTGCACACAAAACTTGTAACCCAACATGTTCTTGCTGCAGCCATTTTTCCATCTCAAGGCCAATGGCCAAAAGGTTGAGGGGGTGGCAACTGCAACTGGAATCAGGGTTGGCTCCCAAAGCCAAGCCTTAAAAGGCCTTGGAAAAGGCAGACCCCTTGGAAAAGGGTGGTCAGCCTCAATCAGCACTGGCCAATAAGCTCCTGGCACTTTGGGCCAATGGGGTGCTCAGTGCAGTGCTGATCAGGGAGATTGCTGATTTAGCTATGCAGGATGGTGCCTCTCATGAAGACCTAGTGGCCTTGGCAAAGGCAGGGTCATGGGGCCTCCATCCAGCTAATTGCCATAGGCAAATCATGGGGCACTTCTGCTCAGATGTGCAGATTTGCCAAAGCTTTGAAGTCCCAGTGGAATGTGTAGATTCCAAGACTTCAAAAGAGTCTGTGGTGGATGCCAGCATTTTCCTACCACATATGATGTTTGCCAAGCTTGGTGAAATGTTCTCTGCATTTTTCCATTCCCTTTTCTGCCTTGGAAAAGGCAACTTGGAAAAGTTTTGGCAAGGGGTCCAAGCTTCAGGCGATGACAAACTTGTCAATCACCCAATGACCTTGGAAAAGGGTTGGGAGGAATGCTGTATCCCACTGTTCCTCCATCGAGGTGAAATCGAATTTCAATCAAGGGACACCTTAATGACATTCAGCTGGGGCAGCTTGCTCAGTGATAAAACCTCATTGGAAAGTCATCTTCTACTGGGTGCGTATCCTAAGCTGTCCACTTCCAAAAACACCTGGTCAGGCATGTGGAAATGGTTTTGATGGAGCTTTCAAGCTCTACAAGCTGGAAAGCACCCTACCCTTGACCCTGACAACAAGCCCTTGTAAAAGGGCAGCCCTTGGTACCAATACCAAGGGCAGCTCTTGCACCCCAAGGGGTTTAAAGGAATAATTTGGTGCATCATAGGAGACCAGGATTTTCATGTGAATGCATTATCCTTGCCTCACTGGGCATCATACTAACAAGGGGTGTATGATGCCCAGAGAGGAGATGATTGTGCCTTGGGAAAGCGCAAAGCTGGATATCTATGTGTACTCACACAAAGAGCATTTGGATGATCAGTGGTCTGACCACCCACTCTTCCAAGTGCCCCATGTGAGCCCAAAGCATGTGAGGGGTGACCCCCTGCACATTCTGTGGTGCAGTGGCATCTACAACCACCTCATTGGTGGGATCTTGCACTATGCTTGCTACATTGAAGGCTTTGGAAAAAGAGGCGCCAAGCAGCCTTGGGAAAGGCTAGCTCTTATATTCTCTGAAGTGCAAGTGGAGTACACAGAGAAAAGGACAGTTAGCAGATTGACAAACCTCAGGTTGTCCATGCTGACTGACCCAAAAAAACATGGAGCAAGTGGGCCACATTGGAATGCAAAGGGGGAGAAACTAAGCACCTCCTGCCAGCATTGATACCAGTCCTGGAAAGGATGTTTGCTGGTACAGAGAAAAGGGAAGAGAAAGCAATGATCTCTGCTGCAAAGAGCTTGGAAAAGCTCATTGAGGTGTGGGACAGTGCAGGCACATTTCTTTCCAAAGAAGAATATGAGACATCACTAGCCCTTGGAAAAGGGTTTTTGGACGAGTATTCCTTTTTGAATGCATGGTCCTTGGAAAAGGACAGAAAGTCATTCAACATTGTGGCCAAACACCACACATTTATACACCTCCTCTTCAATGCCAAATACCTCAACCCCACAGTGCAGAGCTGCTGGAAAGGAGAGGATTTTGTGGGAAGGATATCAAGACTCACACATAGTGTGAGCATGGGGGTCGCATCCTCCAAGCTATCTCAGAAGGTAGCTCCTAAGTACAGAGTCCTGATGCAGCTAATGCGCACAAGGACCAATTTCCAGCAGGCAAATGCAAATGTTGGTTCATGACCTTGGAAAAGGTCTACATAAACTGCCTTGGGAAAGGCCTGTGCAGCCTGCTTGACCTTGGAAAAGGTCTACATAAACTGCCTTGGGAAAGGCCTGTGCAGCCTGCTTGACCTTGGAAAAGGTCTACATAAACTGCCTTGGGAAAGGCATGTACAGCCTGCTTGACCTTGGAAAAGGTCTACCTAAACTGCCTTGGGAAAGGCATGTACAGCCTGTACAGTAGCTCCTGGACATATTGAGCGTCAAGAAAAAAGGAGACCTCTAATTGATTTTACAATTGATTTTCTGATTGATTCTGCAATTGATTTTGAATTGATTTTGCAATTGATTTGGAGCTTTGAAAACATATGTTTTTCTATTTGATTTTCATACCTGAAAAATCAAGTGCTCCAATTGATTTTCCAAGCATAAAATCAATCAATTGATCCTAATCAATCAACGATTCTCAGGGTGATATTGATTGAAGAGCTCCCTGTGTCGTTCAATTCCGTTGGCCTCCAGAAGGATCGAAATATGTGCCGTGTTCCTGACAAGATAGTGCGGCAAAACGGCATACTGATCCGAATCTGCGAGCTCCCTGGGCAGAGGCTGCTTGCCGTTAAAATGAGGCGTACGGTTGATATCGCCAAAGTTGAGCATCAAGACGCTGACATGTTCGGTCGATCGGAGTCGTCTTGCCTCATCGAGATCAAAGTCTCCCTGGTTTGCGCGATATCCCTGCATGTACGAACGGCTTAACTCGACAATCTGTCGCATCTCCTCGCCGGAATATCGGCGGTTGGAGTCGTAAAAGCAGCTTGGTCGAATGATGGGATACGGTGCCACATCTGACTGTTCGTCCCAGTGTTGAGCGATCGAGGGAATGTCGCGGCTCTTGTAGGTAGGATGGTTCGTGTAATGGTACTTGCTAACTCCTTCGAGGACAATGCGATCCATCGCTGCGTACCCTGTTGAGCCGCCACCGAGAACAAGGTCCTTGATTTCTTGCAAGCGGTGCAGTCGACCGGCATGTCGGTCAGACGGGTGCCAACCCTCGGATTCAGCTGCGAAGGGAATCGTGAAATCGATTTCTGCGGTGATCTCTTCGCGCTCATGCTCACCCAGCGGTGCCGGAATATCGGCGTCTGGGACTGTTGAACAGAGATAAATGCTGTTGCATGTGCAATGGTTGTCGACCTCATG
Organism: Durusdinium trenchii; assembly: GCA_963970005.1. NCBI lineage: Eukaryota > Dinophyceae > Suessiales > Symbiodiniaceae > Durusdinium > Durusdinium trenchii. Next base: position 7,953 of record CAXAMN010019613.1, read on the forward strand.
ATAGCAGTCGAGGCATGTTCCATGTCCGCATGCCCTGCAAAAGAAAAGTACATCGGCATTAGCACAAATAAGGCAGGTCATCTTTTCTGGGCGATGAAAGTACTTGGTTGGAGATTTCTGTGCCTTCTTTGCATCGCTGATGACTTCCCGCGCTCGGGAGGTCGCACGCTTCTTCGGCTGCGCTTCGAAGTACTTGGTTTCCGGGGTGTCGGAAAACGAAACTCTGCGACCTTCGGATGGAGTGCGGGCCGTTCCCGGTGCATGGTCAGCCTTCTTAAGGACAGTGCGAGATGGTGTTCGTGACCGTGCTCGGGAGGACCAAACCCTTGTGCTCTGTACTTCTTCTTTCTTGACTGCGGAGGACGACGAGGCAGCTGCTGAAGGATCGTCCGGCATATCAGACTCTTCCTTTTTCACAGTGCCTTTCTTGACCCAGGTTCCTTTCTGACGAGCTTCTTCGAGGTCATCCAACATGGTCTCATCTAACGTACTAATGACCTGAACATCATCATCGTCTTCCGCTGGAATATCGACGTCGACCTCCATGTCGTCGTCGGCATCATCGACATCAATCAGGTCATCTCCCTCTTCCTCGGTCGTTTCCGACAATGAGCGTTTCTTGAGACGACGCATGTTGGTTTCAGCATCCTTCCATTCGTCGTCGAGGGAGAGAAAATTCAACCATGTTTCAGTGTGAAGCTTGGACATGCCGTGGATCTGATGGCGATCAAGTTTCTCCACGGCCTCCTTGCGCCATGCCTCAACCTCGCGATTCTTAATAGTCTTAAATGCAAGCCTCCTTGTTTCAATCTTGAACTTGTCGCGTCCTTTGGCTACCAGCCTCAGTACCTCGCAAAAGAGTTGTGAATAGAAACGCAAATACGGCTCGTCGGGGACTGACATGGCTGGTGTGGAGGCTGGGATATCCCACAGTTTGGTTGACAAACAGCAATTGTTTCGGATATCCCACGCAAGACTGAAAAGACCGGCCGGAATAACGTCCTTGGTCAGAAAATATAGCCATTCTTGCTCAGGTTAAAGTTTTCCATAAGCTCTGGATGCTGTTCCAGCGTTGCCTTGGACAGGACGAGTGCCAGTCGAATGTGCTCATAAGAGACCAAAAGTCCGTCGATCGGCAAAAAGTGATTCATGTTTCGTTGCTTATTGCCGGCAATATTGCCGCCTCCAGGAAGGAGACCATTATACTGCTGAATCGAACGGATGTGGCGGTACTCGGTCATGTGAACCAGCGTGTCCGGCATATCGGAGAGCTGGCAGTGCGGGATTCTCAGGCCTGCATTCGGAGCTCCCGAATGGCTGGAAACAGCTTGCGCAAAAACATGAGCGGCCTTAAATTGCTTATACAACTGAGAAAGTTCTTTTCGATCCTCAGCCGTCATACCGGCTGGATGGATCCAGGCTTCAGGTTTGCCAATAAACCTTTCACCTTTTTGATATTCGGAAGTGCTCAAAATGCCAACTTGGTACCTACCTTTCTGGTTGTACATGATGGTGATGGCAAGCGGCAGCAACATGTTTACGCGTTCGACAGAATGTTCGCACCATGACTGCAGCTGAGCCTGTTGCGCAACCGGGAAGACAGGGTCTTCCTTGGACTTGCAGGTATATGCCCATTGGCTGAGCATCTTCCTAAATCGTGCCCCGGCCATTAGCTCAAAAACGGTGAGTGACTGGTCGGCATGTGTCCACCCGGAGTGGCGGAGGATCCAGCTTAGCTCACGAGAGATCTTGTCGTAGATTTCGCTCTCGTAAAGATTGGTCAAAGCTTCACCGCTAAATTTGAAAAAGCCGGCCCAAATCATCCACAAACAGTAAACGAAAGCTGAGCTAACTCCGTATTCGGGGCGATCGAACGCTGAGTCCATTGCGCTAGGGCGAGGTCCTGCGTCTCGGTTTAGTGTCCTTGCCCTTACCCTTGCCTTTGCCGGTCTGTCGACCTTCGGCATTGCGCGACTCTGTTCGTTTGCCTTTTCCGCCGGAATGTCGGCGATCGGCAGGCTGACTTGGTCCACGGCTCGAGGTGCCACGTGCACCTGCATCGTGGATCTCATCTGTCTGTGTGACAATGACTCTTTCTCCTTGGGTCATTGTATGGAGGCGGTACCCACGAATACTGGATTGAGTTGGACGAACATTCTCGCGGCGTACCGGCTCAACTGATGGCATGCGCTCTTCACGAGATGGCGAGCGCTTGCCTTTACCTTTGCCTTTCGGTTGATCTCGGCCGGAATGTCGGCCAGTTCCTTTACGTACGGATTCAAGGCGACAAAGATGCGCGAACAACATCAATGAAGCGGCGTCCGGATTCTGCAGGTGCCGCATCATCCACTTGCGGCGAATCACTCTGACGCGAAAGACTCACACTGCGCCTGGACCGTAATGTCGGTCGCGCAGTGGAGGGCTGGCTCGGCGATCGAGGCCTAGACTTGGCTGCTGGTGCCCGAGTCGGTGCCACCGGAGTCTCGGAAGCAGCTGCGGGAGTCTTGCGACCCATGATGGTCACAGAGACTAAATATGCTCAAGCTTGTCTTCGTCCGTAGTAGTGCGCTTGCACCAAAAATGCAGTCGCAGACATAAATTTTCTTGAGACAAAAATTCACAAGAAAAATGTCACGAAGCATACATGAGCGAATACACACAGTCTGATATGTCTTCAGCAAAGAATGTGAGAACAAACTGTGGATCCGGCAGGTTATTAATGACCCACTCAGTTATAAAGGCCTTGTGTTTCACAAGTGTGCGGAAAGGTGGGTGTACATCAACCTGTCGGAGTGTTCCTGTCTCTATGCTTCTTACAAGTTCATCCGGTTTTGCGGTGTGTTTTGTTAAGGGATCAGCGAGACAGAATTCGCTTGCGACATGACTTAAGTCGTCGATGTTGCCAGTGTTGCTCTCGTGTCTGAGCATCTGAATGAGGTGATGCGTTTCCTTTTGCCCGGGGAGATGTGGTTTGTGCAGTGGTGACCAGGTTATTTGCATCTGTTCGCAAGTGTATAGGAAGAATCTGGCCACTGACATCGGCCCACAGAGCACGGAGGAAGAGACATGTGCCAAAACACCTCATCAAGGCTTGTAGTTCAGCAACAGTGGTAGACTGAGTAGTAGTAGTGATCTTATGACTCTCATAGTCTATAATAGATCCACGTGTAGCTGAGCTATCCTTCTTCTCGGAATATCGAGAATTGTATGGCTGCCTTTCTTCAGCTAGATAGATGACGTGTGCACGTTGACTGGACTTGTCACTGTTGTTTCGGTACGATGCATCAGGAAAGCCAAGGATGCGTTGATTGCCCTTGAGAGGCCAGAATCGAGCATCCACATATTGGCTCTTCATAGTACGAACAACCTTGTTGATCTCACGCACGTCACCAATGGTCGGACTCGAAGCTGCGGACGCACATCTTGAGAACTGGTAACACAAGTGAACCTGCGTTCGACTCTGCAACCAATTAAGCTGGCCTAAAACAGGGCGATATGCTGTATGCATTTGAGGATTACAAGCAACGTTGTCCTTTAGATGTTTCTCAAACTTGATTTCCTCTACAGCATCTACTGCAAGCTTTTGGTCACAAGAGATGTATGGTCCTTGCTTATCATGAGTCTTCCACTTGATACGTTGACCAACAAACATGATGTCATTCTTGTCTTCCGAGCCTACGTTAAAGTCCTTACGAATGCTGGCAAGCACTTTGTCTGCAAAGACCTTGTCTCCGGCCATGAACAAGTCATCGACATGAAGACAAATGAAACCATGTGGTCTCCGGCCTTGTGCATTATTCTGTGCTACAGGATCTAGCAACATGTCGATGGCTTCTTGGACAGGATCATTGGACGTAGACGTTTTCCGGAATGACTTAGACAACGAAGTGTCCTTTGATGACATCTTATCGCCGTACAAAATATAAGTGCATCTGTCGGATCGAGTTGGCACAAGTCCATAGCTAAGAAGTGCTTTATCGACAACCTGCCACCATCTGCGTGGTGCATCGTTCAGACCGTATGCGGACTTCTTCATCTTTGCTCCTATATGTGGTGGATAGCCGCATTCAGACGGGATCTGACAAATGATGTGTCTAGTTTCATCATATGCTTCGCCTTGCAGGAAGGCGGTCTTCAGGTCCATATGATACAGATCCCATTGGCAATTAGCTGCAAACTGTGTTGCACGTCGAAAACCTGAACGACTGGCTGCAGGCCTGTCGGTTTGTTGGGTGTCCTTCTGTCTGTCTTGGAAACCCTTTAGCACCCAGCGTGCCTTACACTTAAGGAAGTTACCGTCCTTGTCCTTCTTGATGGTAAGAACCCAGCGACCAGCAATATAATTCCTGATCTTGAGCTTACGCATGTCAACAAGCTCGAAGATGTCATTGTCGAACCAGGATTTGCATTCGGCCTGCTTGGCTTCCAGGAATTGCTTGGCAAACTGGCGTTTTTCTTGCTGGGTTGCTTCCTTACGTTTCTTACCGACAAGATAGGAAAACTTATCTTCCTGTGATTGATACAAGGTCAGGAAGGCCTTGTCTTCCTCCGTAATGCCGGAGTAGACTTCTTTGATGTCGGCATAGTTCTTACGAAGTAGCTGACGTTTCTTCTGTGCCATGTATGAAGACGGTGTAACAAAGTCAGCATAGGACGGAACGGTCTTAAGATCTACAGGTGAACCATCAATGTACCGAGGTACTGTGAACGAACCAGTATTGCTGCAAAGCTTCTGTTCGGCTGACAGCCAGCTCCAGCTGTTTTCGTCCACGTACAGGTCGTTATAGTCAATGGTTTCATCTGAGTCAACGTCATCTTCTTCTTCTTCCTCTTCTTCGACGTCAACTGCTACGTCGTCCGGAATATCGGAGTCGACGATTACAGCTTCCGGAGATTCAGGTGACACTGGCTGTCCATCATCGTCGTCTGCGATCGGCAAACTAGGTCCGGATGCCTGAGCATCTGGATCACCGGCGTCCTCTTCTTCCGGAAATTCGGGTATATCATCTTCCGGCTTGCGTTTCTTCGGTGTTCGGACGACCGGCGGCGAAAAGACGAGTCGATCATCACCCCCCAGATGGTTGCTCGGTGGAACCGAAGGAGGTGAAGGCGAGACAGGCATCTGTACAGGTCTGGTAGGACGAGCTTTCGTCGAAGGGCGGTCAGACACAGGAGAAGGAGTAGGTCGTTTCTCACCGCAAATCATCTGCTCATCTGGAAGAGACGGTGGAACGACAAGAGTAGGAACTACAGGAGTGTCTGGTTGCACAGGAGTCAGTGGTAAAAAGGAATTGGGAATAGGTGGAACTGTGGCTGCAGGAGTAGAAGGTGGAAACTGTGATGGTGGCTGTGGTCCTGAAAACGGTGGAAATGGATTGTCTGGCGGTGATTGTGCTGGAGAGGGTGTAAATGGTGGATCTGGATGTTCTCCAGGTGTAAAGAAATCACCAGATGTAGAAGGATCACCTGGGATGTCGCCAGGCATGTCAGGACCAGTTGGTGTCGCGTACTCATCGGGATCCAAACCCGGAGGTGGTGCAGGTGGTGCACCAACAGTGTCAGGTGTGACAGGTGTGTGAACAGGTTTGGATGGGACACGACCATCAGAGTTCCAGAAAAAGACACAGCTCCAATTGGACTCCACCAACTTCGACAAGTCGTCAAAAGGATGTGATTGGATTGTATCCTTCTTACGCCATAAAAACAGTACACCTGCGGCTTGACGGTACCTGACCTTCAGTGGTTCAAAAGTACCGCGCAGAACTGTGGCGTGCTCAAATGCCATGGTAGGTGCAAAAATCTGGCGCATATGTGAAACATCATGCGCGATATGCAATGACTCAGACCAAGGGATTATACTCATGTCCCTTAGGGAGTGAGTTAACTCTGTTCATAAGGCGTCGAACATAAAAATCCTTCACTGTTACACTATCAGATTCGCTGAAGTGAACATATTCTCGATCCGTGTTTTCCGTCAGGAAGAGCTGGAGTGATTCGAGACCCGGAATATCGAGTTCTCCAAGCAGATCTACAACTACGGTAGTCTGTGCGTGAAACAATCCATGATGGCTTCCCAGCGGCAGAAGACAGCGAATAAGCTTGGAACAGAAACGATAAGGATATACCTGAGCTAACTTAGTTCTGCTTCCAAAGCCAGGCGCTGAGCCTTCCAATGGTTGATGTTGGTGTTGTTCACCCCCGAGCTTATTATTACATCTCTTGAACACAGGCGCTATAACTCCTTCATCAAAGTTGTGTAAAAGAGAAGTTGGTTTGTTGTAGTAATAGCCATTAGGGTCTTTCATTCCAAATGAACACATGTCAAGAGTGCCATAGGTAACACCACGTTGTGACAAAAGACGTTGAAAACATCTGGTGTACCAAAGAGCTGATGAGCCTGGATTCTCAATGATGAAATGGCCTCCGTGTTCAATCTGAAATATGGCAACACGACAACAGAACTCCAACATTGGAAGAAACTTCTGTCTGCGCTGATCTCGTGCGTCGCGATCATGGATATTGGTCATCTGACTCCAAGGAGCACAGTGCGGCGCCATAAAGATGACTTTAGGCTTCTGTTTCTCGATGATCTCCATCGTCCTCTTACGACCGTCACTGGTCAAGATGTCAAATCCTGTTCTAAAGTCAATAGGTTGTCCAACACGCAAACCGTTCATGGCAGCAACTTGACTCAACCGTGCTGAACCTGCGAACAATTCTAAGAAATCAATCTTGCCAGTCATGACGGGTTGCCATGCATAAGAGGAATATGTGAAGCCTTCTACACCGATCTGGGCTCCGTCGCTCTGGACTAGAGAGCTTGCGTGGTCAGTGACCGGAATATCGGTCCGTGCAGTGCGTGGCACCTCAACATCTTCGATCGGATTGATGTCCTTGCGGACCTCAGGAGGTGAAGGCCAAACCCCTCCCAGCTGCCAAGCTTGTTGACAGAGATGAAGTGGAAAAAGACCATCTCCAAGCCACTCGTTGCAAAAAGTACTTCACAAAGCTTCTTTCCCAAGTCAGTCAAGAACGTAGTGCATTGCTCAGTCTCCCAGCCAAGCACATGTTCCAAGATGATTCGGCAGTTGGCCAACAGGAACTCCTTCAAGTTCCCAGGCTCACTGGCAGAGCCAGACATCAAAGCATTCAGCTTTTGAAAGAACTCAGCAATGGTGGACACCCTGTTGGCCTCTTGGTCAAGTGCAATTGCAAGGTCTGGCAGCCCATTCCCAGACCGCTCCTCGCACTTTCCCGCAATGTCCAGTCCCCACTGCACACGCGAGTTCAGGTCTTTCTCCTTCACATTGCCACTGAAAATTTGCCAACCCTGAACCTCCTCAAGAGACTTCAACAGAGATTGAGCCTTCTCTGTCAAGCTCTGGTCACTGAGCTTCCTCTCCCTGCCTTCTGGCTTCTCAGGCTTCTCTGGCTTCTCAGTCTGCTCATTCTCAGGTTTCTTTGACTCAGCAGATGAAATTGCCTGCTGGCTCTCCTCAGTCGTGGCAGGAGTGTCAGGTTCAATGGAAATGTCACCCTTGTCCTCCGTCTCCTTCTTTTGCCGCTTCTTGGGCGCAGCCTTTGCTTTCCTTTTGGCATCAGCAGCCTTGCCGGTCTTCAGGCCGATGTTGGACGTGGAGGACTTGTCACTGGAGTCCGAGTCCGATGAACTGGATGAAGAGGATTCCTCTTCCTTCTCAGCATCCTCCAAGTTTTGCTTCTCCATTTCCTGTCCAAGATCTGTGCTCTGTGATGAATGACCGCCACCAAAACTGAACAAAGGGAACCTGGAAAATTCAGAAATCACACCGACCCGGTAATCGAGCAGAAAAAAGAGTCAATCAGAAATCAGGCCCAAAGAGCCAATTCTCTACTACTACTGCTCAAGTCTCCCAACCTGAATTGTCCTGATGACGTTTGCAGCCCTCAAAATTTGTCACCAAGTGAATCAAATGCTAATGTTGCTACAACCGAACATGTCTGTATAAATCCAAGCCTGGTTCACTGACGTCTACAGCCTACAGCCTACAAAACCAAAAACAACCCCCTCTTCACTTGAGTTCTGAAAAATTTCACAACCCCGGTCAAATTGCAAAGGCATTTTCAACACCTCTTGGATGAACTTCTTCTTTTGTGCGGTGTTGCGGTACTTCTTCTTCGCGTCGGCTGGCGCTTTTTCAGCAAAGTACTTGTCTATCGGGATCCATGTCATTTCCTGATTGGTGTGAAGCTCTTTGGAGTTCTTGCCATGGGATAAACTAACTTCAAAGAAGACAGACAACTTAACCAAGGTGACTTTTCTCCAGACCCCAAAGAAAAAAACAGGACTCAGTACTCAGACTCAAACTGACATCACAGATCGGTTTTTGGAGTGTGTAAGGTGTAAGTGTGTAGCCTTGAAAGCTGGGGCTTCAAGGTCACTCATTGGAGAAGAGAACAACAAGGCTGTTGTAGTTGTTGTCGATGTTTACGATGTTCCCAATGCAGCTGGAAACCACCATTCAGTGAGGAACCTATTGCTTCACTCAAACCAAATTGATTTCCTCAGACCCTGACAATCCGATTAGGACTTGGAATCCTTGGTTTGCAAGTATCAGTATCAGTATCCAGTTTGCAACCTGGGAAATTGAAGACCAAAGCCTGAAACCCTCAAGTTCCAAGGTTCGGTCTTCACGTCGACGTAGTCTGTTTCTTTCTTGCGCGTGAACAGCTCAATGTCCACCTTCTCGTGCCTGGGTCGCGACTTTGGGTTGTTGATCATCGACGTCAAATGCGCCTTCCTGAGACTCTTGAACCTTAGCTGGCTGGCCACTGGAGCTGACTGGAGTCTGTGGAATTGAAACACCACCAGAACTACCGCCAAATTAAATACTATTTACCATCAGAGGGAAACAACAAAAGAAAGCAACAATGCCGCATGCCAAACATTTGCCCCTTATGCAACACCAAGTGAGGCTCAATCTGAGGAAGCGGTTTGCCTCTAACAGTTACAGCTACATTAAAACAAGGGAGCTCATCATCTCATCAGGCAAAACATTGCAAAACATAGACATAGACTAATAGATGTTGATATAGTATAGACACATATCACATATCATTTCACATATCTCATAGACTCATAGATGCCATAACTAGGTTGAGAGTTGACAGGTGAAGGGGGTGGTTGGGTCTCATAGACTCATAGAGTAAAGTAAAGTGAGTGAGTGGATCAAGTCAAGTTAGTTCCTAGACCTATATAGATGCTGACACTGACGCCGCTACCACCACTTGCCGCTGTGAACACGCTGCTAGATACAGCTACGGCTATGCGCTCGTGTGCTTTGCGTGCTTCACGTGTTTGTGGTGCTTCCCATGCTTGCCTGCTACCACTCTGCTTCCCATGCACGCCTCCATGAACATGCGCTACGGCAACCTCATTAGCTGATTAGCTGCATGGCAAAACCCATCATCCTCATCCTCATCCTCCCTTCACATCCAGATTGACAGCAACCAAAGCATTTAAATGGTTGGGAAACTTCACCAAGCACCTGGGTCCATTTGCTGCGATCAACTCTCCCCGCACAGAGTGACGTGAGGTTGGAACGTTCGTCGTAGCAATGGCGGTGGTCAAAGTATTAGTCTGGCGTCTGGAGTCAGGACACTATGCTCTAGTACTGTAGGAGAGGTCCAAGTCCATGTGACTTCTGGCTTTATGGATAGGACAGGACTGGGACGTCTTATTACTCATCAGCTGGCCAGACTCTGATGAATAGATAAAACTTTTAGTAAATGCATGCCCCTAGAATTGAATAGCTAGGCCAGGCTAGACTGCTAGACTATAGACTAGACTATATAGACATACTATAGTCTAGTTAATAAATACAGATATGATATGATTCGATACGGATACAAGTTATGCTCAGGATTGTGGTATTGTTTCTATGATTGACAGATTAACAGTAGTACATAGTACTAATTACTAATTACTAATTGCGATACACAACAATAGATCCATGATACGGATGATAGACATATTGTATTGCAGACCGCGTAGAATAGAACATAGAAACTTTGTGTGTGCCAGGTTGCCTGCCAGGCAATTTGGCATGAATCACGACAACCTCACCAACACCACTGGGATAAACACGGTTCTGGACAAAGTGTACGGGTCCAAGTGCAATGGATCGTCATGTCGGAATTAGATACTTGGGAATTCTCAATGTCCACATTCACCAGTCTTTTGGAATCTAAAGTCACTTCTGTCAACCACCAATCACTTCACTTGAAGTTTTGAAGTAACAAACCCAGTCAACCAGTCAAACTGGAAAGGGCCCAATTAAAGAGTCCAAGAGTCCAAGACGATCGGCTCCGACTACAGCCTCGACCCACCCTAAAGTCTTGATATGCATGGCAGGTGAATGCATGGAAGTGTGGTACAATCCCAACTGTTGAATCCCAGGCAGCCCAGGCAGCACTTTCCTTTACAGCTCTGGTCCCTGGTCCTTTGGTTTGTGCATGGTTTGTCTCGTCATTTCATAGTCTGTCATGCAGCCTTCACTTGTAGCCCTACACTAGGCCATACCAATTTCCAAACAAGATGCTTGTCAAGAAGGGATGGATGCTCCCTGAGCTTTAAGACAAAGCTTGCCAGCGGCGTCGTGCCAAAGCTGCCCCTGTGGACATATAGGCAACGAAGACATGTGCCACCGGCTTGCCCTGCCCTGGCTGACTGCACCAAGACAATTTGGCCGAGGCCAACAGCATCCTGAAGGGAAAGGATCAGCAGCCTAGCCTACAGGTGTAAGGACAATCTTCTCCACTAGGCTAGGCTATGGGAGGCTATGTAGATGAGAAGGAGATTGTGGATTTCAGTGAACTGAGAAATTGGAGTGACCACAGGTTGCAAGCTCGGCTCAACTTAAGACTGCTCTGCCTGCCAGGCAACAAAAATGGACGGATTTGCCACTGATACCTGATACCATCTAGTCTACCCTAGCCTAGCATAAGAGTTCCGACTGACCATTTCTATTGCTCATCAATTGAATCCCAAAAGTGAAAGATTGATGCCTGCATTTGCCTGCGCCTACTGATTGACCCTGTCAACTCAACCTGTAATACATTTGTCCAGCCCAGCCTCATCCTCAGCGCCAAACTCCTGTTGACAAAGTGCACAGCGTTCAGGGCAATCAGCGCAGTTGCCACATGGCTCAGACATGGCCTTCGCAAAAGCCTCAAACAAACAAAGCGAGTAGCTGAGCTGTGAAGCAGCTCCAGGATCCTGGATTCCTGGATCTGAAAATCTGAAATTTGATCAGCAGCGGAGGGCCAAGGTAATTTGGCGAGAGTCATGCTTCCCTGTTGCCACCCCAGTCTCTCAAGCAAGCCTTTGGTCTACACATGTCATGGTCTCATGGCCTACCCTCACACAGCCCAGGCAGCCACTGAGCAACTGTACTTTTCCTCTTTGCCTGCGTGCTATTATTTGCCTAATTAAGGAACTTAAATTCCAACGCGATTCTGATCTCGTTGGCAAACCCCAAAGATGCATTTCCCTGCCCATGAGCAACAGCCAAAATACCCTCTTGACCGTTGACCTATTCTTGGCCTCACCTCTAGCGCTTAAACACAATTTTATTATATGAGTGAGTAGTTATGAGTCATGAGTTATGAGTCATGAGTCATGAGTCTCGAACCTATAATTTTAGTCTGTTAATGTAACGATTGATTTACTGTCCCCTATTGTGTCGTCAACAAGCAATAATGACAACAATACAGACAATACAGAATACATCAAACCATGGTCAACTATCTTTCTCACATTCACATTCATTTCAATTTCTTGATTCTCTCCCCCCTTCTCCCTCTCTTTCCAACTCTTAAGGGATTGGGGCCGGATTGGTGATTGGAAACCGCTGCCAAGGGTATAAAATACATGGTACACCGGTACACCGTACACCGTGGCACAGCCTGGACCAATGCAAGTTGTCAAGTGTCAGATTGTTTGTCCCAAACCAAGGCCTGAACATGGTGTTGCCATATTACATGGGCTTGAAGGGGAATGCAAAAACCCTAAAGGAACCTCACAGCCTCAGGTGGCAGGCTGCCAAACCTCAAAATCTTTGCCCCCCGCCATTGACAGTGCAAGGGCTAGGCTATCCTGTGCGCCTGATCTTCACAGGCCTGGAAGGCTCATCCTCACTTTCCCCTGACAACACGATTGGGCTAATTGGGTTCATAATTGGGAGGACAGGCCAGGAGTCCCGCAGGGCTTCTCCCAGAACAGTGAAGAAAGGAACCTATCGTAATTGGTCTTCTTGACCAACGCGTTGATTCGATCCAGGGTTGTATCGATCTGTGACACCTCAACCTTTCTAAAACACACCCTGGATGAATTCGCTCAATCAGAATGCCATTGTTCTGATTGGAGGACGCCCACTCATAGACACAGCCTTTCATGACAAACGGAATGCCACAATGGGAACAAGGTGGATGCTCGTCAGAAGCATGAAGACTACGATAGAGCCCACGGAGTCCCAAGTCAGGGATGTCCAATCGAGCATGTGGGGCCCCAAACTCTTCCAGAGCATCTGACAGAGCCAAAGTGACTTCACTACTTTCTGAGTCTGACGGGCTTGCTATGCTGGCATCGCAGCTCTCAATGACAAAGCAATTCTGTCTGAACAGGCTCGCCCTGTCACACACTTTCTGGCTGGCATCAGCTGATGGTGAGCCACACAAGATTTCACTTAGGCAAATTGCTAGCAATGTGCCCAGCACTGGTGGAGACATTGCATCTCCTGGCACCACCAAAGCTGGAGTGTAGTGTGCTTCATTACCAATGGTGACCTCAACCACCCTAAACTCATTGACAAGTGGGAACAAGACCATTGACCATGAAGCACATGTCAGAATCAAAGAGGTCAGAGTCAAAGGCCATAGTATTGGCCCAGAGTCCTGAGTCCTGGTTTTGGAAATGGAACAAATGAATCGAATAATATGTGACATAGCCATAGCAATATACATACAGACATATAATTTCATATTCATATCAATATCATCATATCATATCATATTTGTATATAATATGAATATGAACAAAGGAAAACGTGTTTGAAGCCTCAAACTAGCTGTCATTGAAAGCAAAAAGTCATGTGGTTTCTTTGAATCAATCAGCCATGAAAAAGTAGTGACTGAATGAAAACATTGCTAGATACCGATACCCAAAGAACTTAGCAAATACAAAAATGGAAGCCGGTGCAGTCCAGTAGCATCAAACTTACATTTGACTACTGATATTGGTTGTCTAGTGACAGTATCTAGTCCATAATTATTATTGCTCAGTCCATGGTGTGTGTGCTGGCTGGAAATGTGGCCTGTCCTGCGATCTTGTTAAGGTCTCCGTAGGGCATGTTCAGTGCGGCAAGCTCCAATTTTGCCAGGTCAAATCCTTGAAGACAAAGTAAGTCCTGGAGGTTTCTTTTACTGGACACTAGCAGTATGTGCACACGTCATAGGCATAGGCGGCAAGGCATAGGCGGCATTGGCATAGGCCACTTAGGCCACTGTTTATTTGAACTATCATCTCAGTCTCAGACTCATAAATCAAGTCAAGTCCCTCGTACGACTCCTCCAGTCATGTTGTTCGTCATCAAAAAGGTGTCATTTCCTTTCGTCTGATTGAATTATTCTAATTCTCCCATCCCCCAAAGTGTCCTACTTGGATCTCATGTCCAGGGCCATGAATTTGAGTTGATCTCAATTTGGTGCCGTAATTCAACATTTCTTCAATCCAACTGAACCAACCCAAGTAAATTCTGTTCTCTTTCTGTCTATTCTGAATTCTAGCTCATTCCTGATGATGCCTGTCAAAGCATTCGGCAGTCCTCCGCACAAAGCAAGTCTTGTCGGAAGAAGTCAAACACCTTCACGTGCTCAGCGCAGGAATGGAATCCCTGATAAAGATGGCTTTGCGGCCAAAGGAACCTGAGTATGGATTCAGATCGTCAAGGGGCAACTATTTTCTTAGCATTAGTCTAGTCTTAGTCTTAGTCTGAATTTAATTTAATCATAAATCAAGAGTGAGCAGTCAATCGTGCCATGTCAAGCCTTCAGCCTTCACATTTACTTTATCTTTCAACAAATGCTCCAGATGGGACATGAAACAGCAGTGAATCTATATCTAAAAAATGTGTTTTCCAAAAGCTGCATGTTGGCACCTGTGTGACTCATTGGGATCTTTCTCATGTGCTTTGGACATGTAGAAACACCACTTTAAGGATAGCACGTCCCAGGTCTGTGAAGCACCTCTGTTCAACAGCATCCACTTGCTTCACCTTAGCTCCAGTACTTGGTAGTCAGTAGTTGCGTGTAAGTTGAAGCTGAAACTGGAACGGAAACAAAAAATACCCTTTGGTCAGGAGTCATGCACAAGAGCACAAGTTTGCAACACCTTTGCTACCGCTCTAGCAGAGGGATAAACTTTGGCAAAGGACACAATTGATTGTCTAGTCTAGTGATTTGATTAACACTAGTTAGCGTGACTCTAGAGTCATAATGAGTCATAATATGAGAAATGAAATGATTGAAATGAAATGATTGTGTGAGATTTATCTATTGCAACAAGCTACAGGTATCGGCATCGGTATATGTAGTCTGTAGTCGAGTCATAGTCATAGTCATAGTTAGTTCGTAGTGTACAGTATAGTTAGTCATAGTCACTTGATTATGATATTTCCGTACTAGAGAAACATATGTTTAGCTTAAAGGTATACAGTATATACGGTAAATTATACATCTATCAAAAGTCAAGAATACATCATACAGCTCACTCATACATGCATGGTGCTCATCAAAACCTATATATGACTAGACTAGACTTGTGTTTGACTAGAATGCAGATACATGATAATGATACCGCCATGATATATTATTGTTCTTTCTATGATGATAGTAATTTTTATTGTATTATACTGATGCAAAAAAGTTAATGTTATTCCAAGTTTGGCTATAAGCAAGTAAGTGTATATAAGTTAAGTCCTATTACTTTACATTATTGATAATAACAATTTTAAGAAAACCACATAACTAACTTAAAGACTTAACTTAAGTTTATAAGTTGTTTATATTTATAACTTAACTTGTTTTTACTGTTAAAAAACATATGCTGAGAAATAGTTCTGGACGGTTTAGAGCGGTTTGTTGGAAGTTCCTGGGAAGTGTTCGGAAATAGTCCTGAACGGTTTAGGACGGTCCAGTTCTATTTCAACAATCTTCAAGCTGATACCCCCCCCAAAAAACTGATTAGTCCTGAACGGTTTAGAACGGTTCAGAGCGGTTTCTCAGCATGACACGGCTTGACATAGTACTGGACGGTTCTGAACGGTTCAGAGCTATTTCTAAAACAAGCCTGTAACCAGGCAATGAAATAGCTCTGGACGGTTTAGAGCGGTTTCTGGGAAGGTCATCCTGCCATCAAAAATCAAATAAGTAAGGATAAAAAACAACATAAGATTTGTTGTGTTTGTTAGTTTTGTTATATTACATAATATCATATCAACTTAAGTTAAGTTATTCACACGCAAACAAACAAACATATAACATATTAAGAAACCGCCACCTTCACATACTGAACATTTAACAATGACATTTCTGTAGTTCTAGTCCTAAGTGCGGCGTAATTTGACTAGGCTAGGCTAGGTGGTAAAGAAGTGGGTTGACTTTCAGATTCCAAGACCCCAAGACAAGACTGAGAAACTGTTCGAACAAGAGTTGGTGGAGTGCCTGTAAACATAAAGACAGCTAAAAGGGGGCTAGCTGTAGCTCTTGGTCCCTGTCATTAAGAAACTCTGGACTAAGTCGCCACCAAAGACCCGAAGTTTAGGTTGAGGGCCTCCTTCTCCCTCTTGTTCAACCGGACGCCATGGGCTTCCAACACTTGGGCATGTTGTGTGGTGTAGAGATAGGGGCCCCCTGGCTTCCCAAGCTTCAAATCTGCCTTGGCCTTCTTGGCATCCTCCATGACCTGCTCAGAGCGTTGTCCGTCCTGGCGAGGGAGATGGGGAGACACTGAAAAACTTGTGAAAGGGGCCTGAGCAGTTGGCATGTCTGGGAACTCACAGGTCTGTACTACATATGTTTGAATTAGTTCTGGAAAGTTCAGAAATAGTCCTGGACCGTCCTGGACCGTTCTGGAAAAGGACACCCTTACTAGTTCCTCAATTCCCCCCTACGGGCTGCGATAGACAAGAGTTCAAGCCTTGCCCCCGAAAAAACATGGGGTGGGGACGGGTGGGGTGGCTACATCCCGGCGGTCACATGAACAGCCCCAGGCCCCAGGCAAAAGTTCTCATTAGCTCCAACAAGTCAGGTCGGCCTTGATGGAAAAAATCTGGGTTGGTCGGACTTGGCAAATGGTATTTGTTTGCTTGACTTGGTTCAGAGTTCAGTGGGGTTAGCAGTATCATTGTGTTTCCACCTGTTTGTCACTTGCCCGTCAACAATTCATATCAATACCACACCACATCACTTGACACATCACATCCTATCAAGATCAATGATACCTCCTCTAAAACCAATAAACATGCACACAGCACATGGCGCATGACAACTTTGGTTAGAGTAGAGTCGAGTACATGATACATAAGAAAGGATTGATACAGTCGATACATGGATCGGAGAGCCCTGGAGAGCATGCAAAATTAAACAGGATTTGGCCACATCACATCACACACTAGACTAGCTGTGTTAAACTGTTTTGACATCAGCTAAGAACGCTGTTGTGCAATCCCATCCTGAGAAAAAGGTGGCATTGTCTTCACCCACCCCATAGAGGCACAAACCTCTGCAACATAATCCCGAACAGTGGACACGCGCCCTCTGGCTGGAAAGGCTTCCAGGAGCTTTTGCAGGAAGGTTCCAAACACCAACTCCACCCTCTCTTGCGTAGCAACATCCGCCCTCACGAGGACAAAGTAGACACGGGCTCTGGTTTGAGGTAGTCCAAAGTTTGCTGAACTTGGCGCAAGTGAGGGCATCGGCGGAATGGGTATCATATAATATGATTATGCCTTATCATACCTTATGAAGACATCAATGATAATATTGATATCAATATCAATGACATCAATAACTTGTAACAGTACAGTAAGTATATCATTATATCATATTGAATCGAATCATTCTATAACAATAAATGTTCATCATTTATCCATGAGACTTGTATCTAATCATATAATCACCAGTTTATATCAGTCTGAGTCTCAGTCATAGTTTGACCTTGACCTGGATATCTTACCTCCACCCTGCTGCATAACCCATAGCCCATAGCCATGTTGAAAGCCTGCCTAAGACCAACACTCGGGGCCTTTGAGCTTTGGCAGATTAGAATTGTTGGAATCATGGAAGGGAGTGCAGGAAAACTCAAGAGAAATGTTTCGATCAACAACAGTGGTGCCACAGTACCTAAATAACCGTAAGAGTCGGAGTCTGAGTCCAAGTCAAAGTGGAACTCAATTTTGATTGAATTGGAACCCCTGGTCTGGTTCTAAACAACATTGACACTGACATGTACTGAACTTTGGAACTTTTATCTTTATACGTTTACCATTTACACTTTTACTTTATGTCGAGTCGTTGTTGTTGATTGTTAATTGGTAAGTGCTCGCACCAACTAGAACCAACACGCCCTGCCAAAGGGCCCTGCCACATTCATGATTCTTGGTCCATCAGGTCAGTATCAACAACAGCAAAGACTTCATGTCACCAGCCAGCCCATTCACAGTACAAGGCAGTGTGCAGCCTGGACACTCCAAGAACAGTTCAGCAAGATGGTATCCTGGAATTCTGGCCAACCCCACCACTTCGCCATTAAGTTCTCCTCTCAGCATGAAGTCCGCGGGAGTCTGGCAGCAGGCGACTCTGAGAAAAGAATGCTAGCTTCCTCGTATCCGCTCATCCATAATCCTATATGGTCCGTATCAGTTATCAATAGTTGACAGATAAAGATTGCAGCTGCATCATTGCGAAGATACAGTTTGCCATACCACATGGCCTGGTGCCTGTGGTGTGTTTTGACCTTTCCTTTTGTCATGTCCTTCAGCCCACATTTACGACTTTTTCCCTTTGCCTCTGAATAGCTTGCTTGCCACAAGCATTGCCACATCTAAGCGGTCTAATGACAAATTGTCAAATTGAGTTTGCACTGTTCAAAGTGCAGTTGGCAATCGCCAATCGCCCATCAAAACCACAGAAATCAGCTGTCTATCTATCACTCATCAATCAGCTCAGTGTCCGTCCCTTGACACGAAATCAATCGAGGATGCCCTTGCGACCGCATCTCTTGCATAGTTCCACCGGTATTGCATTCCTGAAGAGGCCAAACAGAACAGACCTAAAGATCGATCTTAGCCTAAAGGCCCAAGAGCCAAGAGCAAAAGGCTTGACCAAATTCCGATCGGTATCAATGGAAATGGAAATCATCAACAGTTCGGGTTCGATTCAAGCTGACGTTCCAAATGAGCCAATGGGTATATGATTCATGATCAGGATTTCTGATTTTGGATTCCATAGTTTGCCATTGATTTGATTCCTTGATTAATGCTTCATGATTCTGATGATTGATGATGATGAATGGATCGGGAATCTGGTCATTAAAGTCAGTATGAAATGTACTGTATGGTATGGCCATGGTCTGTGTCACATGTCTATGTCCATGTCAATGTCTACTTCTGGTGGAATGAATGATGGTGAAATATGACTCTCCAACTGGCGCTTTGTTCTGGTCAAGTCCAAGGATCACACCTGCACAGGCAGGCTTCAGATGTTCCTTCCCTTTGTAAGGAGAATCCCGACACATGTAGATCACCTTAGTCAAACTGCAAACGTCGTCAGCAACCTGGGCAGAAGGATTCGCAGTGCTGGAGCTTGAGTGAGACGTGGTGCGATGTTTGCCTCTGCCAGCAAACGTACTTTCCGTACTGGCCATACTCATACTCTTGCCACCTTTCTTGCCACCTTCTGATGCTTGGTGGCCCAAACGTTGGTAGCGTGACAATACACAGTAATGGTAAGAGCTCGCAACCTTTAGTGGTTTGGTGGAGTGGCCAGTCACAAAAAAGGAGTCTCAGTCAGTTCAGATTAGTCTTTGCTCAAAGGGTTGTCAGTCGGAATCCTGGTCATTGTGGGGTCTATGGTTACTCAGCTACACAGACCTAAACATAAATATTAAATATCTATCTAATTTTATGTGACTATGACTAGAATGCCCATTGCCCGTGGCCATACTGTGTAACATCATTCATTTTTCATTTTGTCTAATTTGTAACTTTATTATATAACTATACTATATAATATATGTATATATAACTATAACTCATGACTCAACTGACATCAAAAACCTAAGACTAAGACTGACTTGCTAAATTGCAATCTCGGAACTAGAAGCCCGCACAAGAACCCGACCACTGCAGCGACACCAATGAAGGCCAGTAGCATGACAGGTGAAACGTCCCACGCTGATTTGTGGACTGGTTGTTTGAGCCTCAATTTTGCCATCGATGATGGTGCCCCCACTTCTGTGCATGACTCCATGACTCATGAGTGAGTCATGACCCCATGACACAATTGTTCATAGCCTAGGGCCTAGACATAATAGGCAAAGCCGGAGTCATATACATGCCAATGAAAGCGTGCAAATTCAGTCCACAATTGAATTGTAATTGTATTTGTGGCCGTGGGTTTGCAATGATGGTTCGATGTGTCAATGAAGATAATTCTGCAATAATGCTGACACTCTGCCCATACCTATGCCTGTTCCATGCCTGTGAAGTGTAGTCTAGTCTGACCAGCCTGATCACCTTGGATTTGTGTGTTTGCAATTGTGTTGAGGGTTCAGTTCTATATAACTGTACCACCCTGTCATGAAGGATTCTGTTTCTTGACTCATTCCGATTCTGAGTTCTCATTCAACTCAAGGATTCCGAGTCCGACCAACTTCTGACTTCTGAATAATCATTTGTTGGAACTATATCCCGATGTTTGAGGGAGGGTTAGTCCAACAAAAAGTCGTAGCCTAGTGGATAAGGCTAAAAGTGTTTCCTTCCAAAATTATCACCGGCACTTTGACAACACAGTTTTCTCCTTGGAAGGCCTTCGTCATGGCACTGGCAGAGACGCCAAAGCTGTCTGAATAGCGCAAAATAGGGGGTCGGCACTGGAGCTGGGAACACGTAGCTGCAGCTCTTCAAGTCTGCACCTGCTCTCCGCCAAGAATCCATCTCGTTGGACAAGGAAAGGCAAGCACTTTGCATGCACCCATGCACTTGGTTTCCTTTCATTGTGGTACCAGCTGAAGCGGGGGGTTTGTCTGGCAATCTTCGCATCACAGTACAGGCAGGTGCTCCTTGCAGAAGCAGCCAGGTCCACGTCATGGACTCCTAATTTCAATGAAAAGTAGGATGAGTATCCTTTTTTGCCCCCTTTGCCTTTACCTGCTCCCTTTGCTGACCCTTTGTCTGCACCACTGGACCTTGGAGGTTCCTTGGACCCTGACGATGGCTCCTGTGCTGCCACTGGAGTGCAGCCAGCTTGAGAGGCTACATCCTTCTCTGCCATTTCTCTCTCCTCTTCAAACTTCAAAAGCAATTCATTGCCTTTCTTTTCTTCCCTTTCAGCTTGCTTTGACAGGGGAACGTAAATATCGGCCTCATCATCCATGTTGGTTTCCTCATGCTCTTTGCCTTCCGCACTGGAATCACCATTGGTGGCATCAGAGTCTGCGTCTGAACCCTCCACTTTTGGTAGTAGTGAGGATGGCACTTGCTGCTCCTTCTTGTCTGATCTCTTCTGCCTTGGTTGCCTTCCACTGCGCTGTTGATTGGCATCCCATTTTTTCCTCTTCTTTTGTCCCCATTTCACTCGCAGTTGGGTGCGAGGTTTCCTCACGGTCAGTTTTGCATTAGGATCCAACGCAAACTTGGTCAGAACACCACATGACTGGAGAGCCATCCTATTGCCCTCTACATGTACAGAATATTTCAGCACCTCAACCTCAATGTGCTCATTTGGGTCTGTGAGCAGCCGATTGAAGAGCACGTGGCTTGTGCAGAATGACAGCTCTGAAGATTCCAGAGTGGAGCTGGGCTCATGCAAGTAGATGCTGTCAGACAATGTGTCCAGCTGAGCTTCCAAGAACACCTGCAAAAATGGTTTTTTCATTTGAAGGCCCAGGAAACCAATGAAGGAGTCCGAGCCTGTAGACAGGAGCAACAAGCTCCCCGTTGGAACCTCGTTCTCCACCAAGGCTCTGTTGAAGATTTGCACCAATCTGCATGCAGCATCCTTGTAGCGATCACGCTGGCACAAGCCTCCAAACATGTAATGGCAGATCCGGTCCACATCCTTTTCAGGCACGTCGCACATGCCCCCATCTGTTTCATCAGTGTCAACTGTAGGGCCAAGGTGAAAGGTCTTCCGGACAAATTCAAGGCAGTCATTCTCATTTGTTTTGACGTCTATGAGGCTCTCCTTCAAAGCACCTGTACCTTGGTTGGCGTTGATTCATCACAAACAGTGACAATGCAACAGCAACAGTGCAGCACAGTCCAGTCCAGCACTATCAGTACTGCAACCCGGACTCCAGGACCATGGTTTGATGGTACACATCGATCCGTCTCATAGTCTCATAGGCTGCTCCTAGACTCCTAGTGGTTAAAACTACAGCAAATAGCGACTCTACAGTGACTCTACAACATGTACAGTCGTCGTCTATACTGGTCTATAGTAATACTGTATATAATAAAACTTTAAATAACAGTAACTGTAACAGTATTATTATTAGGCTAGATTGCACTGCTATATTGCAATAGTTAATAAATATTTAATAAATGTAACGTACCATTTACAATTTACAATTATAAATTATGATGATTATGATTCTGATTCTATGACATGACTGACTGTAGTAATATGAATGAGTTAATGTTAATGGTGATTGATTCTCTGAATGAATCAATGATGAACGACGACAGTCTATGTCTATGTCTATGTCACTGTCGTCTATGTTTGAACTGACTTGGTACTATTACCAGCGAGTAAAATCTACATAGCAAAAGAACTCGTGCCAATGGGCAATGTGAGCCATCAAGGAACCATGAGCCAACTCGAATCAACCGAAACACAATGCGCCGATCCTCATCCTACTCCTATCGTCATCATCACTCCTCATCATCCTCATTCCAGACTGGAAAACCACGGTATTCTCAAGGGCGCTGTCATGCCCTTAATGATGGCCATGGAGGGGTCTAAAGCTTTGGAGCTTTGGACCTTGAAAAAGCACCAGCCACTACAGTACGTCATGGTCTAGTCTAGCCATAGTGGTAGCCACTAGAGCGCTAGAGAACCGAATACAGAACACAGTTCAAAGGCTTATAGTGGGGGCTGGGGCTCACTAGTTACAAGTTACTAAGTTACTACTACAGTACAGTTTGGTATCAGTATCATTCAAAAGCCTGCGCTTTCTCAATAGAAGACGGTAACACGGCTCCTAAACTAGGACTGTAGTGAATGATCAGTTGAATATGATGAGACGATACATGTCCAGTCTGACTCCCTGGCTATCTTTGCAATGGCCCATGTCTGCCGGGACATGAATAAACTCAGATAGATAGGGACGTCCTCACTCCTGAGCAATTGGATAATGATACTGAAAGGATTCCTGGATTCCTATTTCGGAACTCTACAGAACAGGTAACAAGTCGACACTCAGGTCAAATCATGATGATGATGATGATGATGATGATGTGTGACTGAGGCATTGACCCTGGATCCAACATTGGGGACCATTGATGGGTTAGTTGAAATCATTGAGTCAGTTAGTTTCATATCATCACCACATCAACACATCGACTATGTAATTGGCATCAATCATGAATCATGAATCATGAAAATGATACCAGACCCCATGTCATGACCCTTTTGGTACAGTCAGCCCAGTACAGACTCTGAGTAAGAGTGAGCAAGTGTACAGTACAATAAGAGTGAGAGGCAAGCAAGAGTCAAGAGGCATTGAAAAAGGGACAAGCCAAGCTGCAATCACCAAGTTGGCCTGGGGGTGACCAGAGTGGATGTTCCTGTGCCGCTTCAAAATTTCGCACCAACCGTCTTGCAGACATTTTCTTCAAAGCAGACTTGGGCACATGCAACTGCAAGTCTGGGGGTTGCTCATCAGCAACAGGAAGGGGCAAATCTTGAAGACGATTCCTCGCATCCTGGTCAAAAGCTGCTTGGCCGCAAAAGTCCGCCCTGTCTGCCTTTGACATGGCTCGCCACTCTGAGGCAATCTCTTGGCTAGCAACTTTCCACTCATTCGGATTCATGGGACCTCTCTCTTGTAGCTTTTGGCCCTGGAACACATTCCATCCCGAGACTGCACGAACCTTGCGCACTGCTGCCTTTGCAAATCGGGCACGCTTTGCTTGAGGATTCTCCCATGAAGCATCCTGGGCTGGGAAAAAAAACTTCTGAAAACATCAAGTCATGAGGTGAGGAGATAGGAGGTTGTGATGCATCTGAATTTGAGTCAGTCATTCACTTTACACAGAGCAGAAGTAGAAGTGAAATAACAAGAGTGAAACTGATCTGATGTTGCCAGCTAGTGACGAATTGAATCACATCACAGCACATCACATTCACATCACTTGAATTGGTGGCAGTGCCTCATGGGTGTCCCTCCACTCTGTCCTTGTACACCAGGGTCCCGGGTACAATACAGCCTAGTCATCCAGTCCACAATGTGAATGTTTATTCTGCACTGTGTATTGCGTGACCAGTAAGTAAAGTACAGGGTTACAGGACCGTATGGACTGTACATAATACTAGTACTGGACTGTACTAGTCAATCAGAGTCGTGTCCAGTGCGGTGCTGTTATGTTACTTGCTTGCAATTCTCTAATAATTCTGTCTATCAATCATTATCATTCAGAATCATTCATTATTATTTATTATTTATCAATCGTCGTCCTCATCCATCCTCCTCATCATCATCAGGATCATTGGACCATGATCGTCATCAGAGTCAGAATCGTTACAAGACAATAGTAATACTATATTATCAGTCATGAGTCATGGCCCTGGCGCATCATAGAATATATTACAGTCTATGTCTATGTCTATGAATCATTGAATCATAAGTTAAAAGTTATGTTAAACTGTGAATGTGATGTTTGAAACACTGTATGAATCTGAAGCGCTGTCTTGACTGTTTCCGTACTACATGTCATTCATTCATCATGTGGAGGAGTGGAGTAGGAACAGTGGTTGGCTGCTGGCCAACAACATGCAGGACCTGGCCAAGGCTCTGCTGAACTGCAAAGCCTTTTCTTCCCCAGAGAAGCTGAGTGCTGATTGCATGCAGTTGGCAAAGACCGGCCGGAATGCTTCATGATCTCTGCAGTGGTCTTCTTCTTGGGGACGGTGTGCTCAAGAACCCAATGCTTCTGTAGCTCAAAAGCCCGCACGGCAGCCATAAGATATGAAGATTCTTTGGCTGCAATTGGCCCTTTGCAAGCAACTCGTCCCCTTCTGCTGGCAATATGCTGGATCTGACCATTCTTGACCTCAACAGGGTCAGTGCTCACAGGACAATGCATGCAAAGGTCATCCAAAATCGAAACCACTGTGTTGTAGGTGCTCTCCTGAATCTCAAGCGGTTGCTTTGCCAACTCTTTTGGAAATCCAGACAGCAAGCGCTCACTAAAAGCACTGTCCATGCATGTGGGGCACATTGCCCTTGCCTCCTGGTATTGGTCCCAAAGGACGACGAACTCGGACAAAGATGTGCATGCTGCCAAACATAGCAGCTTACATTGATATGTGCCATGATCATGCACAAATCTTTTCCACGTGTCCGATGTAATGTGCAGGACAACTGTAAATAGAGTTTGCAACTGACCTGGAAGATTTGATGATCCAATCATCTCAAGCAATGAATCTAGTTTTCCAGTGAAGAGGAATCCATGCTACTGCCGAATGATCGCCAACCCAAACGGCTCCAGCCTGAATCATGCTTGCCAAGAAGGGTGACCTTGTTGACCAGCTCACTGCGTCGTAGAAGTCGGTTTATGTGATCGTCCATCGGCTTGATGACTTCATCCAGCAAGTATGCAGAAGGCTGGAAAGATTGTTTCACGACTTCCTGGTACACTAATTGTTTTCGTTTTGAGTTGACAGCGTGAAAAGAATCATCTGCTTCCAACACATCATCATTGATCGTGGGAAGATCATCAGCATTTGCCAGGGTCAGCTCTCCAAGCAACATGTCAACATATTCCCTTTGCTTGGCATCAGCTGCTTTGGCCAAATCCATGTTGGTGAGAGTCCTGATGAGAAGCCGGTGGGCTGATATTCCACTGGTCAGAAATGACAGTGCTTCATCATAGTGCTTGAATCTATACAGTAGTGGAACTGGAAAACCTTTGGACCAAAATGGGAGTAAAAGCTTCAGGCACTTTGCCAGAGCATCATCTCGACTTTGGCAACATGGTTCACCCTCACTATTTGTGATGCAGTAGTGGCAAACAACGTCCATCTCCAGGTTCCCATTGAGAAAATCCAGGATTTGATCAAAGGCTTGCCGCCTCAGTTTGGACTTGGTCCGGAAATTCTGGCGAAGTTTGTCTGCCTTTGATTTCCAATGCTTTGATTCTGCTGGCATGTCGGACTCTGTGGCAAGGGGAATGTAGACAAAACAGGAACAAATGAGTGCATACATGGACGAGGCAAAGGTCTTTCTGAATGCCAGGATCTCAAACAGGTGTGCCAGGCGGACTATGGTGCTCCAAAACTTTGGAATCATCAACACAGCAACCTTCCGAATCAAGCTCAATTGATGTACAGAACAGCGCAAGCGCAGAGCACAGATATTGCCACTGTTGCATTGTGCAAGCAAGAACGCCTCCCTTCGAAAAGCGGCGTCATTTGCCCGTAATGCGTCCCCAACAAACACAAAGCTTTTCCAACTCACAGCATCCAAAAGGTCTTTTTGAACTCCATACAGTTAAAGAGTCTGCCCCACACCATCGCTGGTGACCAGTGAGCTGCTAATGAAAGCCTTGTGAATGGCCTGCTTGTCCGCTGTCTCCATTATGACCATTGGTGTAGGAACCCGCATGCTGCACTGAATGCGATCTTCAGTGTCAGAGCCAGAGCCATGTCTCTCAGACTCATACCTGACATGCAAGTCCTGGACGGTGTTCATAATGGTGTACATGGCCACAGGGTCATTCTTAGATGGTCCCCGAAGCCTGGTCGACGTATCGTCGACAATGTGGGTGTTTAGCACATGCGAGATGCGTGCAGGCCTCCCCTCCCTTCTGAAAAGCTGGGTCACAATGTTTGCGAAAGCTTTCACAAGGCTCATGACGCTTCTCGCACGATCACGAGCAATAGCATGCCCAGTGGACTCTGAGTTGGAGTAGTCCTCTTGGTACTGGACTCTCAAGAGGGATCCAGTAAAGAACCAATGCTGCAGGTGGGCTTGGAGTGTGTTCCTGGATTCTGGATTGCTACCAAGCGAAACAGACTGAGCCTGAGCCAACTCTCCATGTGGCGGGTTCACGGACTGTTGCAGCCTTCGGGTCGCAGCATTCACGCTTCGCTGTGCTCTTGCCTTTGCAGTCCGAAGAATGTTTTTGGCACGCTGAAGAATACCAACTGGTGGAGCAGGCACTGGATCGGGTCTCACTGGTCTCAGCATGGCTTACTCACCACCAGTTCATTTCACCATTGACTGGCGCTGCCACCACAACTGTCATCATCATCCCTCTGCCACCACATGGCCTGTACCAGTTCTATGTCATCCTAATGTCTATGGGTCTATGACTATGGGTGTCTTAGTTTCTGTCTAGAGTCCTTACTCAGAGGGGGGGGTATGGAAACTAGACAAGTGAAACTAGGTTGGACACAGAATGAACAATGATGAGGAATGGACCGAGGAGTGAAAAGGTGTGCCATTCTAGTTTTCAAGCCTCTTTAGCGCCCCAAAACTGAAAATGATCAGTGGTGGTGTCTCTGATCTCTGTGTGTGTCGTATGTTGTCCGTATGTTCCAGATGTTGTGTTTGTTTGTTCTGTTTGTTTGCTGCTCATCAATTGTCACTTCAATTGCCCTATCCATCGGTTCCTGAGCCACTGAAGGGCTGGAGTCGCCGATTTGAGTTGGCAACTCGTGCGCCTCTCAGTACCGGCCTTCCCAGGAAGGCAAAATTGAAGCCACCCCCACAACCCCTAAGCTCGCCTTGTATGGAGATCCTGCGTTCAGGAGTCCTGGGAAGGTGTCGTAGATACCCATCACCTGCGCGTGCAAGCACCACATAAGACATGGGCAGCATGGCGGCTCATGACAGGGCTGACATGGGCTGACCAGTCAACTACATCTCGACCCAGGGTCCAAGCTCTAACAAAAAGGCATGTGGAAGTAGGCAAGAAGACACAATTAGGAATTGGGAATGCTACTTACAGTGTTTGCATAATAGACCAGAGATCACTACTGTGATCACTTGCATCAAGATCGCCCTTAAATCAAAAGGAATGTTGCTCCCATCACCTGCCTCTTCCATAATTGCAATCTTTGGCCGGTGCAATCCTGAGATTTTGCATGACTCAACAAGGAAGCAGCAACTACAGCAAATGTCGAGCGCTGATTTCAAACTTGGTTGGGCCTTGGAAGCCTAACAAAGAGAGGCTTGGCCTACTACTACTACTACTACTACTACTACTACTACTACCTGAGAATGAGAGCCGTTAGTCTGTCAGTCTGTAGTCATCTAACCTTCTTCCTATGTTTATTTCACCCTCTTTGTAGACATGACATGACATGACATTACAGATTACATCATATCATATTACATTCATAATGCATACATACATAACATACGCCATGTCATATCGAATGGCTCTGGGTGAGCCCCTGCCAAGACTTCCACCCCAGCCAAGTGACTGACATGTCTGCTTCCAATGTCCGAGACCTGCGTGGTCGAGAACTCTATGTCCGAGACCTATGTCCAACACCTCATGCAGACACATGCATCTCCGAGAGCTCTATGTCCGAGAACTCTGTGTGAGAGACCTCTAAATCTGGGACGTCTGTAAACGGTCCCTGGAATGTCCTGTAGACCCGGATGTCCAAAGAGCGGTCCGAGACGTCTATGTCCGAGACATCCAATGTCCGAGGCCTCTATGTCCGAGACGACCTGTGTGTCCGAGACGTCTGTCCAAGACCTGTGTGTCCGAGACCTCTGTCCAAGACCTGTGTGTCCGAGACCTCTGTCCAAGACCTGTGTGTCCGAGAACACTGTCCGAGACCTCTGTTTCAAAAACATCTGTTTCCGAAACATCTGTGTCCGAGACCTCTGTGTCCAAGACCTCTGTGTCCGAGACCTCCATCTCCAACACCTCTATGTCCGAGACCTGGATGTCCGAGACCTGTGTGGTCGAGAACTCTATGTCCCTGACCTATGTCCAACACCTCATATAGACACATGCATCTCCGAGAGCTCTATGTCCGAGAGGTGTGCCTCTAAATCCGGGACATCTGTGTCCAAGACCTCTATGCTCGAGACCTATGTCCAAGACTCTATTTTTTTCCTTTCCGGTGGCTCAGAAAAGGTATGCACCGGTGGAGTGGCACTTCTCTCCTCGAAATGTTATCCTCGGTGGCTCACAAACGGTATGCCCCGCACTGTGTGAATGGTCTCAGCCTCCGTCCACGAACTGTGTGTCCGAGACCTCTGTTTCAAAAACCTCTGTTTCCGAAACCTCTGTGTCCGAGACCTGTGTGTCCGAGACCTCTGTGTCCGAGACCTCTCTGTCCAAGACCTGTGTGTCCAAGACCTCTGTGTGCACATTCCCGGGTGAGACTGGCTGCGCAAGACCGCTGACTGAAAACTATTCCCATGTAAACGACCCCAAAAGAGGGGGCTAAACGACCCCTCGCCCCAACACAAGCTTCATGCAACCATGCGTGGAACTTTGTCAACGAGTACGCAAATGCGAACCGAGGGCTTCCTTTCTGAATCTTGACCAAACAATGCCGGCAACAAGCGAGCTTGCTGGCAATCTGCATTCCTGAATCCACAAGGCCAAGGTTGGCATTGCAAAAGACTTTGCCTTGGGGTTTGCTTGCAGCGGCCTGCTGCAAGCGGATCTCTCGATTGCGAACCATATGGGATACCTTTTGCTCCTCTTCAACCATCCAAGGTTGCTGGACTGCTTCCTCAGCAACCTTCATAGGCTGTGTTGCGCACACTCCCTTGTGAGATGAAGCTTGCGAGCTCGAAGGCACTTCAGGTTCTGCATCACTGCTGCTGGTACTGCTGGTCAAGCCTGTTTCTGATGAACCACCAGATGCATCAGATTCTGATTCTGATTGCTCAAGGTCAAAGGCATCTGATGAACCATGGGAGGCTGCATGTGCTGGCGCGTTGTTGGACCCAAGCAGCGCTGCAATGTCCTGGAAATTCAACGTTTCATTTGTCTCAGTGCGAGACCTTTTGGCTTCAGGCTGTGATGGCTGTGAAGCCTTGGATGCCATTCCAGCCTTGGCAGCCTTTCGTTTCTGTTGCCCCAGCTTTTTCTAATTCTGCCAAAACGTCCCCATCTCTTTGGATGACCTCCTTTGCTGTTTTGGCTTCTTGGCTTGAAACTCAAAGAACTTGCTTCCAGGACAAAGCCGCACTGCCAGCAACGGTGCAAACGGGTTCAAGCTGTATTGATGCACCTGAAATCTAATTGTTTCAGGCAACTTGTGTCCATCTCCATCTGCTTCAGTGCATAGTTCATGAAAGAGCTGGTGGCTTGTGCAGATTGTGGGAACTTTGCCAACAGTTGAAGGTTGCAGGAGACTTATGTCAAACTGAGAGTCGGTGTCTTCAGACCTACAGTCATATCCTCGAAGGAGGATGTGGAGCACAGGCTTCTTCATAGCCAAAAGGAGGAAGTAAAAGCGTGAACTTGCGTCATCTTTGTTGCCAGGGATCTCAATGAGGCATGCAGGAGCAACATCACCTGAGCAATATAAGCGGGGCTGAAGCCAAGATCACTACAAGAGAATCGAACGGACGATACCTGGAACCTTTTTAGTCCAGTCAAGTCTATCAAGTCACAGTCACAGTGATTAGACTAGACTAGACTAGTACAGTCCAGTCCAGTCTAGCCCTTTTACTGCGCACGGACCGCAATAGCATGGAGTTGACTTGGACTTGAATTTGAATCATTGACTCACATCCTGACACAAGAAACGCATGATCACACTGTGAAACACACCAATCATGACATGACAACAGGTACAGTCCGGGCCATACAATATATGCGCCTTTATCGGCACAGTGTCGTGTTGGTATCATTACACTTGGTCTACCTGGTACTTATTAATCAGTGATCAGTGATCAGTGGTCATAGTGATGAGAGTACAGTAGTACTGCCCGCTCTGTTTATGATCTCCTGATCTCCCTAGAAAGTATTGACGTGAGTCTTGTGTTTGTGCAATCATGGCACCGTTCATGACAAAGCGGTGTAGGCTGTGAGTGAACTTGCTGGCCAAGTCAAGATGACACTGCTTGGCACACAGGCCATGGCCGCCACCGCATGCAGTGTGATGCACACTTTTCAGCAACTTTGTGTCAAAGACATCATCTG
Organism: Durusdinium trenchii; assembly: GCA_963970005.1. Taxonomy (NCBI): domain Eukaryota; class Dinophyceae; order Suessiales; family Symbiodiniaceae; genus Durusdinium; species Durusdinium trenchii. The sequence continues at coordinate 38,618 of CAXAMN010019613.1, forward strand.
GTTTGGCTGGCGCAACAAATGATGTCCACTTGGAAGATACAGTCTCCTGTGGAGTCTCCAAGTCGAGAGCATCAAGGCTCAAAGCTCCATCTGCATTTGCCAAGCCACTTTCAAATTCATGCCAGGTCTCACTTGTCTTGTATCTCTGGTAGGTAGCGAGCAACCGATGCAAAGAAAGCAGCTTTGCCCCTGGCCTGGACAGGGATGCTGCTGCGTCAAAGGCTGCTTCGCCCAGAGATGTGGAGCCGCCAGCTGATGCAAAAGGTTGTTTGGCCGCCTCCTCTCGAAGGGCAGCCTCCTCAAAAGCCATGGCGTGGTAAACATCCTTGTCAGCATCTGTCATTTGGCGCCATTCTTGCGCACACCTCCGCAGAGCACTTCTCCAATCTGCAGGTTGGAGCTGCATATCTGACATGCTTTGCCGTTGGTACATATTCCATCCTTGTGCGACTCATAGCGGAAGAAACGGAATGCGCCCAGCGTCAAACAATTTGGAAATTTAGATGATCATGTGGCGGTAGTCTATAGTCTTCGATCATCTATAGTCCAAAGTCTAGTCTTTAATATAGTTGATATAATTGGAAATTAGTAGTTTAGTTCAGTTGAGTTACTAGTCTATAGTTAGTTGGTTAGTTAGTTTGGTCAAGTACGGAGTCGTCCAAGTTTCACTCCCAGTCAAAAGGTTTGAGTACTATGGACTATGGACATTGTGGAAGCAATCTTGTATTTCCTTAATGGCCTTGGCAGCCCTGGTGTTATAATGTTCTATTCTAACCTTTCTCTAGTTTGTTGGTTTTGATCTGATTCTGATTGTGTTCCTCATTGCTACCTGCAAAGCGGGGTTTATTCCAGCTGAATATCCTGAAACATGAAAATGAAAATGGCTTGAAACTGAAGGCAAGTGGCCTGACAATCTGCGAGGTAGTGATGGAACATTTCCGCGGATCAGCATTTTGTTCAAATCCTCGAAGGTGAGGGCCTTTGTAAGCTTGAGCGTGCCAGGGGTGGAGTACTGGTTTCCCTTCTTCTGGTTATATGCATGAAGCCTTCTCAGTGCTGATTTGTCCCCATACTCACTCCACATCCAAGACTGAAACTTGCCAAATGCACTGGTAATTTTGTCCAGAACTATAACCTCCTGGGCTGTGCTGTCTGTCGGACGGGCACCCCTGAACCTATGCACTCGCGATTGGCTCGTTCCGTGGAGGCATTCAACCAAGTCTGCTGAAATGGGAGACCAGACTGTGAGGTCTCTCAAAAAATTGGTGATGTTTTGAATCTTCACCTTCAACACTTCAGGGTCCTTCTCATCCTCCTCAGAAATATATCGCACAAGGATGGCAGTGAACTCTACATCCAGACACTGCGGGCATGATGCCTCACGGGTGCGTAGCCTCTGAAACTCTTGCAAGAAATCCTGAGGCTGCAAATCAAGGAGATCGAAGAGTTTGTATGGATACCGCTGCAGCTCATGGAAGAACCGTCTCCAAGTCTCACCGATTTGTTCCAATGCCAGTTGGAAAAATGATTGAGCAAAATCTGGGACCTGCAGAGAGCTGAAAGCGGAAAGTTTGTCAATGAACTCTTCGACCATATCCAGCCCAAGTCGTCCAGATGCAAAGTCGCGGAATAGCAGGGCAGACCTCAACAGGGCTAAAACTGCTTCACTGGAAAGACCCCTCATATTCTTCCCTGCAATTCTGAACTGTTTTGAACTCTCATGTAAGGAAAGAAATCCAGCCAGTGTAGTCAAGCTTTATCCTGTACAGACCGTAATTACAATACTTGTGGTTACCAGTTGCTTTGACAAGGTATAATTTGCCTACGTGGTCCAATGCAACGTGAAATGTTTTGCATCTTTGATACCCTCTCGAAAGTGATGTGCTGAGCAGTGTTTGTTTTCAGTCACGCAACCACTCATCGAACGGTCAAACGGCTCAATCGTAAGAACCTGCTCGAGTTAATGATTTTGTTGTTTTTTGCCTCAACTTCTTTTTGCCTACACTCAAGTGGCCATCAATGGTTGGAAAAGAACACGTCACATTAACTATAGACTATAGGATAGGCCGTGGATATTTATGTTTATCACTGTAATAATGGGCTGTAATGGGGATAAATTGATCAAACACATTTTATCAGATCATACTATACTTATGCATCATGAATCATGAATTATGACAATATGAATCTGAATCGGAATCATGAGTCACAGTCTGAATTTATAATCTGCATGTGAAGTGAGAAGTGACTTGACTGATATTACAATTTGTAATATATATATATATACGTTTGGGATGACCATATGAACCATACAATGCTTCGATTGTAATTATGAATTATTTATCATGAATCGGAATGAATATCATTTGGTGAGGTAGATTGATTAGATCAGTTATTAGTTTGATGGATTTGATTTGAGTGTATTTATTGCAGCCAGGACCACAGTTACTGCCCCAAACTACTTGGCCTGGCTCTACGTTCCGAAAAACACTTGACAAACAACTGTGACTCAAGACATGGAATCAAATCTGCAAAGCTTCCAGGATCCCACAATCTCAACGCCTTGTCTCTCAACTTTCAACTGGTTTCACACGTTCCCGCCTCTCTTTCAGCTCATCTCTTCTCGTATTTGCTGACTTGGGCAAGTGGTACAGAGAAGAAATCCATCCACTTCTCTTGAACAGCCTGTCCATGAGCTGGAGGTTTGGTCCGACCATGCTCTCAAGAATCAAGATCCTCGATGGGACTTTGGGGTCGGAGAAGAACTGGAATGTAAGCTGTTTCCGCTTTGCGTTGACTTCAGCAAAGCTCATCTCTTTGGATTCCTGCATCTCCAAAAGTTCCTCCCAATTTTGGTGGCCTTGCTGATCGGTGTCATCGAGGTTGTTGTCATGCCAAACACCTGCTGACTCCATGAGTGCCTCGATGGCTTTGGCCTTCATATTAGTGGGCTCCCTGTTGGACAGCTGCTCCAGGACTCGGGGTAGCGTGCGATGCAAACTGCAAGCCTCCTTCATCAATGCCAAATGGTGAATGTGGAGATACCTATAGCCTGTGGCATCTATGGGAGTACCTGTCTATAGTAATCAGTATCAGTACCAGTATCATAAATTTATCTCATTCTCATATATCATGTATGCTGTATCTCATGTATCAATATCCAATATAGTATAGTGAGGGCCCTTCATGTGGGTAGAAATACAATGGGGGTTCATGAACAGCAACAGAACTAAACTCACAACCCGGACCTGAACCTGCGAATCAAAAAACAAAACGGATTATGGTGAGTCTGGAATGTTAATAGAGTGACCTAAAGGAGGTAGCGAAAACTGTCAACTGTCAAGGGCTTAGGTGCGTTGACATATTGAAGAGCCTTGGGTGCGTGGACCCACCGATCCAGCAGTGGCACTGCAAAACCGTGCCCGAATAAGAGCACCATGTACTTGCAGACCTGCAGGAGGGAGAAGTTTGCTCTCTCTTGCTCTGAAGATCCTCGACAACATGATCGGCCACACCAATGGGTCCACATATCTGCCTGTGAATCCCCGTTGTCATACTGCAACAGATTCATATGCAGCCTGCGCCGCTTTGCACTGTATGATGGGTCAGCAGACACCAAATTGCATATGCGGTTTCGAGTTTGTCTCCAAGATTTGGCCTCCTTGGGAGGCTGAGATACTTCGATATGTCGAAAGTTGTCACATATAACTTTGATGAGTGCACTGCGGAATTGATATCGAAAGCTGCTCATCTCGAAGAGGTGACTCAAGCGAACCACCGATGACCACAGTCCTGCAAAGTGGTAAATCACTGGCTTGCGTGCCAATGCAGCCGGGTGAAGCATACAAACAATTGCAAGGAGCGGAAATATCCGGGCAAAACCATCACGCTGATGTTTGAGGTGCGCCAAAACCCGGAGGTGCTTGTGCAATGCAATGTTTGTTTTGAGAGAGTCCCAGCATACCACTGTAGCTTGATTGTTTTTGGTAGGCAAACTGGAGGTGTATGCACCATGAACGTCTTGTGACACACATCTTCACCATCTTTGTAGCACACCACCAATGATTCAACATTGTTCATCACTGATACAACTCTCGACTTCAGCCAGCTCCCATCAATGACATCTGAGAGTACCATGTTGGTATCATCAACGATATTGGTGGTGAAGCAATGATTTGCTGTGGCCGCAGAAGTGTTCAAAAACTTTTCCAGGCTGGAGCACCACGCTTGGAACCAAGAAAAAACCACTCTGAGCCTCCGCCACCGAAGCACCAAAGAGTAGTTGCCAGGCTTGTTGATTTCTGGCCGTGGCTGCAAGTCAGGCTTGAACCGTGCAGCAGGATGTTCAGGAGCATCCTCGTACTTGCTAGCTTTTCTCTTTGCTCGTGCCACTGCTGCAGCAGCACGAGCTTTCTCTGTTTGGACTCTTCGCTTCAATTTCACCAGCTCGACTTCCCTCTGATTGCCTTTGGCATCACTAGGATTGGGGTCCTCACCACTGCTATAGCCACTCGAGGTTTCACTTTCACGGTCAACACCGAAGCTGGACAGTGTATCACTCGCTTCACTGTTTGAGGACGAAGGTTTTGCTGGTCGTCCAACGAGTCTAACCATCTCATGGCGTGCTCGATCGTGTTGCAGTAAGTAAAGGAAATATGAGATATATATTATATTTATATTTATATTATATGATAATATTACCATAGTTATGTTACTTAAGGATCTGATCAGATCATATGACATAACTCGGGATCCGTGTGTGAATTGGTCCTGGGCGGCTGAAAGTGCCACAATACCCTATGTGGAGTACAGTATCAGCAACCGTACCGTATCAGTCTCATTGAATCATTACTATTGCCTATTGCAGGTTACAGGTGGTAGATCAATATGACTTTACTTACAGTTACAAGTTACAGTTAAAGTTACAGTTTACAGTAGTGGATTGAAATGACAAAAGGCTGAATGGAGTCTGGAAACTAAATCCATCACTTGAACATTTTTGCTTGAGGAATAGTGTATTGCATTGCAAGGTTCACGAAACTCTCAGATTGAACTGATGGACAGCCACCGCAATTCTGACGTAACGTGATACAGAACGAGTCCAGTACGAGTATAAAATGGACATTTGGATACCAACAGTCTCAGTCTAAATCTTTGCGCTTGAACACTTGCCATTTAGAGAAAGCACGTTTTGTCCCGTTTGCTCGACCTCGCCTCATATTTTGCCCATGGTCCTTCAAGCGGCTCTGCAAATGGCTTTGTGATAGACCAAACCTCAAGATGTGCAAAGGTGACTTCTGGAAAGGAAACAATGCGGGCTGGTGGGAGGGCACAAAACTATAATCAGTGAATCAGTCTTCAAGTTCCACTCATGATGAGTCATCATTTTCTGTTTGATAGTAGTGTGTCAGTGTGTAGTGTTTACATGGTCACTTCCTGCGGGAAGTAACTGCGTGCAAGTCTTTGTCGGAACCGGTCAGTACCAATTCAATGAAACGTGAAATGTGAATTAATTCAATTCAATGTGTTAGTCTTAGTTGTTGGCAGTGGCTCAGTACGGCCTGCAGCCTGGTTGGCAAACTGCTTCAGGTGTGATAGACCATGCAAAACCCGTGCAAGCCAAAGAACCTCCTCGATCACAACGCATTTTGGGTTTCTTTGCCGCACCTTCAACAAGCAAGCCTTCACTGTGCGTGCAGTTGGCCTCAGTACTGCGGAAATGTGACACTGATGCTGATACCTTAGGACAATACACATCACATACAGCATGTCATGTCTCTGGACTCCGGCAAATGAGGTTCGAGATCAGTATGTAATATGTAATATGTAAGACTAAGATGCTAAGATTCTTGTCAAGATATTAGATGTTTGCAAAAATTCCCAAAAAAACTGGGAGCTCCGAAATGGCGTGGCAAACTTCAGACTTCATTGCAAAGGAACTGTCATCATGCGAAACCATTTAATAATCTCAAATGGTCCATGGCAGTCTTCCCAAGTCCCTTCAGTGAAAAACAAGGATTGTAGCAACAAACTTTGGAGTGACCCATCTGTGCACTGCAGCTTCTCTCATAGTCAGGTACAGTAATTGTGGCCAAGAGTCTGAGTGAATGGATTCCATCCACTTTTTGCTGTCAGCACGTTCAAGCGTGAAAAAAGTGGACATGGTACTCCAAGCACTGCCACGTCATCCTCAATGTCCAAGAGAAAGGACATAAGTATCGGCTCAGTACAAGTTTCAATGTTTACCAAAGCTATCAGGAGTAGTTTGAAGTCCACTCTGTTCCAGACCTGGTGGTGCCGTGACGACTCTTTCTAAGTCCAGGCCTGGCTTTTTAGAGTACAGTACCTGGTGGTGACTCTTGAATTAGGCAAGGCTCGTCGCAACAGAGCATGCTGTGGACTTTTTGGCATGTGATGCAGTATCCACCTTCTAGGTTATCCACCTTCTAGGTCATGCCCGATGTCGCGATAGAAGTGTTCCCCTTGGTTGGCAAGGTCAGGCTAATTGACCAGGGGAGCGGATTGTTTCTTGTTTGTCCCAACTTCTGGTGCATCAGACCTGGATTGAAACTGCCACTCGCGATGTATTTGGCGCCGCCACTACGCAATGCATACAACAGTTGGCATTGGGAGCGTGCTGAATTTCATCACACACCAAATGCTGGCAAGCTGCAATCAAAGTGCTTGCTGTTCCATGCTTGCAGATTTTGATCAATCTCTGAGCTGAACTTCAATTGAAATTGCAAAGGCAGCTCTCTGGAAATGCACTTCCTTAGAGCATTCGGGGTGTCATCTGGACCTACTTGCAAACAATGTACAACAGGTAATGCATGAAGCCCTCCTGATCTGTTTTCAGCTAAGCTGAGAAACACAAGCCATCAAATGACAACACACAAAGACCGCCTGATCCGGTAAACCCATGTTTTGAAAAAGTCCGCTCCGAGTGTCGCAACATAGGCAGATGTGCCGCAGCCCTCACATCCTCCCCAAACAGTGATCCTTGGTATTCGGTTCTGGGTAGATGGGGACAGGTAGGGTCCAGGTAGGTAATCGAACTTCTGAATTCTGAATCCGTCTGAATTATGAATAATATTGGCCTCTCTTCTAGTCATGATTCCATGCTTCCATCTAATGTTGCAACTTTGTGGCAAACTTTGCGAGATTCAATGGTGTCAACTCAACAATGAATCAATGTTTGGTTTGGAATATGAAGCTTCCAATTGGTTCACCACCCAGACTGCAAACAGTTCAACAACCCTTTTTTGAACCTGAACCCAATTTGCCAGGTTGCTTCTCTGAATATGCTTGGAGGATCTTCTTGTCCTCCTTTGCCACGTTGGCCAGGTTGATGTACCTGAGAACATTTGAGAACTAATGGAGTTGGAATCTCTTCCAAAGCATGTCACACCACACTCAAGCTGCAAGCCATTCGGCATTCATGATTCATCATCATTGACTACTGATCATTGATCACACTTAAAGCCAGCATGACATACAAGAACAAACACCCACACACCCACACTGCACACCTGCATGAAAGCACATTTGTGTGCAAACAAGGCTCTGAGGGACCCAGTGATCAGGAAAGAGCGAGAGCTTTGGAATGATTGTAGTCCGCCTCTCCTTGACCATCCTGATCAAGTCCTTGGCCAAACTAGATCTTAAGGCAAATTGTGGTAGCTGGTTTCCAAGAAGTAAAGAAAACTAAAAAGTACACAGTACACATGCAAGACTTTAAACAAGCTGCAGTGCAGCATTTGTCACAACTCAGCTGAGACTCAACTGTGTAAACTGATTCACTGATTCAAATTGCCTGAACAAATTGTTTTCCAAACTTGTGAGTTCCGAGATTCTGCCCAGCTCGGCTTTGGATTACTCGCATCCATGGTAGGCACAGGCGTATCAGCCGAAGTCATGGACACTGCTTTGGGCCAAAGGAACCAGTCCAGTCCGGTCCAACACAGTGCAATATGTTGCATGCCTGCAATATCTTCTGGGACAATCTATTGCCTGTAAAGCTGTTGGCTGTGTCATACAGACTAAAGCAAACATCTGTTTTGTACATGGAAACACCTGTGTGGTTACATGGTTAGTTACGGGCTGCAGTTTCTGCACTGCAAATAAAACAGACAGCATGCAATAAAGAGGCCAATAAAGGGTCTAACCTAGACACTTCAAAAACCATCGGTTTTTATGAGGTTTTTGGCCGGACAGCCACAGAAAACCCTGTAAATTGCGTGGTTTGAGGCCACTCTTGCAGTCTGGAGGAGCTGAAAACACTAGTATTTACGGTGTTTTGCAGCTGTTGACAAAGACGCGCGCCAGGGTGGAGTTGAAAGGGCCCCCGCCCCGGCCTCTAAAATTAAATGTCGGAGGCGATTTCTCAGTTAGGCCTCCACTCTGGTTATAATTCATGTTTGCTAAAGCACAAAGAAAACTCAGGTAGCGTAACCGCTACCTTTCGTGATCTGTTTGCTGCAAATGATCGTGTCTTTATTCCTGGCGAAGAAAAGACATGACAAATGACAACGCACCAGTGCAAACCAAGCATCCAATGAGCCAGCAAATGATGAACTACACGAAGGCACAGGAATGAAGCTGTCATCACTGCCTCGCTTCAAACAAGAGCTGCTGGTAAACCCTGTTGGCCCAACTGCGTATAGTTACTATTGGGTACTGCATGAAGTTCCAGCTTGGAGCTCTCCAAATTCTCCTTGGAACATACTGAAGCCCAAAACTGGGCAGCGTCGAAAACTTCTTCTTGGTTGCTCCATTGAAAGCCGAATGTAGGCTTTTAAATGCATAAAAGTTGGCGAGCACATGACTGTGCTTGCCCTGGCAATTCCGCATGTTATGGCTGTTCGCCCGCTCGCACAAAGCCGCTCGCTGTGCTCTTTCATATCAGGAAGAAAACACCAAAGAAAACACCACTGGAATTAGGTACTGCATAAAGTTCCCGCTCAGAGCACTCCAAACTCTGCCACGAAGAAACTGAAGATCAAAGCCGAGCACTGTCCCAAGCATCCAGTCCACTGTTCTATTGAGGGGCCAGCAAACTGGTACGCCATCGTGGTTGGCGGCACCAAAGTTGAAGGCCTTAGATTTCACTGCCAAGCCGGCTGTTCTATTGGTCAAACCTGGCCCTGAGTCCATTCACGTTCACATCGGCAGCACGCATTGCCTCCGCCAAGTGTGCGAAGGTCGCCCTGACAATTGTGTTGAAAGAGTAAACACCAAGCATCCAATGAGCCATGAGAGTGCGTCAAAGGAAGAATGCTCTTCTTTCAAGAGCCATGCATGGCCCGAACAAATGGCACTGTCGCAATTCAAGCTGACACCTTGTTCAGATGTCAATCTGCAACTGGAGCATTGTATCTCACGGCGCAAAAAACAACATGGGCTCTGAAGGCAAAGAAATGAAGAACATCCGTAAATTGTCTTCCTGTGATCTACCTGGAATGAAGAAAAGTGTCGGACAAGGCCAGTCAAAAGCAGGAAGCCTTCGTCACCTTCAAACATTATGTCATTCACATTCAGTGGCCGGCGAGTCCTCTCTCTGAAGAGTTCCCCTTCCGATATCCAGTGCCGGTCTGCTCAATGTGCTGAAGCTTGGTGGTTGAGAACATCCTTACTGGCACCAAAAACAGCACTGGCAAGTCTTAAACCGAACGGATTTTTGTCAAACAATGGGAAAACAAACCTAAAGCTGGTGACAACACTCGGAAAACAACAACTATATATATATATCTATCTGAGAACCTCCCTTTGATTCCAACTTACATACTGGGATCCACAGTATGTACTGTCTCCAGCCTGTCTTTTGAATTGAGTCTTTGCTTTTGCGGATGCAGCTAACGGAAGAGGAAGAAAAAGGGTCGGTGGCTTCTACTACCTTTTTGTCAAAACATCATTAATGAAACACTCTAAGAGTAGGTTGACAACACTCTAATCTTAGTTGTTCACCAAAACTGTCAACACATCATCGATGAAACACTCTAACCACAAATGTCTGGTCCTGGAGAGGGGAACAATACATGTACAGTACAGTATCTGTTTGCTGCAAATGATCGTGTCTTTATTCCTGGCAAAGAAAAGACATGACAAATGACAACGCACCAGTGCAAACCAAGCATCCAATGAGCCAGGAGGACGTCCAAATGATGAGCTACACGAAGGCACAGGAATGAAGCTGTCATCACTGCCTCGCTTCAAACAAGAGCTGCTGGTAAACCCTGTTGGCCCAACTGGTAGGTGGTTCTCAGCTCGTAGCAAGATCTGCACCGGAACGCGGGACGAGCTTCCAGGCAGGCTGTCGGGGCTGGGGATACATGAGCTCAAGCCAAAGGTGAATTCATCCAGGCAAATGTAACTGCTGATCTAAACTCTTTGCAGGCATAGAACGCTTGCATTCTGGATGTCTGGATGGGTCTGCTCATTTGGCACCAGCCGGTCACCAGTCTCCGCACTCTGCCGCAACTCTGCTAACCACATCACAAACTTATTTTCAAGGACTGCGACACTGTTTCGCCAACATGAATCTGGCCATTATATCTGGTTCTTTCGCAGGCTCTTTGGTCAGCAGTCTTAGTAGTATGTTGTCAACCTACTCTTGACGGTGTTCATGGAACTACTTCGGACTGAAGCTTTCCATGTGCTACGCCACGCAACGGTGGGTTTCAATACCTTGAACATACTGTTGGCCGTTCTATTGAACGGTCAGCAAACTGCTGCTCGATTGTGGTCGGCAAATATGACAGACAAACAACAATGGGTCTGAATACCTTGAGAATGTCACAGACCTGCGTCAGTGCCCTTTCCCACCAAATCTACTTGGGTACTATTGGGTACTGCATGAAGTTCCAGCTTGGAGCTCTCCAAAATATCCTTGGAACATACTGATGCCCAAAGCTGGGCAGCGTCGAAAACTTCTTCTTGGTTGCTCCATGGAAAGCCGAATGTAGGCATTTGAATTTGAATACATAAAAGTTGGCGAGCACATGACTGTGCTTGCCCTGGCAATTTCACATTTCCTGGCTGCTCGCCCGCTCGCACAAAGCTGCTCGCTGTGCTCTTTCATATCAGGAAGAAAACACCATTGATGCACTTGTGTTGATTGAAGCCTTTCATGTCCTATGTCGCACAAACAACAATGGGTCTGAATACCTTGAGAATGTCACAGACCTGCGTCAGTGCACTTTCCAACCAAACCTACTTGGGTACTATTGGGTACTGCATGAAGTTCCAGCTTGGAGCTCTCCAAATTCTCCTTGGAACATACTGAGCTGCATGCAACCTGTCCTGAGACAGGCGGTAGCTAGGAGGCCTGGCTGGTTACAATCTCACACCTGCGGCCGCAGGCTTTTCTCCAACGTAGAAAGTCGTGGACGCGGACGGTCGACAAGGCGACAAGGGAAGAGTTTTGGACCAGGGTTCTGCACAACGAGGCTTGGACATGTTAGACTGATACACTTCTTATATGATTGAAAAGAACAACTGAAGGAGACTCTGAAGGAGCTCTTGAAGATCTTGATGAGCCTCTTGCTTGTCGATGGTCTTGCTCAAGAGGGGCTTTAAGCATTTCAACAGGTGTCAAAACAGTTTCGGCACAAACTCTTCTATGGCATGTCTATCAATTGTGTGAATCAAAGACTTTGTTCGAACTCAAAATCGCGCTGCACATGCGGCCTCTGGTTCAAATCTCGCTCCCCTCACATACACCATCTTGCAGTCCACGGTCCCTGCTGTTGCCTTCACTGCTGGTTCGCTCCGGAAGTGCTGGTTTTGCAAACCATGGCCATAGTTGCACTCTTGGGAAGATTGCCAATTCTTGCTCCCACCTCCGGTCCAAAGCTGGTGCCATTTAAGGCCAAAGGCCTTACAGGCTCCAAGAATTCCTTGGATTTGCATCAATTTCCAGGAACTGAACTAGGAAAAACTGTGGGAACAACTTGATTCAAGATCCCCCAAGCCAAGGGGATTCATCCACAAAACCCGGGAAGACCAAACAAAACACAACAAAAACATTCCAAAACTTCCACAAAAGTCAGGACTATCTTTCAGAGCTCCTGGTACTTCCGGATTTGCCTCTCGCCCCGCTATCCGCCGCTGCGCAACTCGATCGCGCCGGAGCAATGGGCACGATAACCTCCCGAGCGAACGGTCCCTTCTGCGAGCAAACGGCGTCGAAGAACTTGGGTGATCAAGCAAGTCAAGGGCGACCTGAGCCGTGAAGTCGTCACGAAATGTGTGATTTTTGCTGGAAGATGTGAGCAGAAGTGAGCACAAGGTTTCAGGTTTCAGGATGAAGCCGCTGAAGAACATAAACAATATATATCGTATTTGGAGCTCACTCAAGGCTGCGGGCTTGAGGAAAGGGACAAATGTTGGCTTGTTTTGCAAGAGGATGCTTTTTGCTCAATGCTTAGTGCAAAACGTTCAGATCCTGACAAAATTGTCCTGCCACTCGTTTTTTTGAGGGAGCCTGGTTGTTCACACCTTGTACTCAGGGTTTGCAACGACGTGGAAAGATCTTCCACTTTCAGACGATCACTCGTAGATCGATAAGGGGCCAAACTTCCTTTTTAGCCGCCCTATAGGCATGGGGTCGAGCGACCAAATCAGTTGATTGAGATCTGAACAATTCTGAGCGCAGGACTCTCCTCCAAAATGTCTTGATTGTTGAACACAAACAGAAACAAAACAAAGATCAGAAGCAGGGAGAGGCCAACCTGGACGTCAGAACTGTGGTCACATATTCCCATGCCAAATTAGGTAGGCCACAGCCACGTGAGCCAACCCGTGTTCTGGCCTTTGATCAACTCATTGCGCGGCGGCCAGTCCGCCGGATTAGCATCAGTCGGCACTCGATCTATGAAAATGCGACACCTCAAGTCTAGAGTGGAGATCAACTCACAGACATCAGCCTTGCTAGCGTGGCCTTTCACTAGAGCAGCTTCTACGACCTCCGAATCGATTAAAACTATAACGTCTGCGTCGATCAGACGGTCGCCAAACGTACACAAGGCCAAAATAGGCCCCGTCATCTCGATCGGAATGATCTGTGTTGCTCTGTGGGGCCACTTCTTGCTGACTGAACAAGGTATCACTTCAGTGAACTGTAAAGGACATCTCAGCCTCCTATCAAAAGGCACGGCTCCTGCTCGATCGGGCTCCTTATGTTGATCTTTCAGCCTCGGATCATGAGTGAAGCCGTCGGTAAAAATCAGAGATCTGCCTGTCGATCGTTCGAGGTAGGCCCTCCTTGATCAAGTTCAGCCATTGGGACAAAGCTACCCTCAACACTCATCGGTCGAAAAAGAAGAACCCGTTACCCTTAAAAAACCTCGACCCATTTTTCCCCAAAGTTGACCATCCGGATGACATGACTTCGGCCCATCTTCTCATTGACGGTGATGCCTTTCATGGTTGCCACATCGTGGTCATTGTCGGAGGCATCTCCCACCATCTTCATCTAAGTCCCGAACACCCATTGTCGGGAGGACCCGCTCCGGTTCCGGAGCTGGTTTTTGGCGCGGAGGTGGCCGCTGCGGCCTTGTGCACCTCATTGTTGAGGATGCTGTGGTCTTCAACGACCTTCTTGAAGATCTCCTTCCAGGCTCCTCCATGTCTTTCCGCAAGTCCATTCTGCCAGTGTGCTTGCCCGGCAGCACACCTCACGAGAACACTTCTCTCGTTCATGATCTGCAAGAAGTCTCCCTTGAAGGCTGAGTCCAAGTCCACCAAAACGCGTCGTGGCACGCCAGCCCAACTCATCCATCCCTTCCTTCACCATGGTTTCGCCCACGCGTCGGGCAGTGGTGTTGTTCTCCAACGGCAACACAACCTGGTAGGTGGAGGTCGACAATGTTCAACATCGAGATCCCCGTCCTCTCGATGGTGTCCACCCACATAGAATGTCTGCTGCGATCACCTCATTGAAGTCTAAGGCCACGGCCGGGCGCGCTACCCTTGATGGCTTTGCTTTGGTGCTCTTGCTGCAGGTCTTGCAAACCATCTGTTCCGCAGCTTGCAGGATGGATTGACTGGCACCTCCCAGACGCAGGTGCCTAATGAGCTTGTGGGGGGTGTTCCAAGTTCTGGTGAATTCTTCTCAAAGCAGCTGCCACGGTTGGGTTCACTTTGCGGTGGAGGTGGGAAAGTTCGCACTTGCTGTCACTCTTCTCTTCTTTGCCCGGTAACTGAGCCCAGCCCTTGGACTGGTCTGTGTTCACGTCCCCCTCGCATTTCATCGACAGCTCTTCGGCAAAGGTGGGGTTGTTGTTCAAGATGGCCAACGGTTTTCTGAGGTCTTCCATCTGCCAAGCTCTTCAGACCATATTGACAAAGATCCAAAATCTGCAAAGCAAACGCCCGGGTCGTGGAGGAGATTGGCGATTTCTTCTCTCGCCACAAAGCACTGCTCCGAGGGTTCTCCACAGCCACAATGCCTCCCATCAGTTGCTTTAGTTGGAAAACACGGCTCACAAAGTTCACTTGGGCTTGTTCTTTTCTTCTCAACCTTCTGAGCTCCTGTAAGTGTAGTTCAAGTGGGAGATGGTCGCTATCTGCTATCTGCGCTTCCAAGGCCCGGACCCCTCTCGGCTTAGTCTTCCAACATCTCCCGCGTCGATGGTAATCACTTCGGCCTTGGCTTTGTGAGAGCCGGGAGAGGACTCGTGTCCAGCCTTCACCCATGAGCCATCCGAAGAGCCCGCCTGACTTGCCGGTGGTGCGATGATCGCAAGAGCTTCCGGGCCTCTCCCCAAGTCCGGCTTCTTGACATAGCCCTTCGTGGATCTCGGCTGCTCCCCATGTGGCCAAGCGCACCAAGTCATTGTGCGCATTTGGGTTGGCTTTGGTCTGCTTGGGCACCCAGTCCAAGTAGCCGCTGGGGACTTCTTGATACATCCATCCCTTGTATCGTCGGAAGGGGGCGATGGTGCAGCCCGGAGTCGTAATTGGCGTCCTGCAGCAAGCGCATCATCAGGCCGCGAGTGGCCTTTGCTGGCAGTGGCACATTCAGCTTGCAGCTTCCTCCACCAACCGCTGCAAAGTCATCTTGGTGAGCCCCTTCGCGCCGTCCTCCTTCTTGGGCTTCTCGTTCCACTAAGATGGACCTGAGTTCTGGCACCGTCCAGATCGGATGAGTAGTGACTCCGTGGGAGAAGCGGGCATCCACCAGACTGCATGGGCCAACAGTCGGGGTCGTCGTGACGCAGCACAGCGCTGGCTTCTTGATCTTGAAAAAGCGGCATCCTTCACCTCGACCTTGCAGCCTTCTGCTAAACATAGCACAGCTTCAGTGACTCTTGTTTCGGACAACTGATTCATCAGAACATTCCACCCATTGAGTTTTCCAAAACGACGGATCAAAAAGGCTGGCGACGAGGAACGACATGCGCCCTGATGAACTCTTTCTTGGTCTCCGCCCAAAAATCTCGTGATTGTTTGACGCGCTTCCACCAGCAAACCAAACCAGGACCCCCGAGTCGTTCTTCCGCGGCTAACATGGTTTCAATCTCTTTGCTCAACGCCTTGGGGTAGAACAGGGGCTTCAGCGGACGGAGACTGCGCATCCATGTATGCTCGTTCATCGGGCTAGTACAGCTCTTTGGCCTCTAAGGGCCATGCAGGAGGTTTCCCCCAGAGAACTCATTGACCTTCAAGGCTGGATGTCCTGTCGACTTGTCAAGAAGGGGACATCGCTCAGATGCAAGGTGCTCAATTGGACCTTCTGGGCAGCGACGTCATGGGTCATGCCAAGTCCAGCCAGAATGGGAACAAGAGTGGCACTTTACATGGCACAATCGCTACTCGCACCAAGAACCATCGGCTCTGGATGCTGAAGCAGGCTTGCGCGCCAAATGTGAACGCGTAAACCTCCAAAACGGAAAACTCTTCATGCTCGAAGGTGCGAACTCCAAAACGCAAAGCTTCACACGTTTCAGCAAAACTTCTCAAACCAATCATGCCCAGTGACGAAGTCCACCCCTCTGCGTCGTCATCAGCCAACATGTAGCAGGCGTGCACCGCATCGCTAAGCATTGTACACCGTCACTTGGGTTTCTTCGACTCAATCACCTCCTTCTCGACGTCCACGGAGCGGGCACTCAGGGTCCTTATGCCAGTGTCCTCACCTTTTGCAAGCCGAGCAGTACGAGCGTTGCTTGGCTATAGTTTCAAACGCTCTTCCGCTCTCTTCTTGATCTCCTCCATGTCTGCGCCTCTTCCTTTCAACGCTTCACGGTACTTGGCCTTTGCATTCTGGTAGGTCAATTAGGGGTGCGGGCGTCAGCGCAGCGACCAAGCCGTCCTCCTCGTGTCATCACTGAGTCTGCGACCTCTCAGTCAGTCTTCCAGGGGGTTCTTTCCATGCCGGCTCCCACTGGCGTGCGAAGAGATCTATCCTGGATGAGGGCGGCCTGTTGCAGCCTCTTGCAGTCGAACTGGTTGCTGACGCTGGGGAGCAATGCCAGTTCCTCGATCTCATTGAGCCGCAGCTTGTCGAGGTACAACCATGCCTTCACTCAGGGTGGCAGTGCGCAGTGCACTTCATGAAGTGGGGACAGACTGGTCATTCCTCCCTTGCATTTGCGACTTGTTCCGTTGTCCGAAGCGCAAGCCCCTCCGCGTAGACCCAAGCCTTGCCACTCAACTCCTTGTAATTACAGCGCTGGACCGCGCTGATCAGGCAGCATCCTGGCGCACCTCAACCACACTTGGATCTTGCGAAGGTAGGACCTGCCTGACTTGCCAAGATCTTGCTTGCTGGAGCTCTCACCATCGAAGGAGGGACCACGAGCTTCTTGGAGGCCTTTCCACGGCGGTTGCCGTCGGCGCCCCATGCATTCATCCCACTCGTTAGGTTCCCACCAGTGTGCTCCAGCTCCATGCACCTGTTGGTCATAGGTGCCGGACCAGCGACCATTCACCAGCGCGGTAGTTCTGGCAACGTCAGCCGTGCAAAACTGACGAACCTGCCCGTCTGTCAACCACCCATCCGTAGTCGCCCCTGCTGACCAAGGATCTTCCCCTTCAGGCCAAGCGGCATCATCGTCCCATTCTCCTTCTTGCCAATCTTCATCATTCCACTCCCAACGGGAACGTCCACAACGGAGTGACCTGAGGTTCAGGCGGTTCTTCACCTGATGTGGCCGCCAGGGGTGCTGGGCGATGTTTCGGGCCCCATGTCCTCCGCGTGCCCTAGGTCAAAAACCAAACAGCTCCGCGTGACCAATGTTGGTGTGGCCCAGGGATGAACACAGCATGCCATGAGCAGCGAACACTTTTCCACGATCGTACCGACTCTTGTGCCTAAAATTGTCAAGGCGAAAGTTCACAAACGTGCAACTGTGAAGTGCGGAACGAAGCATGCTGTGCATGCACAATGGTCACAATATGGCAATAATTGAGACCCTCTAAATCCCTAAATGGTTGTTTGGTGTTGGCACTGCAGACATATTGGGACGCGGGTTGAACAGGGATGACCACTGAACCAGTGCCACCTCGAACCACCCCCTCATACAGTAGACTCTTGATTCAAAAAAAAAACAAGGTTTTACAGTTCACATCAGGGAGGGTGTTATTAGAGGGCTCTGGGCAAAAGTTTTGGGTTTGGAGCTGTCCAGCCTCAAAATTGGAAAATTATTTTGCAACTTGGCCAGCGGAGGCCCGAAAAAACACAGAACCATCTGCATGCAAGGAACGCTTCACCAACTAGCAAAAAATGAGGCGCCATGCGTGCGAGCTGAGAGGGCGTTGCTGCCAACAAGGCTTGCTTCTCTTTCCAAATCTATCGAACAATGTGGGATTCACGCGAGTCCCTCCCGGAGTATTTGGAGATGAGCCTGGAGATGTCTGGGGTAACAAGAATGCAATGCAAAGATTGACCACTATAAGATACAAACCACCGCGCCGACTCCTGCCGGGTTTGTCTGCGCCAAGATGTTGCAGCGCACGCGCAGGCCGGCGCGGCCGGCGTCTGACCAACTGAAGCATGTGGCGTGGCCCGAAGCCTTGAGTGAAACCCCCCTATCGGTCCACATAGCCTCTCAAAGGGTGATTGCACTTTCCTTGAGGCACCAGAAGGGTCCAAACACCTTCTGGCATGAGGAGTGCTCTGCAAGGTACCGGATTCCAGTGCGGAGCATGGGACGGGACGTGCATCAGTCGGGTTGCGACCCCAGTCAGGGTTGAAAGAGAGTCCCGGGCCCCAACGAGTCCATAGCGATGGCCTCCAACCCTGGTACCCACTCCGGATGAACGCATGGCACGCCAGGAACCTTCGACCCTCCCCCCCAGGGCGCGAGACACCGACGCGATACATCGACGCTCGCCGCAGTGGACGCTCTTTTTTCGGATCATTCCGAGGCCCTGCGTGCCAGTGCCCGTATGAGTTTCTCCTCCGCGCGGCCGAACGAGGTCAGAACCGGGCTCCGGGCGTGGTTGGGGGGATCCATGAAGCGGCGTAAGCGATCAGGAGGTCTCTCTCGATGCTTAGAGCCAATCCAGGATCAAAAAACATGTTGGAATAATTTGAAGATTTGGATGGATTTGGTCATCAAATGACTGTCTGAAGTGAGAACTCCGATTTTGGTTAGGAAACTCATGTGTTTCGAGTTCGGGTCAATTGAATAAGGCACCCCCTCTGTAGCAAACCTGGGATGAGATCTATGCTTTTAAGGGTTTCTGTCGCTTATTGAAACAGCTGTTGGTTAGCTCCGGCCGATCAGTGGAAACTGGTTGAGCGCATATCAATTGCGGTTTCCTGGTAGCATCTGGCGCTACTAGGGATTTAGTTGCTGTGGTTGTTCCTGTACCTGCCTCGCGGCCCAGGACTTGCATGCACTGTAGGTGCGGCCATGGGTGCGCGAGCTTCATCTCTAGCTGTGCGCGGGCCTTCTTTTCAAAACCTGGCGGTGTGCCTTCCCGCAGTTTGAAACAGGTCGGAATCAGGTCTGAAACACATCAGATTCCCCACGCGGTGCCAATCCCACGCAATTTGCCCTGCAATTCCACGCGCGTTTTGTCACCCCATTGAAATTTTGTTGCTGTGGTTGGTTCTGTGCCTCCTTGGGCTCTCAAGGGAAACCACATGGTTCCTCATTCAGGCCACTTTCAGACCTGGTTCGGGCCTGTTGTTGAACGCATGATCAAGAACTAGAGAACCCTTTCCCGACAAATCGGCGTAGATTGAAGAGACATAATACAGCTCTATGTTTAGTCAGGTGTGGTCAGAACCTACCAAAAACGAGCAAAAACCGGAAGTTCCGGACTTGGAGTGTGTGTGATCAGGGATTTAGTTGCTTTGGTTGGTCCTGTACTAGGGAAACCGCCTGGTTCCTCATTCAGTCCACTTTCAAATCCGTGGGTGTGGAAAGCCCAAGATTAAGAAATCACAATCTAGATTCTAATTTTGGCCGCATATTTCTGAGTCTTGATGCCCCATTTAAGACATATTCTAGACTCTACCCCAAAAAACTGTTTTCTTATTATAAAGCGCCGCACGCCTGCAAACTAGCTCATGAATTCCACTAGTTCACGAAACTTCGCCGGTCTTTTCGCCAAGGTTTGTCGCCGCACCTCTCGACATGTTGGCAACCAAACTTCCAACCGGCCAAAACTTGTCCAATGTTTTTCGCCAGTAAACCGCCGTACTTTCCCAACATGGAGAACTGTGATGACATGAAAAATATGAAAAACTATAGATTTAATTGTTTCGAAGCTCTTGTTTACAGTGGCCGGGTGAACACACCAAAGTAGAAAACACCTATGTCGCGCACCGATTTGCAACAACCCATCTATGTGTCAACTAGGATTTTGCGAGTGGATCTTAATCAGCGAAGTTTGAAGCTATCACTGACGGTCCATAAGCGGCGTAGCGTCGGAACGGAAACCGCACCTTTTCTAGTCGCTTGATCCTTGAGCCAAAGTACATATGGTACATATATATGTACAAGTTGCACTGTACGTGTCGCTGCACTTCCATTCGCACCCCCCATGTGAACGGCAACAATATGTTCCGATCACACGCGAAAATTTAGGGATGTAAGTGCTACAAAAGGAATTATATGATTTGCCGCGAGACTCATATGAGGCTCATACTACGAAACATGCTGGACTAAAGCGGACTTTTACATATAAAGTGTGCAACTATGGCTCAGAACCTTTAAAAAAAAACGAATTGAACAAGTGAGACGGTCACGAGGCCTCGCTCAGTATCCACTCAAAAGAGCATCGCTTTGATGTAGATCCGAACTGGTGACTTCCACGTAGATGTCACATCGGCAACTGACTTCACACTTCTCAAAGATGTAGGTTTTGGTTTGGATACACTTACAGAACGGCAAGTCGGAGAGACAGTCGGTGATTGTCTTCCTTCCATTATGCTCATGGTATCAAATCGTCAATCCGAATTTGCAACGATACACTTACAGCGTTTCAGGTCAGATAAACATCCGGTGAATGATTTCCTCCCTGGTTTGCATGGTATCCTCATAGTCGTTCAAAGAAATCACCACTGGCGATAACCTCTCCATCCACGATGATCCCAGCTGCCCTGAGCATCCCACCGATCATCTTCTCCCCTCTTGGACTTTCCCTTGGACTTGCTCTTTCCCTTCCCCTTTTCAGAAGGTTGAGGTACTTCGCGACGTTCTTGCGTTAGCGCCGGCCTCCAAGATGTTCCAGATTGGCCTCCTCCTTTGGAATGTCCTCGGGATGATGAAGAAGTTGTGCCTTCTGTTGATGAGGGCCCAAAACTCTTAGGTGCTGTTGAAGGTTTTGGCTCCTCACTTGGTGCTGACGACGGCTTGGCCTCGGTTCTGGGTGTAGATGCTGGCTTTGCCTCAGCTCTTGATGAAGACGCTGCTTTCGCTTCAGACTTAGTCGTTGATGTTGACTTAGCTGTTGCCTTGGCTGCCTGCTTCTTCTTGCCCCGAATCTCCTTGGCCCTATCTCCA
This sequence comes from Durusdinium trenchii, assembly GCA_963970005.1. Lineage (NCBI taxonomy): Eukaryota > Dinophyceae > Suessiales > Symbiodiniaceae > Durusdinium > Durusdinium trenchii. The sequence goes on from CAXAMN010019613.1 coordinate 59,578, forward strand.
AAGCCTAGACGATTGGTAAGAGCTTGAACATGCTTATGTTCTACCACGCTCATCCATCTCTCTGTATGTCCAACGTTGGGGTTTCTGGCCATTGACTCTATGACTTCCTGAGCTTGTGGGGGCAACCTGATCTCATGTTGATCAATGATCAACAGAATAGACTTCTCCCACTTGCTCTTCATTCTCGAGTACATGATGTCCAGAGGATCGATCACCTTGTGGTAGGGTGATGTAACGTCGGTTCTAAAGTAAGAATATGTCCGACACCCATAAATCGCATGGATGCACTTCTGTACCAATTCAGTCATTGCGCTGGCTTTCTTCGCTTTCAACTCCTCAAGCTGGGCATCAGTCAAGTTGGTGGGGTATTCGAAGTTGCCATATTCCTTCTTGAAGGATTGCGGAGTATGACCAAATGATAGGATCACGAGTGCCACCTTGCAAATGAATTGCTCTCCTCTGAATCGGTGCCAGGCCTCCTCAGTTGTAATATTGTTGTCGTTGGCAAAGATTAACATCATATCATCTGTTGGATCCAATGGTCTCCCATCGTCATCGATTTCAGTGGAATCTCCTGTACCGAACTTGCTTATCACATCCAGACGCTTCCTTTTCCAATTTGCTTTGAAGTCGGTAAGGCTGGTGCAATAGTAGCTCTTGTACATCAGGGAGATCATGTTCAGCACACATTTGACCACATACCTATCCATCAAACCCGATGCATTCACGGAGACGTCCTGACAGTAGGCTCTCTCTTGATGCGCATAGATTCGAGGTTCCGGTACTCGACAATAGATGGGGAGATCTTCGTTGTCTCTTCCTTCTTCGGGATTGAACTCGGTCGCTCCATGCTGTGCATAGTATCCCGGTTCATCACGATCTGTCGGTCGATTCGCCTCCGGATGTAAGTCGTCGGTGACGTCTTCATCCTCGGGCTCACCATCTTGACGTTTCTTCCCCTCATATTGTTGTGTGCTCCTCTGGATCTCGATGATCACGTTTCGTTCGTCTTCATCTTCTAGATCAGAATCACGACCGTAGTCGATCTCGTCCTCATTGAAAGATGGGGTCTCGACATTGTCACTCTTGAAGTTTTCTGCACCATCAGACGGTTTGGAAGGATCTAGATTGTCCATGTCCTCGTCGTCGTCAGCTGCTTCAGTTTGAGCGATGTCTTCTTCCCAAGCCTTTCTGATCTCGTCCATAGTGGCCTGGTCCAATATATCTTGATCATCATCTTCAGGCTCCTTCTTTTCCTTCTTTTCCTCTTCATCGTCGCTCACAAGATCAACGGGTGAATCGGAAATGACAGTGTTGCGAATACCACACGAGAGTAGCCTGCCTTGACAAGATAGACACACGGACAAAGATGAAGAAGTCAAATGCATACATGATGGACACAAAATATTGCCATCCACGTTGCGATACCCTTCACATGTTCTGGAGATGATTTCGTCCCAAGTTTCCTCACTGATGGAATCCTCGATCAGCTCTCCATTGTCATCGAATTGTACTTCATCGATAAGGGACACGAGCTTTTGGACGTTGTCATCTGTCGCCGAGGCTGACTTCGTGACTTCGTCGGCTCTCTCGAGGATGGTATGCTTCTGAGCAACCCAAAGTCCATGACGTGCCGCTAGAACAACTTGCTCTCCAGTGCTTCCCAGCAGGAGTCTCCTCCATGCCTGAACGTAGTCGTCCCAATACCAAGCACCTCGTACACATCTCCATGGAACTTCTCTAAAAACAACAGTGTAGGAATTCTCCGAAATTCTTCCCCCAAGCTTCCTCAAAGTCATGATTGGAACATAAAGGCAAACGGGCATTCCCACTCTTGGCCATCTTGATCTCAGAATCTTTGATGATCGATCATCCCACGGCGCAAAGTGGTTGAAGAAGACACTACCTCTATATCCCTCCGTTCCACCAGGGACAATTCCTAGTTTCATGATTGACTCAATATTGGAAAGCGATGTCATGTGAAAGCTTCCTCCAAGCTGCATTGCCACATTCTCTGGAATGAGATGTGAAGTCCACACAGGATATATTGACACATCCTCTTCAAGAACAGTCTCTCTTCCAGAATTGTGAGAGGCAACAGCTCGAATTGCACAAGGAACGATCCAACGTTCATGCTTCAGAAATGACGGTGCATCTGTGCTGTAATACATGAGGTTTGCCCAGTATTGCCTTTCCTCTTCGAGTGAGACATCCTCCCTTGAGATACGAATGGCGGCAATCTGATAGCGTACTCTGTTCTGCAACTTCTTTGCATGCCACATCGCCTTGCATAAATCCTGGTATCGCTCTGTCTTGACATCTTGCTCACGTTGATCATCTGAGATAGTACTGATATCGACACCATCGTTGAAGACATGGTCATATTCCAGGATCTCATCGATGTTCACCCATCCACCCTCATTACACTTCGGGGACACATGAGGTTTTCGACCGCGGTGCGATTGAATCCCATTATGCTTTCCCACTCCATGCCTGAGTAGTCTATTGAGTCTATGGCTAATCTCGTTGACCCTCTGACTCTCCTCGCTGAACTTGTCGATGCGAGTTGCTGGGTTCATCTTTGGTGGATCCGTGAAAGTTGCATCTCTCTTCGGTCCATTCCAGTACTCCACATAGAATGTAACTCCATACTGTGGAATGATCTCGATGCTTCCTCTATCGCAAGTCACCTCAATCTGCCGATATCCAACCTTGTGAACTTGTTGTTGGTCAGGAACAAGGTCTTTCACTTTGGGCATCTTTATTCCGAGTGCTGCAGCCTCCTGAATAAGTGCATCAAGTTCCCACTTTCCATTAGGACCTGATCTATCAACCCTGTGATTTGCGACCCTGTACTCTCCTCCTTCTTTGTCATCGGCAATGTCAAAGAGGTCGACGGGCTCTTTGAATCTGGTGACGAAACTGGCGTTCCCAAAGGCCTTCTTGGTTGCCTCGACCGCTTTCGCGTATTCCTCTTTTGCAGAGTCTGACGAGTGTGGTCTACCTTTGGCTCTCGGAGAGTGAGGTGGTACCTTACCTCCTAGTTCCGGCTCTTCTTCGGGAAGTTCAATATCTTCATCATCCACATCCATGTAGTCCTCGTCTTCGACGTCTTTGGATGACTTTGCTTTCCTCTTTCGGCTTTCAACATCACGTCGGATGATTGCCTTGTCGTCCTCGGTGAAGCACTTGCGCATAGTGTCCTCCATGTGAGAGAATGAGTTCATCAACTCGTCCTTCTTCTCAGTGTTGGGACAAATAGCCAGGTGATGTTGGTTTGAACCACAACAATAGCACACCTTTTGGCTCACTGCGCGTGCTCTGACCCTTCTGAGGTTGTCATAGGCGGTTTTCCAGTTGGAAGCGGTTGCTGTACCTTGCCCACTGCGCTTGGCAGCTCTTTTCCGTTCTTCAGTACCTGGATTCGATGTCGGGTAGTGCGACCATGTTTTCGTCGGGGATACTGAACGACCTTCCCCATCCTTGTAGTCTAGCGGATCAAGCTCAGGCGTAGGTGGTTCAGGCTCCTCGACTCCTGGAGTGGTACTCGCAGGGTCGGCTTCGCCATCCTTCATCTCTACATCAGGCTCTTCCGTAGACGTTCTTTTGGGCTCTGGGGCTATGGCCAGTCGTACCATTCTCCTGAACTCTGGTCTGGTAGCATACCTGGACATGACGGCATCGATACAGGCTTGTTCTTCAGCTGTAACATGGATCCCTGAAGGTTTATTCCTCTTGGTGTTGTCATTGATTGATTTTCGGCTCGCTGCATAGAAGTGAAGAAAAGACATTTCTATACCTCTTCTGCATTCATTGATCTGAGCCCAATCCTCGAACAGTGTGTCTTTGAAGATGCCGGCCAGTTCGAGAACACCAGTCCAAAACTCCATGATATCGCCCGCAAGCTCAGAATTTGTAACAGTCCTATATTCATTCAACGAGAAGACGTCCTGGTACTCCTTGTGCGTGAAGAAATATTGGATGTAGTCGTGGTACGCCACATTCCCATAGTCCATATACGCTCGGAAGCCATAGTCTTCACTGTCTGGATCATAGTCTCGGTGGATGAAAAGAGTGGATCCCTTCCCTTGGGTACAGTACTGTTCCACAAGTTCCGACGGGGCTCTGATTCCACCATGATGCGAAATAGCTTTCAATGCTCCTTGAACCCAAGGCGGATTCTTCCTGGATAGCATCATCGCACCCTCGACCATGAATTCACGGAGATTCTGCGCTGGATACAAACGGTTCCATTCAGCATTCTTCTCCCAAAGGACTCTAACTCTCACTGCAGTTTCCCAAATGCTTTCTCTTTCTTGTTGAATCGTGGGAGTGCCGCTCTGAACACACCAAAAGTTGAAGTTGCAATTCACACAATGGCTTCTATTGTCTTTGTGTATGTTCCAATCCTCGGATGCATCATGTTTGTTGCAATCTTCACAAAGATATGGTGCGGCATCTGCAGTGGCTTTGTAATTCTCAACTCTCCGATTTCCCGTCATCCAATATTCCATCCTGTCCTCCTCAGGCTCCGGATCTTTCAGAACGAATCTGATGTCACTCCATTCGGTACCTTGACTGAAGCTCCCACCAACAGTATGCTTCGTGCTGGTCTTCTTCGGTTGCCCATCACTTGCCGACATAGCAACGTTCAAGTACCTGTCGAAGTTGTCCTGAGAAATTGGGACCTGGATCTCGTCCTCTGCCATGTTGTTCAAAGCACTGACATGAACTTTATTCATTGAACACAATAGGATGACCCTTTCTCTCGTGAGTTGTTTCTCCATCACAGCCCAAATCTTGTTCTTGTCGCCGCCTGTGATATAGTTCGCACTGGGAGCACCTGCAACTGAGTACATAGCTTTCCAGGCACGTGACGATTTGGTGGCCAAGGCACCACTTCGTCTCACTTGGTCTACAATGTCGGTGACAATGTGACTGTGATCATATCTTGCTGGCCCGAAGAACTTTGAATCTGGCTGGATGTTCACTAATACTGGAGTAGTCAGGAGCTGTCCGATCGAATGGACCTTCTCAGCCAACTTCCTTGAGAACTCTTTGAATGTCGCCTCGGTCAACCTCAGTGTGCTGCCGTTCGGAAACATACAATGAAGACACAGCCAGATGTGGACGGTTGTACCGTCCCCCTGATCTTGTCCATGTTCTTCCAAGAAAACGACTACTCTATCAAGAGTATCCAGGATGTCTTGATGCCTTTCTCCCTGAACTTGGAATACACAGCAATTTTCGAATGCCATCTCAGTTCGGATACCGTACTGCATCGTCGTGATTTTCTTTGACGAACTTGCTCTAGTCGCATAGTCAAGGTCTGTCACAAGAATGGTGTGTCCGGTACCGACTCCTCTAATCTGGCCACTCAAATGATCAACATCCATGACTCCTGTATCCCCGTCAATCATCACCTTGTCCTTCTCCTCGGTGTGGCACCCAACTTTGGATGAAAGGAACTTGATGTGATATGCGGCCTCCTCTGGCACATCGTTCAACTTCAAGATAAGTACCATGGCCCTTGCTGAGGGATACTGAAAACAACTTGTCAGATCGAACTCTTCAACCATCTCAACATAGAGCTGTCCAAAAACCATCGCTCTCGTTCACTTTTGTCCTCAAATGAGAATCGGTGAGAGGTTGAAGCCCCATTGATGAACTCGATCTATAATTTCCACCCAAAGTCACCCCGACATAATACGTGAGCCTTCTCACATACTGTCTCCAATCTCTTCCTGGCTCGGCTGTACGAGGACCAGCAAACGGAGCTGTAGCGTAAGCAGTGGTACTGCTTCGATAAGTCCAGAGATTGAATATGATGGGTTTGCCAAGGTAGTCCATACCGTTGCACCCGATAGTCGTCACACCTTCAGGAGGAAGCGTGACAAACCATTCTTTTGGCTGTGCAGGCTGTTTCGGCTTCGGCATGGGTTTGCACTTTGGCGGAGCTTTCGGTGGAGGTCGTGGAACATCATACGCTCCATGAGGTACATCGGATGACCAAGGATCCCATTGTTCATTGTTCCTTTCCCAAGGTGGCCTAGGACCTGAACTAGATGAAGTGTAAGGACCGCCCGGTGGTACCGAACTTCCTTTTCCTCCAAAAGTCTGGGTATAGTCATCACGATTCTTTGGTGCTCCACTTTGATCTCTTGCCCTTCTTGCTTCCTCCCTCATCTGTTTGGTGATTTCATCCTGACTAAGCCCTTTGTTCTTGGCATGATGGATCCGAAATTGACACAACCATTGAGGTTCCACCGCACTGAAATCTTTCAGATTGGGTGGTCCGATTGAGGGATTCTCGAAGGTTAAGTAGATCTTCTCCTTTGGCTTGCCCAAGGTCTCCAGATCTGGTTCTTCATCCAGGTTGGCTTCGGATAAATGGAGCTCTGCAATGTACTGATTCAAGATACTGATCGATGTGTCCCTTGCGAGAAGATCTCGATGGACTCCTAGTTCAGCACCAAGAACATTGTAACCTGCTGTCCACACATCCGGTTTCACCTCTGGAAACCATTCTTTCAAATGTTGGAATGCAGCGAGCATCTGCGCATTCGTTTCAGATCTGAGGGAAATGGCAGAGTGCTCAATGACATGCCTATGAATGCATTGATACAACGCTTGGATGCACTGGAAATTGTTGATTGCGGCACATCTTTCCAAGGTTCCTCCCGATTGCCCTTTTGCAATGATCTGAATGAGGTCAGTCAAAGATGTGAGATCTTCGGGATGATTCTTGTTGTGAAACCTCAATGCAAATCCCAATGACGCACCCGCCAAGCTGATGTATCTGCAGCTGCGTTCCCAATGTTCGCCGGTCATTGCCATGTAGTTGCTGCTACGACCTTCAATGGGTATCCTGTGATGCAGATCATTCATGGAATCATAGAAGTACCCGTCCCTCGTGATGTCTAGAAGTGAATCTTTTGACATCGCAGTGGAATTGATACCTTTCATGCCTCGTTTGGCGACCTTCTCATTCAGGTCTGCCAACATCCCTTTGACTGGTGCTTCTTGGTTGAAGGGTTCCGGCATGAATAAAGCCAAGAGATTGTCTGCAAATAATTCCAACCTGTCCCAAACATCATTGGATGCAAACGCCTCATAGGGAAAGTGCTCCGGATTAGGAGGAGATGGCGGCCCAAGAGGTTTGTGTTCTGGTCGTACCTGTCGCTCTTGACTCTTGACGATGCCGATCACCCTCTTTATTCCAGCAAAGAATGCCCTTGTTACCCCCTTGCCGTCGTCCGTCTCTGGGTCATACTTGCTGAGCAACACTCTGAGGGATCTCACGAGGCGCTCTTGGATGGTTCCACCCTTGGCTTCAACGGCGCAATAACAAGCGCTGATAGAGTAGACGGGTGGTACCCCTCTCTCCATCCACTTCTCTGCCAGTTGCAGAGCTTGTCCTGGGTCCATGTCTTCGACGAACTGTCTAGGAACAAGTGTAGGACTCTCCCCTCGTCTGCTATCCAATTTCTGGAGGTGTTCTTTCAGCTTCTTGGCTGAGGCCATGCTCCTCCCTGTGGCCCCATAAACAGTAGAACGGAACATGTTGACTACACAATCTCCACGATGTAGGGATGTTGTCAATCTCCAGGAATGGCTCACGAATGCTAATGAGTTCCCCCTTTGTCGTAGGGTTGCCGGTGACAGCCCAACAGTGATTGGATGGAACTCAGCGAACTTCTTCTTGGCAAATTGCTGGATCACGCCGGCACCAAAATGGCTAGCTTGGTTGATCTCAAAATCTTGCTCAAGATGATTGTGAAAGGTAATGACACTGGCGCATGAATCATGAGTGTCATGGTTGTTTTCACAAGTGAATTTCTTCTTCTTAGAATCGTGAACCGACTGAATGATCTTGTCAAATCTTTTATTGATATTGACTTCTGAACATGGGTTACCGTTTAACATGGAAGGATGCGGCGATCGCGACCAATCGTAAAGCACAGGAGCACGGCTGGTCACATGCTGCTTCTTCCACAATGACAATGCACGTTTGTTCAAAGTCTCTATCATATGCTGCGCAATTCTAAGAGTATACAATTGAGTTACTCTCGTTTCTCTTCCGGCACAAGGTGCATGCTGATGTTTATGATCACACTTCTTCATCAAACTTTGAAACTGCACCCCCCACGACACAATCCTCCACGGCTTCTTAATGGGTATATTTCTATGACCATAATGAGTTGCGAGGCCATACATACATCCGTCGAAGTCATGTACGTGTGATTCCGTGCCTTCTATCAGAGTTGTCATTCTATCATCTCTCCAATACTCGCAACCTCTAGGTAGCTCAGTAAGCGCACATGCTCCTATTGCGAATACATGGTCAAGTGCATGGGCAAAGCAATTCCACAACGACCAATACAACTCTTGATGTTTCTCAATCTGCATTTCGGCCTTTATACTTACAGTCCTATTCAAGCGATTCCATGCAGAACCACCAGTGCAAGGACCCGCAAAGAAGACACAATCAAGACTGGACCGGACACATGCTTTCACTTTATTGATGCCATAAGCAGAGCAGGCATCGTCGTCCTCTGTGATTGTCACGATGTTCATGAACTGCTTCTTCAAACAAGTCTGGAGAAAGGTAAACCAATTCTGTTCTTCAGCACACATGAGGACTAAACATGGGACATTTCTTTCGAGCTCTTGTAGCATGATGCATCTATCAAAGATATCTTGAGGACCCTTGACGTCTTGCTGATGGAGTTCGAACTGATATTTGTGTGACCGTCCTGATCTCCTTTGTAAGACCAAATGCAACACGGGTTTTCTTCCCGGAGGTGTGTCACTTGCAACATATTTTGCTGTTTGCGCAATGAACATGTGCTCGTGGGCAATGGTGTTCATCCCCCACGCTTGTATGCCTGTTGCAATCGCCGTGACATCGCCCTTTTGCTTGTTATTGCTGTTGTCTGTCGTTTCATGTTGTGGGCTGTGTCCGTGACCGTTGGAAACGATCAGGAATGTTGTATTTCCTATCCATGGATCGTCCTTACCTACGGAATTACCCTTGAAACGCCAGGAATCAACTTTTGTGTCCTTACCGCTCTTGTAGTACTTCTCAGTCCTACGATAATCAGACAAATCCGACAGCCGGACAGGACAGTGTGAGTCTTCACTAGGGACAAACTCTTGTGTTCTCGGCACATTATGCACTCGGGTGAGTGTGTCGCCATCGCGTCGCCATTCATCTCGGTAATTTTTATTTGTTTTTGGGTTTTTCCCCTTCGAATCCAGGCGCACAAAATGGTCTTGCACCGCACCGAAAGCGCGAATTGATGCACCGTCCTGCCCCCCACTCCCCCCATGAACAAGACGTAAAAGCGTGTTGATCACACGAAGGGTGGCAGGATGACAATTGTTGAGAGGAACCTCTTGCGACTGGAGCAAAGCTGTATCAGTCGACAAGGAGGCAATAGAAAACTGTAGCACAGCGTCTGGAGCCCAAGGAACATTGGCTAAGGCCAGGAACGGGGATTGAGATAAGCAGGCGCCCGCCTCTGGAGATGAGGATGCCTTGGAGGCATGATACAGGAAGCATGCACGTTCGACCCAATGATCAAAGCGCAAGGCTTGCTGCAGTGGCGTAGCTTCTCGTTCCACACAATTCCAGGAACCATTAACAAGGACCCATGTACTCCGACACGTGTCTGACGGTATGTAGCGACCCGGTGGGAAGCGACGATAATAGACTGGGACTTTGACGACATAGATGCAATCTCCATTGGGGAGATCCTGGACACCCTCTTTTCCTGTCATTCCTTTTACAAAGACTGCACGAGGCAAGACCGGAGTCTGAGTGTATGGGAAATTAGGAATGTCATCCGTCTTAGTCTGAAAGATTTGATGATCGATTTTCTTATGATCGACTGATGGAGAGACCATATCAGCCAACTCTTTGGAGCTCAAATCCTCTGGGTCAAGAAGGTTGATCAACATACAAGCCCGGCGCCACGCAAGTGGAGTCCGAAAGGCCTTTGTATGGATATCTGCACACATCTTGTGGGAGATCTCGTAGAGCAGTACGAAATGGTCCTGTTGAAAATGTTCATGCAATGAGACAATGGATATCCCATGAGTGCGTTCAAGATGACGCATGGTGGGATTCTTCCCGGTTCTGGCAACTCCAATCATACCTTGATTATCATCATGGAACAATATTTCAGGAGCTTTGCCCGAGAGCGTTTGCCAGAGGCCGATGGAGGGTATCCCAAAATTGCGGAGAGTGGAATCTGCCGCGACTATTTCTGCTTCAGGTGTTGAATGGCTGATACATCCTTGACGCTTGCTCCCCCCAGCAATGGGAAATCGTGTATGCTTACCTTGTACGTGCATGTGAGAGCCCGACGTGGAACGAAGGGTCTCACCGCAACCAGCAAAATCAGCATCAGCGAAGATTCCGACTGAGAGAGTTGCGATCGGATCGCCAACCCATCCAATCATGCGCTTGTCTAGAGTGCTGTTGACATAGCACATGAGATGATGCAAACGAGCATCATCATTGCTGGTCCATTTATTCACATTCCTGGCCAGCATGTTGATTGATCTCAATAGATCGAATCGAGCAATTCTGGCAGCGTACAACAACTTCATGAGTATACTCGCTGCATGTGGCGCCAAAGAACCACGGTTTCCATCGTCCGGAGTGACGTCAGATTCGGACTTGGAATGCAACTTACCAGAATACTTGGGGTCAAAGGTGTTAGCACACCATGGACACGTAACGGCCTCTTTCCCTGGAGCGGGTGCTCGTGCGGGATGAGATTTGGTTTCTTCTGGGACGCTTGGTGTCGTGACCTTCTTCAATTTTGTATCATGACCGACAATGTCTAAATACTTCTCGACGGACAGTTTCAACAATCCTTCCATGTTGTATGAGACGGTGTTGACTACTGTTCCATCGTGGAGTTTGGACTCTCCTCGTGTGAGCATGCAGCCGAGATAAAGTCCAAGATCAGTCTCGGGCTCAATCCTGAGTTTCGTTCGTAGCATAGACCATCCTTTGGTCATGTTCTCGGTTGGTCCGGCAAGTTTCAGGTCGTCCACATATATAACGAGAAGAAGTTTCAGGCCTTCATGAAAATACATTGATGGCCATTCATCACCAATTGGCTTGAAGCCAAGTTGGCGCACCTGCGTATCGCAGTGCTTCTCCCACATTGTACCTGCGTCCGGATGTCCATACAAGGCTTTGAGGAGGCGTACCACTGGTCGATGATACTTTGATACATCAACATCATCTGGCCACGCGTCTGACGGTAACTCGACCCAACAGGGCGGTCCCGTAAGAGAAGCCTGAATGTATGCCTGAATCGCATCAGCGAGCTTGACCGAATGTCCGGGAACACATCCATAGAAATCTGCCCATCTAGAAGATTCAAAGGATGCTGGTGAATTGCCCAAGTCCTGAAAGAAAGCTGCTTCCCAATTCTGATTCTTCACTTTGTTTCCTAGCAATACTCCTCTTCCCTTAAATTTTCGTCTCTCATCACTCGTTGGCAATTGATAGTTCTTTTCCACAATGATGCCATGGACCCTTGCAAAGTGCACGACCTGCTTCAGAGTGAGCGCTTCTTGTTTTACGTCGTGATACTCCCGAATCACAGAGAAGTCGAACACTCCTTGCTCATGAAGTCCCAACCATTCTTTTCTCATTGAGGCTTTGGCCTTGGGATTCTTCAGCATTTCTGCTCGACTAACAGGTCTGGAGACTGCTGCATTGAACAGGTTCCGATAAGCACTCATCGGGTTCGTTGTGTCGGCATATGTGTATCTTTCTCGATGTTTGGAGATCGAGTTGATGCAGGGCATTGACGGAAATGACAAGTGATGATCTTTCAAGTTCTTTGTGAAATCTTCGGTTGTGCATCTATTGGATTCCGTTGGCATTGCATATGCTACTGCCATATCATTGAGGATTTCTCCACTGTTGACATCAATGATATTGAGTGGATCCCAAGTAGCACGTGGGCCGAACCCATTCTCCACACTCGTCCATTCCTCCCATTCGACTAAGTAATCGTCGTCGCTTGGGAGTTCTGTGGAAAGTGTAGATGCTGAAGATGGACTATAGCCCCCCATGTCATCGTCATCGGTGATCAGTGTCCGATCTTTCTTCAGATCGATGAAGATGTTGGGCGATACGTCCTTAGGATCATCATCCTTATCCTCCTTCTTTTTCTTCTTCCTTTTATCCTTGCTGGATCCCGCACCTTTACTCTCTCTCTCTTTCATCTTTTCTTTTCGAGAGCTTCTTTCTTCTCAGCGATAGCTCTATCAGATAGAGACAACGCTTTCCATTCTTCTGGAGTATATTTTGATCTTGGTCTCGGTGATGACCTGAAGAACCTTCTTCCGTCTGATCCAACCTTATATGGATTCCCTTTCCTGTCCAGTTTCACGGTTTCACCATCATCATTCAAGTAGATGATACCATCACTTGCTTTTCCCATGGACATGTGATCCATTGAAGGATCTCCAACTGGCGGGTGATCTTCCCTGCCGGTCGAAGGTGGTACCTTCGCCTTGGCAGGTTTGGACAATATTTTGGAGTGACCGCCATCAGGTTTTGGATCATCATCATCACCGGGATCATCTCGTTCTTCATCATCTGCTTCATGATCTCCAATGGCGTCTTCGTCGTCCTCATCCCTAATCTCCCTTTCCGCAAGCTCCTCAAAATCCATACCGGGCTCAGTTGGTTCGTAATCTCCATAGTCAATCATTTGACTAGGATCTCCGACCTCTGGCTCTCCATCTCTCCTGTCACGGATCTTCATGCCTTCCAACGTGTTGTTGATCTTCTCGTATCCTTCCTTCAACGGGAATTCGATGGGAGCGAGGAATACCAGGGTCTCTGTGAGCTGTGGTGTGAGTAGCTTTCTGATAGGGCGATTGGCATCAAACGCAAGGCTTTGATGTGCAAAAGTTTCAAGACTCCACACTCTGTATTGTCTCGACCAGTTCATCCCGGGCTTGATCTCATATCCGGCGAAAATACCTGGGATTCCCTTGGGATCAAACTTGTGCTTCTGCTCAATCCTTCCTTGACTGCTCGGCATGAAGAAGACCTTTGCACCAAAGGGAATCTTCTCTCCATGGAACTCTTTTCCATGTAGCTTGTACCAAGGGCTCACTCCATCCTCTCCTTCCTCAATGTTCAAAAGATGGCTGACGCATTCTACTGCATAGCTCCAGAAACATGGTGGTAACCCCGCTTCCAAGAGACAAGTTGCGGTTGTCATCATAATGAACTGATTGTTCCTCTCCGCCAGAGAATTGTTCTGAGGATGATTCGGTAGAGAGTGATCGAATGGGATCTTCAGCTGCTTCATAGCCGTCTCAAACTCTGGGGCTTTGTCGGCATAAGCAATCTTGATCTTCTTCAATCCTTTGAAGTGGTTTATTGCATTGACCACGTCCTTGGTAAACCTCTCTTTCGACGGATAGGCCCATATGACGCCTGTGTACCTGTCACGAATGACGAAGATCTCTCGATCAGTACTGATCCCTTGATCAAGGATGTTCCTCGTATCGACAAAATCAAAGGTAACCAGATCTCCAAAAGCTTTGAGCTTTCTCTTGAACGCTCCTCGATGCGTCTTGAAGTGTTTCATCTTTGCTCTGATGCATGACTCACAGTAGGGATTCTTGTAACGATGTGTGAGTAGATGCTCGATTTTCCTGGCATCTGCTTTCAGAGTTCCTCTTCTCACCATTCTACTTGCACCGTCAACAACATCCACCTCGATGTCATCTGCATCATCATCGTCAGCTTCTGGTTCACTGTCTCCGGCGACATCTGATCCTACCTCATCTTCTTCTCCAGGAGATGCCTTGAACTTCTTATTCCTCTTTCGCCTTTTGACTTTTGGAGGCTCAATCACAGGAAGGTCGTCATCATCACACATGATTCCTTGAGGATCCACATCACAGTTGATGAAAGTCGATTGGCAATCAGCTTCATCTTCTCCTAGGGTGAACCTTGCGATCATCTCCGCCCTTGTATCGTCGGTGGGAGTACAGAAGTCACTGCCCTTGACAATATATGGGATGTTTCCCTCTACTTCTAACATGATTTTCTTGTAGTTCGGGGAAACCATGTACGGGTTGCCGCAGGCTGGCCATATGAATGTGTATCCTTCCTCCATGCATTTCTTTCCAACAGACAGTACTGAAGGAGACTCATCTAGGACGAATGGGGAGTAGGTAGAGTCAAATTCGTCGAAATGAATGTCGGCGACTCTTTTTGTGGATGTCACTCCATTTGCAGTATAGAATGACATTGATTGGTCGCTTTCTCTCACTTCCAGACCTAATTTCTTGGCTCTGCCTTTCGATATCAAATCATACCCACATCCTGTGTCCATGATGAACTTCGTTCTTGACCCTTTGGCTGGAATAGACAATGTCTTTGTGTCTGCATGATCTTTCTTTCCCTCGCATACATGAGGAATGACTTTATGATGGAAAACTAGGCCGTCATCTTCGTCAAAAGACATAGTGACCGATAGGTCACCCTTTGGTCCAACTGGTATTCGGACCCTCTTGATCTCAGTGTAGGGGACCATCAATATGCCTCTCGCCTCTGCGACCTTTTCTTCAAATCTGATTTGTTCTTTCCTCGTGTAGCAGGTGAGCTCTTTCTCATCGTATCGTTTGATGTCCGGACGTAGGGGTTTCTTTTCTACTACCTTCCATTTGTCCCTAACTGAGTAGATCGCTTCGTTCAACATGATCTCACAAGTCTCTTCATCAAAGGATACTTTTGCACCTCCTTCTCTTGCCTTGGCGGATGCAGCAATCCCTTCATCTTCGGATTCGTCCATGAAGAGTTCACCGTCAATGGCTGGGGCTCCAGGCTTCGCCTTAGGCTTCGGTTTGGGTTTTGCCTTGGGCTTTGGCCTATCGTCTCCTGAGTCAGCTGGTGCAGATATCCCTTTCTTAGGAGAGGCTTTTGGGTCATGGTAGAACTTGCAATCCTTCCCTTTGTCACAAGTTCCTCGAATCCACATCCAACATACTGGCTTGTCATTCTTTCCGACAGAAGATCCTCTGGATGGTGATCTGGGTTTCTTGTGACTGAATGGGCAATCTTTCCCCATAGTGCAGTTACCTTTCACGAAGTATTTGCATGGTATCTTCTTCTTGTCTGTACTCGGACTTCGGCTGCGATCCTTTCCATCACCTTTACCTTTCCCCTTTCCCTTTTTGTTCTTGTCTTCAGGATGCTTCTTGGGATTGGGTTTCGGCTTCACTGCAGCAGCGTCTTCTGAGACAACCTGTTCTTGTTGCCCTTTTGGTTTCTTCTTCGGATCAGCTGGTGCAGCTTTCAGTTTTGGAGCAGGTCCGCCTGGTTTGAGATTCTGAAAGATATTGGCCACATTCTTCACTGCCTTCTCCTTTTCCAGGATCATCCTGTCTTCAGTTTGCCGTTCGATGTGCCTTCTGATCATATCACGTAGATGTTTGTATGTCTTCTTGGCATCATCGTCGTTCATGCTGTTGTAGGCGCTGATGTCGTATGCCATGAGGTTTGAGTTCCTGATCTTTCTCCATAGGAGATCCCGAAGAGTTTCGTCGCTCGGGACGTCAACGGGCTTCATTCCTGCCAGAATCTCATCCCAAGTGTGGAAGAACAACGATAAGTTCTTGTCTCCTTGATATTCTAGTTGGTAGAGGTGCATTGAAGTATATAAGACTTCCACATTTGATGTTGTCTTGAAATTCATAAGGATCAGGGCTAGGACCTCTCTTCCCTTTATGAGGCTTGATGTTCTCCCTTTTGCATTGATCCTCGTCCTCAACTTCATAGCTACACCTGAACCATCATCTTTCGCATCCATGACGACCTTGGTAAGAGCTAGGCCGAGTTTGGCATCGATTGAATGGAATCTTTGGTCTCCTGAGTCGACAAACTTGTCCGGATCAGGGTCGTCCATGGCTTCTTTGATCCAGTCGATCCAGGGCTCTTGATCTGAATCATTGGCCGCAATGATGATCGATTGAATGAGATTTGCCTTCCATAGTCCAAGATCATTGATCCTGGGCCATGACGGAACGTTTATCTTTGATTCTTCCTTCCTCGATACTTTCATGATTGTAGAGGCTGCCGGTGCAAGATGAGATGAAGAGGATGCTTCTGCTTCTGAAATCTTGTCCCTCAATGATTTGTTCGCCTCGGATAGCTCAATTGATTTCTCCCTTTCCTCGGCGTACTCATTGTGGGTTTCGGCATACCATTCATACATCTCATCTCGGCTCTCTGTCATTTCATTGTACCCGTCCTTGTAGTGCTTCGCCTCCTCTTTTGCGTTCCGAATCTCATCTTCCTCGGACGCGTGGGTTGGTAACCCGCGGTCTCTGGAACTAGGACGCTTGCTGTACCGAGAGACTATGGGTGCCATTCGTGCTTCTGCTTTTAATTTCGCATTTTCCATAATGACATTCTTTGTCTCCTTCTGGCTTTCCAATAGTGCATTCTCCAGTTCTCTGATCTTCTGTTGAATTTCAGCACCATCATCGCCGAACATAGGAGCTCTCATCATATTCTCTCTTTTCAGCTGTGCGTTGGCTTCGGATAGAGCGAGGTTGGCGTCTTTCAATTGTTGTCGTTCACGGATGGAACCTTCTAGGACTTCGTTGTTGAATATTTCTCTTTTTGCGATAACCTCCTTTGCGACGTTTGCTTCGTATTCATGGTGGCTCGCCTTCATTTCTGCCATTTCTTTAGCAGAGACTTCAGTCTGGCATACAAATATCTCCATCCTCATGCCCACTTCCATCTCTTCTATCTCCGCTCTCGCGTTGAGTTCAGCTCCACGTGCCATAGCTAGTTGACCTCGTAGATGATCAATAACCATAGCTTCCTGATTGCTCCGATCTTGAGATGAGTGAACACTGTGTTGAAGACGTCTTTCCCTGACCTCACTGTTCCATTGTTCTTCTCTCTGGTGTTGGATCACCTCGTGCATGTTGACATTCTCATCCTGTAGCGCAATCATTCTAGCTTGTATCTGGTCAGCTATTCCGACGAAGGCTGTGTTCTCATCCTGAATGGCTTTTGATCTTCTATTGATCGCCAATGAAGATTCATTCTGTTCTTGGATGTGTCCAATTGCTGCTTGAAGCTCTTGGGACATTCTGTCCTTCGTTGCTTTCACAGATTCAAGCTCTGAATGTTCTTGATGAGTTTCTTGTGCAAGCTCTTGATATCTCATGTAGATATGTTCAGCTGTCGATTCCGCCAAGCGTAGCTTGTGTTCGAGCTCTTCAATTCTTATTGTCGCTCCTTCATCTTCCTGTGTCATCTCTTGTAGATGTTCCTGCATCTTCCTGTTGTAGTCAGACATTTGCCTGAACTCCACTTCAGCCTCGTGGTGTAGTCGTGAGTATCCGGCTTGGATGCATTCATATTCTTCATGAAGAAAATTGTATGCGTTTCTCGCCGATCTCTCAATTCTTCACCCAGCTGAATCTCTCTTCTTTGCTCTTTTGTTCCTCTATCATCGTCACGTCTCTTCTCTATACTCCTTCTTGGGGATCTCGCGGTAGACGTTATAGGCGATGTAGATCTTGTTGTAGCTCTCATCGATCTTCTTGGTCCTACGGGTGCAAGATCGGTCAGATTCCGAGCCGGTGGCACGGATCTTTCCGAGATTTGTGATCCAGTAGGCATAGTGATAACGTCAGCATTTGCTGATGAATCAGTACCCATTGTAGAGTCTGGTGACGAAATGGTGTTGGGACCACCAGGAGCAGCGAATGAATAGGGTTCGCTTCCATTTCCTCCTGAGCTTGACATTGCAGGTTTCTGTAATGACTAGTCTTGTTCTTGGTCTCGTGTAGCTCGTACGGCTATAAAGAGCGCGTACGGCTGATAACCTGCGAGTGGATCTTAATCAGCGAAGTTTGAAGCTATCACTGACGGTCCATAAGCGGCGTAGCGTCGGAACGGAAACCGCACCTTTTCTAGTCGCTTGATCCTTGAGCCAAAGTACATATGGTACATATATATGTACAAGTTGCACTGTACGTGTCGCTGCATTTCCATTCGCAGATTTCGACATTTGAGTAGCGGCATGGACGTCGGCAATGAGGCCCAGAACCGGTACAACTTACAGATTGGAAATATCCTTACGCCTTGAAACTTGATGACCGAGCGAACCAAGGCAGCTCTGTACTTGACTGTTTGTTGCCAGAGTTGTTCAATCAAGTGTTCTGTGTTCTCAAGTGACACACAGGTGTCACAAACCAAGTGAGTCTAGATATGCGCCTTCTGAAAGTGCGGCAGCGCAGGCAAAAGGTCATGGCGCAGGTGGGGAGGCACGAACAACACCCTCAATTAGCGATTCTGTCGCATTTTCCTTGGTAGGACTTGCTTTAACATTCGTAAAGTTCATTTCATCTTCTACCTTTAACATGAAATTTCCAACAATGGATTATGGAATTGTTGCAATCTATCATCTGTTAATTGCTCACAATGGAATATTCTTTCCTCAAGGGTCCTCTAAACGTGTGCAGCAGGAGTGTGTTGCAAGAGCGTCCTGCAAGGGAGTGCTGCGGCAAAACATGTGTAATATATATGTATATGTATATGTATATAAGTATTTTGGAGGCACTCTCGTACTTTTTTCTGGGACGCGCGTGTTGGCTTGTATGACGTTCCTTTTGGAGACGGAGGTTGGCCAAACGACCCACCTGGACCGTATGGAAGAAAACAGGCCATTCTGGCATTCCCTGTTCTGCACGCGATATACATTTTGTGTGCTTGCCCCTAACATGACGCAGTTTACGTACCCAGTGTTTTCTGTGCAATCGCATGCCTGCAGCCGGCCTGCTTCCACCGGAACACGACATTTGCATGTAGACAAGCTGTCTATCCACAGGTTGGAAATAATTGTGATGCGGGGCACGAGAGCGCATGGTGTGGGCCGCTGGGTGGCACAGCCTAAGGAGCGGCAGAGCGGACGAAACGCAAAAAACATTCGCCCACGCAGCAAGCACACGGGGAAGCGGCAGTGCACAGCTCGACATCGCCATGTGCAGGCTCTGTCTGGAGTGGAGGTGCTTAGCGGAAACCCGGTAGATTCCGAAAAGTCAGGAAAAGTACGCTGCACCGCTTTGCCAGCTCAAACTATTGGCGTGGCTTGGTGCCCGCGAGGAACAAAACTTGAGGCCAAGGGGGGGGGGCGAAAGCTAGCGCTCCAGAATGGGAAAGTGGAGGGCAGCGAGGTAGGAAAAAACACGGCGCTCTTTTTGGAGGCAGGGGTGAAGAGTCCTTTATATGTGGCTCTTTGCCCGGAGCCTCCTGCGAGAGAAGAGAGAGAAGAGAGACGGAAAGACGAGAGACAGAGAGGAGAGAGAGAGAGAGAGAGAGAGAGAGAGAGAGAGGAGAGAGAGAGATGAGAAAGAGATGAGAGAGATGAGAGAGATGAGAGAGATGAGAGAGAGAGAGAGACAGTGAGACAGTGAGACAGTGAGAGTGAGCGAGTGCGGCCGCAAGATACGCAACGCTAACCGCATGCCAAAGAGCGACGACAGGACGGAGTCGAACGTGCGAAGAGGGAGGAGGGAGGGAGGGAGGGAAGGTGGGAGGAAGACAAGGAGGAGAGGAGGAGAGGGGAGGTGGGGTGGGGAGAGGGGAGAGGGGAGGAGGGGAGAGGGGCGGAGGGGAGGGGAGGGGGGGGGG
>CAXAMN010019624.1:46841-57332 GCA_963970005.1 Durusdinium trenchii
TACTAGTAACAAGTGCCTTACTAGTAGTAACAAGAAGCTACTAGGAATAAGTGCATCGGAGGCACTCCACGGGTCCTGATGCCTGACTTCCGGACCTTAGAGCCAGTGACGATCCAGGCGATGGAAATCTGAGAAACCTTGGTAGTAGCGTCCTTGCTCCTAGTAGCGTGGCACTTGTTACTAGTAGCGATGCACTTGTTTCTACTAGCGTCCTTGTTCCTAGTAGTAGGGCCAGGAGCCCCTAGTAGCGTCCTTGTTCCTATTCGACAGATATTATCCCGTCCAAGATTCCAGTCTTTTGAATATGTGAACCTTTTTCACGTTGAGCAGAGAATTCGTGACTATTCGTGTTGAACATGTTGAGATCAGTGACACGAAGTGTTGCGGGCTTCATGGAATTCAACGTGATTACGAGGTCGATTGGCTCGAGCGTTTGGGCCGGCTGGCCATGAAGGGACCAGAACTTCATACCTCTCGAGTGCTCCCTGAAGCCTTTGCTTATTTCCGTGGACGTGCAGCGAAGAATGGCCTGACTTTGGTCTTAAAACTGAAAGCCATCGCAGCTGCCCCAAGCCTAGCTTTGAAGGATTGCGGAGATGAATTTGCAAGTGATGCGCGGCTAGATGCAGCTCAAGAGATGCTCTCTAGTTGCGAAGATTTAGATGAAAAAGTTGGGCTCATGGAGTACCTTTCCATTCTGCACCTGCACAGGGATAA
Source organism: Durusdinium trenchii (assembly GCA_963970005.1). Lineage (NCBI taxonomy): Eukaryota > Dinophyceae > Suessiales > Symbiodiniaceae > Durusdinium > Durusdinium trenchii. Next base: position 47,559 of record CAXAMN010019624.1, read on the forward strand.
TACCCACAGAGCTTTGAGGCACATCAAGGAGGCCGTGACCTTGGCTCGAAAGCATCACTCTCAGCATTTAATCTCTGTGCTTCGAACTCAAGAACTTGCACACCTCCTTCGGGAGGATACTGCTGCAGCCGGGGTGATTGCTAAGGAGATTGAGGATTCCAACGGAAATCCCGAAAAGAACCCTCAACTCCAACACTTGCCATATCTCGACTTGCTGCGAAAAGTTCTGCAACCCGAGATGGATGACCAGGGTCGCTTGAGCCTTGTGGATTTCTTGGTCATGAAGTTGAAGAGTTCTAGTGAGGCTTTGGCGCTTGCAACGGAAGTATGCGAGGAGTCGCTTCATCCCATGTCACAAGGCATGTCTTGGCTCTTTGCGGGGAAAATGCAACTGCGGTCTTCAGCAGGTCTTCTTTGTTTCAAGGAGGCGGTGTCCCTTTTCGGTGCACAGAAAGCGACCGAGGCGGAGGCCACTGCCTTGCACGGTCTGGCCACCTGTTTGTTGTTGCAAGAAAGACCTGACCCAAGTAGCGCATTAGACTGTGCTCAGAAGAGTCAGGTCTTCTTTCAGGAATTGTGCGATCTGCGTGGTGAAGCGATTTCACTCCAGACTGCTTCGAACTGTCGGCTTTTGCTTAAGGACCATGCTGGGGCTGTAGCAGCTGCCTTAAAGGCTGCGAAGCTTTTCGCTCAAGCTGGCGACGAACATGGCAAGAGCATGGTGCGGAAGTTGCTTCGCAGCTTGGGTCAGAATGATCAGCAAATCGAAGAAGCTCTGTCGAAACAAGCTGCAGAAAGTGTGGCGCATTTCGACGGAGTGGCCGGAAAGGAAGTTGCCAAAGACATGACTGAAGAGCAGAGGCAAAGAGACGAATACATCAAAACAATTATGGAAGAACAGGTGGTTTTCGAGTATGTCTGGGTCCCTTCAGAAACTCAAGATCCCAAACATTTTGGTGAGAAAAGAGCTTCTGGATCTGGACCACGGAAGATCTTCGTAGCAAGTGAACTGAGAGATAAGCGTCTCATGCAACAACTGGCCGCCTGCCGTGCCAAGCGTGAGGTTACGCCCTTCTTTGCCAACTTGATGAATGGGCGTTTGTTGGTGTCAAGTTCACTCCAAGCAGCGATGGAAGTCTCGGCATGTGCTTCTGTGATCTTCGATGTGACGAGACTGAACAACATGACGCCCTTGGAAGTGGTAGATGTGGCCATTCGATTGGTTCAGGCCTTGCAAGTCATCGAACCCGTGGTTACCATGGATGTGGTTCTTGCATCCACCCAGAATATTTCCTCTGTGACCGGTATACGAACTCCTTTCCACTCCACTTTGTGGGGGTTCTGCCGTACGGCAAACATTGAAAATCCCATGCACGAGTTCCGGGTCCTTGATATCGACGCCAAGCGGTGGAAGGAGGACATCGCTTTCACCACGCGATACCTCATGGGTGCGCAAGCGACTCGACCAACCGAGGCGATCATCCGCAACGGTGGGTTGCTGGTCTCAAGAATGGTCAGTGCCAGGATGAAGCTCCAAGCACCTTATAAGATTGATGGCTAAGCTGTCAAGTTAGAAAAGCATAGCTAGGCATAGCTAAGCTTAGCTAAGCATAGCAGCTCAGCTACCCACGAAGCTGAGCAGAGCCGCTGACCGGCGAAGAAGGCCTTCTCCCACGGCTGTCTTCCGGACAAATCATAAGAGGCACCTGTGGCAAAAAGATAGTCGTTCCTGAAATCATTTGTTCTTGGAGTGCTGGAGCGTTCTGCGCAATGGAAAGGGCTCAGGCGGGTAGTGTCTGTGAATGGCCAGGAGCCAACATGTAGCGTGGCTTCAAGCCATGAAGGCACTGACGAGGGGAAGGGCCGAGTTCGGTGCAGAAGCATAAGCCCAGAAGCAATCAACCTGCAATGGCCTAAGCTTGAACCTAAGAATCTGAGTAGCCTACGACCGCATGCGACTTTTGCTTGCGATAGAGAGCCATCTCATCAATTTTCAGTGAAATGCCTCCCTGGCATGCACTGCATTTCAATTGCGGATTGCAATAAAGGATCTTGAGACTCACAATATAGTCTCTCCTTGCCACGCAGAACTACATTGTGGACCATTGCATAGGCGTTAAGAGATTCAAAGTAACTACTTATGTGTAAGCGGACCTCCCTGTTTTCGAATGTTTTACTAGCACAGAACTCTTGAAGTCTTGTATGCGTCATCTTCCTTGCCCTCTGTGCCTGGAGGCCCGCTTGCAAATACAACGCTTTGGATAGTTGTGAAAAGAAAACCTATCAAAAACTAATGGCCTCCAATTTGAATAATTTGTCATCAGACTTTGCTAATGGAGGCCTGCCTGGTGAACTAATTGGGTGGAGCTGGGACCCTAAAATGTGAACCGGCTCAAGATGCTGGTGTCACTTGGCAAAGTGCACTGGGAAGGTGACAACATGTGACAACACTGTACCAGCGCACCTCTTGGTAGGGACTGAACATCGAGGATGCAAACAAAAATGAAGGTTTCCGCTGTAACTGTAGACCGGCAACAGCATGATCGAAAGAAGGCCCCAACGCGCAAGAGCACCGTCAACACCACAAGACGCCCTACTGTCCAAGGGCTGAAACAACTGTATCCGTGGCGGCTCACCCAGTGTCGTCATGGTCGACCTGGACCCCTGAGCCAAGACATTTGCGAGCACAGTGTGGCGACCTCCAACCAACTAGCGATGGCCTCCAACCTAGTAGCTATTTGCTCCTAGTAGTAATGCCCTTGTTACCAGTAGCTTCTTGTTACTAGAAAGTAGCGTCCTTGCTCCTAGTAGTACGGCCAGGAGCCCCTAGTAGCGTCCTTGCTCCTAGAAATGAAGAGTTGGCAACAACTGCAAATGAAATCAACCCGTGTTGTGAAATGCTCGGTCACGCCTCTTGCCTTCGAAGACTGCTTGCCCTCTTGGGCTGACCACTCCAGGCATTTGTGAACTAATATGAAGTGAGCAAACAACTTGGGGCAGTGTGAGCATCTAAACATATCTAAACGCACACGTGTTTGCTCCTTGTTGGTAGAGGGCGCACATGCAAGGCACGAGCAGGGTACTTTGGAAGTAGGAAATTTGCCTGATGGACTGAGAATGGGGCTGCACTTTTTATATGTAACACTCGTTCCACTTGTTTCCAAGTGCAATGGCTTGGGCCGGGCGAGGTCTTGCGCTGAGAGCTCACTGTTGCATGTCGGCCGATGGGTTTCTGGCTGGCCGTCAGAAGGAAGCTTTGTTCATCGGTGAGAGTAGCCAGGTGTGACATAGGCGAGTAGTATACGAGTAGTTTAAGGAACTGTCGCTGAGAAGACACTTTCCTAAGATGCGGTTAGGTTGGGGTCCATCGCTATTATTTGTGTACGCTAGTAGTAACAGGTGCCTTACTAGTAGAAACAAGAAGCTACTAGAAACAAGTGCCTTACTAGTAGTAACAGGTGCCACGCACTTATTTGTGTTTACATGTATTAAAACCAAGCAAAAATAGACAACGTTTCCCTGAGATGGCAAATTCCGTGAGTGCAGCTGAACCTTCTCGGCCAAGATCTGGTGCACATCTGCCGGTTTCTTTCAGTCGGAACCCACTCCCCTCTGGAGTAAAAGCTAAAAGGCCGTATAACGCCGTAAATGACGAAGCAATGAAGAGGAGGCATGCAGTGCATGCTTGAAGAGGGAACTGCAGGGGTGACAAGTGATGAGCAAATCTCAATCATGTGGAAGCCAACCATGCTGCTATGCTACTATGATAGTCATGCTGCTTGCATCAGGTCTTGGCGACTGACTGACTACAAACAGCAAGATTGCCTCCAACCTAATAGGGATGGCCTCCATTTATGATTTCTCCATCCTTTCTTCTGCCCTTTGGAGACGTTTTGTTTGACTTTCATTCCTTCTCTACAAAGCCTCGGCGCTCACAAGCACGCTTTCACTACTCGGTAGGGACACTCACAGAGTTTGATGCAGGAGGCGAGAGGAAATCCACTCGGGCCAGAGCCTGATTTGAAGAGAGGGCCTCCAACTCAATAGCAGTGGCCTCCAACCTAGTAGCTTCTTGTTCTTAGTAGCTTCTTGCTCCTAGTTGTACGGCCAGGAGCCCCTAGTAGCGTCCTTGCTCCTAGTAGCGATGGCCTTCAATGGAGTGAGCAGGTTTCACCACCGCTTGTTTGAGCCATGTGAGGTGGAACAATCCAGTCTTCAAGCCTGCCTTCGAGCGGTGACAGAGGAAAACCGAGGCCGTCACCGAGTTTGGTGTAGACATATTAACAATGATCAAAAGCAGCGTCCTTGCTCCTAGTAGTAAGGCCAAGAGCCCCTAGTAAGCGTCCTCGTTCCTAGTAGTGATGCCAGGAGCCCCTGGTAGCTTCTTGTTCTTAAAAGGTGGATCGTCATCTTACCTTTCCTTTTGAACAAGAACGATATAAGGCCATGTAGTTGTTGCCTGTTGTGCTTTTTAGGTCCTGTAGCCTTTTGGATTGTCTCATGCACCATCCACGACACCGAAGCAAAACGCACACAGCTAACGATGAAAAAGTCTCAAGGATTGTTAAGGTCAGCGACGTCCAAGTCCCTAAAGCGAGGTCCAAGTAGTAAGGACCGAAGATAAGTTGAGAAGAATTGAAGACACTTACTTTGCTCCCAGTAGCGTCCTTGTTCCTAGTAGCGATGCCCGGGTTCCTAGTAGCTTCTTGCTCCTAGTAGCGATGCCAGGAGCCCCTAGTAGCGTCCTTTGAAGATGCTGCCACAGCTGAAACTGATTGAGCTAAACAATGGCACGGTGCCTTGTCGCGAGGTTTGCGTCGGCAGCACCAGAACGCTGAGGCGACCTGGCAATCAAACTTTGGCACTTTTTCAGCTTGTGTATGAGTCTTACAACGTTCCTTTCTTAATCTTTACTAGTAACAAGAAGCTACTAGGAACAAGTGCATCACTTCTAGTAACAAGTGCCTTACTACTAGTAACAAGGACATACATTGCTCCTGCCTTCCCCCTGCAAGGCCCTGCACCCCGTTTTAGTCTAGGTCCCTGGCTCCTACTCCAATCTGGAAGTCATACTCGTCAGGTAATTGGCTTCATGACTTCATGACCATGGAATGGGTCTTGAATAGCCGCAAGAATCTTCATTCAATATAACATCTTCACAGCACAGAACATATCATACATAAAGTAAGAGTGCAATCAATTCAGCCATAACTCATCCCACAAGGAGGTTTAGGGCATTTAATGAATTCAACATCATTGTATTTAAAGGATCTTCCCGGAATCTTCCCTTTTTCCTTTCTTTTTCCCTCTTCTCTCCTTTCTTTTCTCTCTCCCTTTTTGTCTTCAACATTAATTCAATGACTAAAAAACATTTGTAACAATCTTTTGAGTCTTGGACTGAGCTTCCCGTCACCAAGCCAACCCCTCACTGTCAACAAGAACAGGTTTCCTTTGCTGAACTTAATTACTACTAGCTTCTTGTTACTACTAGTAAGGCACTTGTTACTAGTAGCGATGCACTTGTTCCTAGTAGCTTCTTGCGTGTTTTTGAAAGTTTAAAGTTCTGTTTTCTTTCTTTCTTTTTCTTCTCTCACTCTCTCTCTCTCTCTTACAGTCTTACAGTCTATAGTTCTTTATCGTCGTGTTCCAACCTACTACTAGCGATGGCCTCCAACGTACTAGTTCTTTGTTGCCGTGCTTCTGCACAAAGACCGAAACCCTTTCGGCACTTGCGCAAGGCACGCCTGGAGGAGATGCAAAGGCGAATGGAGCTGGAGCTCGAGAATGAGCCAGGGTTCCTAGTAGCGGTGCCCTTTGCTCCTAGTAGCGTCCTTGTTCCTAGCAGCGAGTATGTTACTCTGTTGGGCTCTCAGACTGGAGACGCGAGACCCTGTGCGGAGTACGATCGTGCGATATCGTGGGGTTCCCTTTGTGGCATTGAGGTATCAACTGCAAGCGATGATGAAGAGGATGAAGGACCAGCCGGTTCGTTCTTGGAGAGTTTGGAACATGTTTGACAAAAGCAGAGAAACATCGTAGTCTTTGGACGCTATTAGGTGGAGGCCATCGCAAGTAGGTTGGAGGCCATCGCTACTAGGAGCAAGGATGCTACTAGTAGCGTCCTCTTGTTACTACAGGTGCAGCGATTTCCAAGATCTTAACTCAACATCAGTCACTCGGGGAACACCTAACTGTAACGAGTCCTTGCTTGACAGTTGACAGGTCAAATCGAGAGCGCTGCACTCAGCATTCTACATCATCATTCTTTCGATGTCTGCCAAAGTGGGAGATGACAATCATCAAGGGGCCTGAGATTACTCAAACACAAGGGGGGGCCCAAACCTGCACCACGGGACAGGTGCACTCATGCAGACCATGATGAGGTCAGCGCAATTTTCGTCGGTTGGTTTCGGGTGGCCTCCAAAGCTGGAGTCCTGAGAGTGAAAGTTCAAGAACTGACAACGACAAGATTGGTACTCTTAGAGATCTAAGGCGTGGAGAGAAAGGCCGGGTCTTGAGATGCCTGGAGACTGACCCTAGACCCTAGACCCTAGACTCGGTGGCCACTTGTCACAAAGGGTTGCCTCACTAGCAGCTTCGTTGAGGTGGAAGGCTGCAGAGGCTGCATTAGCTCATGCAGAGAGTTGGTATCCCAGCATGGGCTGATCAGATGAATACCGAGACAGCTACGGCGCTTAGATTTTCTCGACTCAACAGTCATTCATCCCATCCGAGTTTTCTCAAGATCCAGGCGAACAACTGGACCATGATGCTTTACTGCGTGCCGAGGAGGCTGGGTGTTTACGTAAAACACGCGGCATGCTCGCGTGTGTGTAGGTGGAGTTGCCGTGTCCAAGTCGAAAGTTCGACTGTGAAGCATGTTGGTTGGTATGAAGCTGATGAGGCCTTTAGGTTGGTTTGAAGTGCTTAGCAAGACTCTTTTAAAAGGGTACTTTCTTTGTTTCGGCCAGAACTCCTGAACACCATTTGAATGGCAACATGACTGCTAAACTCCTGAACTACCTTTTCGATGTTTAGACCTTTCTTTTTCCTTGTTTCTTTCTGCCTTCTCTTTCCTCCCTCATCTGGGCGATCTGCGATGGTTGTCATTTTGCGGCCTTTGCCTTGAGGCGGAACTTCGTGTGTTGCGCCTCGAGGTGCATCCACAGCCATCCGAATTGTGCCACAATTGTCCAAGCAACCAGAAGAAAAACGTAAGTAAAAGGAATGGCCTCCAACCATTCACAGCCGGAAGCGATGGCCTCCACAGCCATTCGAATTGTTCGTCAATTGTCCTTTTCGAGTTCCCAGCCAGGCCACGGTGGAGAATCAGCGATTGCGTTTTACACAGGTGGAACAGAAGGCCGCGATCCATCTCTTACTACTAGTAAGGCCCTTGTTACTAGCAATATGAACGTCTTGGGCCTATCCTGTCAGGCCTTTGAAGCTCAAGAAGAGTCCGCCTCACTGCAAGCCACTTCGGCTGAGGCATGAGTCTTAGGTATGCACTTGTCTCTGCACATGCAATACCTTATGATTTCAAGCTTTATTCTTCGCACTTGTTTTTGTCATTGGTCATGTTTGGTGTTTTTGGCGTTGCACTCCTCACTTCAATTGCAGTGGCATCCCAGGCTGCTCGGAAGGTCAAAAACCTGACAGAGCAGCTCAGCAGAGCAGAGGTGAGGAAATGAATTCCCGTGAGTGGAGTACGATCGAATTCCCGTGAGCTCCAAGAGCGATGGCCTCCAACCTAATAGCAAGTGAGTGGAGTGCGATCGAAAGCCAGTTCCTCCAAATTCTTTCCTCCCACGAGAACTACCTGACTGTTAAGTCAGTCATGGACGGTCTGACAGAAAGCTTTTCATGAATGAATGCTTTGTCTTGTTCAGATTTGCAAGACTTCCCCGTATACTGGTGAGAGGCTTTGCTGGTGAAGGAGAGGGCAAGACTACGAAATGAAGAGCTGGAGGTGCCATTCTCATGTCATTCCGGCCAAAAAACCTTGGACGAACGAGAGAATCGCTGGTTTTGTTCTTTTTCCTAGTAGCTTCTTGTTACTACTAGTAAGGCACTTGTTACTAGAAGCGATGCACTTGTTCCTAGTAGCTTCTTGTTCCTAGTAGCGATGCACTTGTTCCTACTACATCTAAGGCCAGAGAGGCGAAACTGACCTTGGAGGCACTGCAGGCATTGGCGCACTATTCGTGTTCATTGTTTCGCAGCTTCGCCTGTCGAGCTACGGTTGTGGTCCACCATTCTACGGCGAAGGGAAGTCACCATGGGAGTTGGGCGGCATCTTGGGCATCTCAACGCAGGCATCACAAGTGGAGGAGAGGGAAGCCTCCCAGCGCTTGTCGGTTGCAGAGGCGGAGTGTGAACGGTTTTTGAATCAAAAACAGACTGCTTGTCAAGCATGTCACTCACCTTGAATCAAGCTAAGCCAAAATTGTTGAAGGATATGTGGCAATACATTTGTCACATGAATTAGGAACAAGGAGCTACTAGCAAGGTGCATCGCTACTAGTAGCAAGGAAGCTACTAGTAGCTCCTGGCCTTACTACTAGGAACAAGAAGCTACTAGGAGCAAAGGGCATCGCTACTAGGAGCAAGGACGCTACTAGGGGCTCCTGGCCACATGCATTCGAAATCACGGGCAGTCCACCGAGGCCCTGTTGGTCAAGGAACGAGAGAGTGTGCGGCAAGAACGGCTGGAAGTCGAAGCGTTGACCCAGCGACTATCGAAAGCCGAGGTCCGGCAGACTGCTTGTCCGCCAAACTTGTCCAGGTTGGCCATCGCTAGTAGGTTGGAGGCCATTGCTAGCAGCGCTTAAATGCGGACTCCCGACCGGATTCAGTGCCGCGGAGTAGCTAATCGAGAAGGGCTTTGTGTAGGTAGCAGCAAAGGTGGATTGCTGAGCTAGAAGGCGTTCCCTTTGCAGCTCACATGAGAAGCACGACCACAGTAGAAATTACAGGGTAGTTTACAGGGTATATAGATGGTTTATAGTTGTTTTCAGAGCTTCATTTTTAGATCTAACAAGTGCATCGCTACTAGTAACAAGTGCCACGCTAGTAGTAACAAGTGCCACGCTAGTAGTAACAAGTGACTTACTAGTAGTAACAAATAGTAACATTTTTTTTTAGATCTTTAGTTTTTCGACGGACAAATTTTCCAGGCTGCTTTAGCCGAAGAGCGCGCACGTTTGGAGACTTATGAGTCGGAACAGCGCGAGGCTGTGCGGAATTGCTGTTGGAAACCGTGATCAACGGCTGCCTGAGTCACTCGTGAAAATGTCCTTACTAGTAGTAACAAGTGCCACGCTAGTAGTAACAGGTGCCTTACTAGTAGTAACAAGGTTCGCTAGTAGTAACAGTTTCACACTGCCTTATTGATGAAACCATCGCTATGGAGGCCACTGCTATTAGGTTGGAGGCCATCGCTATTAGGCTAATTAGGTTTGGGACTCTTGTGTATATTCATGTATATTGATCAGACGTAAGGACTTTGGGTTAGGCCGTGAAGGGGGTCTAAGTAGTGATGAGACGTAAGTAGCAGAGAGACAGTGGAATCCTCGCTGCGCGATTTGGAAGCAACGCACTTTTACCTGGACAGGCCTCCAGAGAGGCGTTCTTAGGGCATCGCTACTAGGGGCTCCTGGCCTCTACTAGGAACAAGAGGACGCTGCTAGGAACAAGTGCATCGCTACTAGTAACAAGTGCCTTACTGGTAGTAACAAGAAGCTACTAGGAACAAGGGCCTTACTACTAGGAACA
>CAXAMN010019635.1:9686-69202 GCA_963970005.1 Durusdinium trenchii
AGACAGACAGACAGACAGACAGACAGACAGACAGACAGACAGACAGAGAAAGAGAGAGCGCTGCCCTCAGAGGCAAAGACTGCACACGGCGCGCCGATTGTGGCACTGGTTCTGTGCAGGATGAACCCTGTCCACTACACACATGGCTCCCCCGTCTCAGTTGTTGCCAATTGCTGTTGAAACTTTTGTTTGCCATCTGTTGTTTTGCACTGCCATTCTTTCTCAAATCAAATTGATATTTGTCTCCGCTACCGTTGTCACGCAGCAATGCAGCTGTGCAGGGAACTCTTTGCGGCCTTTGCTTCTTCTTGCCCAACACCCTAACCCCTATACATGGTCATTTAGCAAACGCAAACCCTAGAAATCTGGCACCTGCTTCATCATCGCCTGTGTGAATGGAGGAACTGCTTCTCGAGGATGATGCCCTCAGTTTCACCGGCAGCTCAGCATACCCCTCGCAAACGCTCAAAGCTTGAAAAGTGATGAGTGATCTTTTAAAAAGTGCTCCCCCGGGTCGATTCTGCCAAGGCACAGAAAAGCTTGTAAAGGGACTCCCGGCTCTGTCTCCTCCTCTCTTCCACCCTAGGCTCCAATGACTCCAGATCTGGGTTGTCAACGAAGATGAACCTGTACACGCAAAGGACCCTTCAGCAAAGTCATGCTGAGAAATCAAAACAAAACACCCTGAGATGCACGCCTGCGAGGGTTGGAGCCCACAATCGAATAGATATGTTTGAAGCGCCAGTTTATTTCAACTTGCCTCTGAATCCAATCATCCTTACAAATCTGCGCCGTGCTCAATGGCCAAGGAAACTTGACTCCTTCACAAAATGGCGATGAGCTGCCATCCCCAAAACCCTCACACCTGCAGCAAAGCTTCAGCCTCTAGGCGGTTGTTCGCATACTTGCTCGCATAGGTCACGACAATGTACAAATTCAACAAGCTCTCCTCATCACAACGCCACCACGACCATTGAAGGCAAGTGTGTATGAGCCAAATCACTGCTGAAAACTCCAGACTCCACAACAGGTAAACTTCAAGAGAGTCATTCTAAATAAATGACAAGTCACATCACCCCACAGGTACTCCGTCACGTAAATAAGCCGTGACTTAGTGCAAAGGTGCAAATGGCGTCCGATTTCATTCCCATACCACATCCACTCCCTAGAACAGACTTTCAGCCAAAAACATCCTTCAGTCCAAACCCCCGAGACGTGATCGAAATTGCACGCTGAGGCACAATAGCATCGTCAGTGATGCGAGCATTGCGCATCACATACAGCAAGCAATCCACGCCATTCCTCATAACACGACCAGGCATTGTCCCACCAGCCAGCCTATAGCTTATGGCCCACAGCGGCCCGGGCAGTAGTCTGTTGAATTGAACAGGCCAAGTTGCGGTGCCGACAATGCCACATCTCTAATGCTGGCGACCACCTGCTGACAAACCAAGCTACCAAGCCTTTCCGGGACACAAATAAATCAGAAGGCTGCTGTGTTTCTTAGCATCTATTAAAGTAATCACTTGAGGTGTAGTTTGTGCCAATCGAGTGCGTGTTCCCTTCGCCTTGCTCTGATCGATCTCTGTGTCGCCTAAGCCGATGGTATCCAGGACCACCAGAGACCCATCGTCGGCCTCATACCTTCAGGATTGTCAATCTAGCATTCAAGTGCACACGGAGCTACAATCAGTACCAGCTAAGCAACCTCATGATGGAGTCCAAGTTGGTGACCTGAATAAGTCAGCAAAACACAAGCTTGCGCTTGCTAATCGTTTTCCAGGTGACCGAGTCTCTACCACCTCTGAAACCAAGTCGACACTCGCAGCCAGGATGAAAATGATATATACTTATATACTGATTAGCGTGTGTCATTTGCAAGGGCAATACAACATGGAGCCAAATCCATTTGGCATGCTGATCCGCATGATGCATTGGAATTCAACCGCCCTCTCCAAACCAAGGTGCGCTGGCTGTATCGTCACCTGCGGGGCTTCCACAACCCGGAAGATGCAAGCCAAGGCTCGCTTCTTCTCCAACACACTCCCTCTCTCGCTCTCTGACTGAGGAACCACCGATGCCATATGTAGTTAAGAAATGTGCTCAATCATTAAGCCACTGGCTTCAGAATCACCAAACACCACCCTTCGGCCGAGACACCAGAATCAAAGATATCTTGACCAGCTATCAAGTTTCCGAGTGCGCTCTTGCCGGCACCTGTCATACCAAACATCATCACCTCAGTGCAAACTCATAAGGAGAAGCACAAATCCTCGAGCTGCAAAATTCATTGCAGCTCCGATCTGCAAAGGTAAAGTAGGTAGATAGATATATAGATAGATTAGATATATAAATAGACAAATAGATGGTGTTCATTAAAGCGTTTGTTGGATCGATCTTTCTCCTCCCCAAAACTGTTATCAAAAAAGATCAAAAAAGTTGCCCCTGGCCCTGAATTGCAGTCTATCTCTGAGCTTCGGACATTGAGTTTTCCTCCAGGCGGCAGAACCCACTGAGTTTCTCTTGGTTCTTTTGGCTCCTTCTTCCGGACATTGTTGTCACTGCATCATTTTGTGGCTGCAGAGAATGTCCCAAAAGCTTCGCTCCTTACTCCCCTTTCTCTTCTTTGCTTCAGCTTCAGCTATAGTCATTTCAGCCGCCAAAGCCTGTGCTTCCTGCCGTGGCGTCAGGGGCAAAAAGGAACACCGTGGAATCGAGATGCCTCCTGGAATGCATATTTGCTTGCAAGCCATCGGCTCCTCTGCAATGGCTTTCACATCGCTCTCCCCCGGCGCGTCTTCCAATTCCTGAGAGGAAAAAGGTGTCAACCAAACTCATTAGGAAAGAGGAGCCCAGGCCTTCTTTTGGTTGCAGGAGGAGCACTGCTGACCCATGGCAACGCTTGGAATCAGCAGAATCACAGTCACAGCTGAAAGTAACGGACTGATCTGCCGTGGTCTGTCAGATCTTGCATTCCAAGCCAACAAGGCAGAAATTGTCGGTCTGAACCAGAGGGGCCGTGTATGGATGTACCCCGCTTTGGGATGTCAACTTAAACTCCTTGACCTGAACCAATGATTGAGCCAGCCACACACAATTGCCCAGAAACGAAGTGGCGCTTCCGGCACGAACCAAATGGCATTGACTGAGTCTCGGTACGAAACAGTCAACAAACCCAAAAGCCTCACACGGTGCATCGGCAACCAAATACGGAGGCCCCAGCCGTGGCCGAGAACCGTGGACTCGTGGAAGTTCGCCTCAGGCACGCACAGCACCTTCAATGACGCCAACAGGTTTAATCGTTTATATATATATAATCGTGTTTTAGATTCTATCGATGCTGTTTGTTGGGGCCAATTGTCCTCGTACAGCTACGGGGCTAGTGCATGTGATGCTCTCAGCAATCCAGCTATTGTAGTCGAAGAGCTTCACGGCAAGCGGTACAGGCTTGGCATAGCCAGGCTCAAATTGTAATGACGACGTGTTCCGTGTTCCTACATAAGCTTTTGGCGAGGCTTGAGCCATGGACACCCAGGTTTGGGAATCTGAGACATAGATTCGACACATACGCCACTCTGACAGTGCTTCACCGATTGCAGCAAGCACTACTGGCCTTTTGCGCTCGAGATGCCCAAACTGAGCAAACAAATGGAGGTTGATTCGATCAAACATAGTGAAAGCAAAAAGCAGAGGAAACATGGATGGGTGATCATGCAGCAGGTTGCGGATTAATCTCTCGAATCACTCCTCATGTGCCAGGGGCTGCATCATAAATTCGGCCGGCAGTTGCGGCAACACCGACTGCAGTCGATGCTGTGCTGGTCAAAGCCAGCGGTCTGCAGACGGAAGGGTGAAACGATTCATCTGGGTCTTCGCTACTGAAGAGTCTTTCTGCAGCAAGCTCATAAGCACCAAACAAAGCAAAACACCACAACCAAACAAGCAAACGTTCTTCTGATTCTCTCTTGGTGGGGGTGTCATAAGATATCATAAGCTTGCGTACGTGAATGTTACTCGTATGTCCCAGCTTTAAGGATTCAATCTATCTGACAATGACGAGGCGAAGAGTGGGAACCGGGAAACCTTCATCAGAAGGATCTCCTGCTCGCATTTAACAGCAAGCGGCTCCAAAATGACGACACCCCAGAACGGTGCAGGTTTGAAGGATCAAGAAACCAGCCCAACAATCTAATCTGAGAGCACAAGCGGCTTGAACATACTTTGTTGCTATTGTTTTCGTGACAAATGCCTGCCGCGACTGTGCTGAGGTTCAGCTGAAGGCCCTGATGCTGCAACAAGTGAGCGAATTGAACCAAACTGTGTGTGTGTGTGTCGTATGTGTATACTCAAGACTCCATTTGCTCTGCAAGTTTTTCAGCGTTGGGGCCTTCCCTTCAAGCCTTAATTTTTAAAAATGCCAGTCTCAGTCATGCACATGTTGACTCCAGGCTTGGCCTCCAGGGAGTTAGCAGCATTGCGAAAGCTAACAACTTGACTTCACACCGCATATGTTTGAAAGATTCAAGTCCACCTGTTCGTCCGGTTTCGCCTGCTTTCAACGCCGCAGCCGCGGCTCGCGTGTCGGCGCCCCACAAGTCGGGAGGGCAAAGCAACGCTGGAAATGGCGGCGCATGCTCTCCAGAGGCGAAATGGGTCCAGCTGATCGCAACGATGATCGCAGCTCTTGCAGCTCAACCATTTCTTCCTCGGACAAAGAAAGTTCCTTTACTTGTAGCCCGCTCCCCCCTCCCTACTTAATCAAGTAGGCGCCTACTTGACTTAATTACAGTAAGTAAGGCGACTAGTTCGCTACTAGCTAGCTACATCCAGACTGGGCATGGACGCAGGGTAAATCACGCTCCCACTAGTCATTTGGCTCCTAGATTTTTAGGGAAACTTATATAACTTCATAGCTTCATATAGCTACTAGTAAACGCCGGTGATCCTCTCTCTCGCGGATAGCGAAAAAAGGAGCAGGCACGATCAAAGGCCTCTGCTCAAGGTATCCAAAGCCTAATGGTAACATGACATAGTTGTCGACCTTCACGTCTGGTTTATTCTTGGCCTCCAGCATGCTAGGATAGAAAGTCCGTTCTTATGATTTGGCGGATAATCTCATCACACTTCCACACTTGCTCTCTTCTGAGCATCTACTCTGGAAGTCTTTCCGTAGACTGCAAGGACTGCAGCCTCAACACAATCGTAGTACGCTCCGATGATCACAGCCTCTTCCAGGGACTCCACGGCCATCTCTCTCGTGCCACACGGCACCACATTTCTGCATGGCACATAGTTGGGCCCAGTTCCGCCCTGGCGCTTCTTCTGCAGTGAATCCATCAGCTCTTCAACCCGATCAGTGGCAGCAATTGCCAATTCGTTCAAGACATTTTCGCCTCAGCAGTCTCGCACAAGTCTACAATTGTCCTCCGGAGGCACTACTAGCAAAGTAGAGCAACAGTAAGACTCGTAAGATAGTAAGGTAAGTAAGGTAAAATTCAAGACCTAGGCACTGTGCAAATAGCGGTAGAAGTCTCCACGGACACGTGCGGCCTCCTGCCCTTGGCTGAACCAATGTCTCGGCCGTTCACGGAGC
Organism: Durusdinium trenchii; assembly: GCA_963970005.1. Lineage (NCBI taxonomy): Eukaryota > Dinophyceae > Suessiales > Symbiodiniaceae > Durusdinium > Durusdinium trenchii. The sequence goes on from CAXAMN010019635.1 coordinate 15,280, forward strand.
ACCAAGTCGCGAAAGGCGACAGCAAGTGGGAGCGATAAAGGCCGACATTGAAGGGCTTGCCTCAGCGCTTGGACAACAAACCCTAGGTTCATTGCCCTGGCGATGGGCGTGACATGTATCAAGGCGCCCATGATCCGCACAGCAGCCGGGAGAGCGGCTAGAGCAGCTTTGCTCTCCCGATCCTCCAAGGCCGTAAAGGCAAGTGTCTGCAAAGCCCTCAAGGCCAGCGGCGCTACTGTTGGCGCCTCCGAAGCATCCGATTGTGCACAAACATGGTCGATGCCTGCATTAGACCTCATCCCTATGCGAAGAATGTCCATCGCCAAGGCCAAGCGTTCCAAGCCAAGGAAGTCCCAAGGCTCTTCCTCAAACTGAGTGATGAGGTCAGCTGCCACGCTCAGCACGCACTCGTAGCCCTCCATGTCAATGAATGTCTCTTCAGGAAGAGTGATGCGAGTCGGGGGGAACCAAAGCAAAGAAAGCTGTATGGCCATCAAGGCATGCATTGAGAGCTCCAGTGCAAGATCTCTTCCGAAGATATCCATTGTGCTCTCTGTGATGTAGGAAATGCACAGCGGCAAAAAGCCACGAGATCCAAGAGCCTCGTTGAGCGCGTCACAGGCCAGCTCACGCAGGCAAGGGACGGCGGTGGCTGCATGACCCCCCTCAAGTGGGGCCAGGGTGTCTAGGACCTCCACCAGGCGGCTCAACAGTTCTAAAATCACAGCACGTCCATCTAAAGTGTCAATACATCCTTTCTCTTTCAGCTGGAAGTGGTAGATTCGAAGGTGAGTGCTGAGGTTTGCCAGCAACAGTGGAAAGTCATCAGAGGCACGCTCTCGTTCGCGGGCACCCCGTGCATTCCACACCGCATCGATGCTGTCATCCACAGCTTCGAATATCTGTTGTAAAAAGCTGCGTTCCCTCACACCGGGATTCCATGGCTTGGATTAGTGTCCAAATCCAAAACTAACATGGTTTCAAGGTGTACCAATTGACTCTTGCATGCACACAATTTGGCTCTACCTGAGCCAGCTGTAGCCTATTTCAACAAATGCCAACGACCTTCGAACGTCAATCTGGTTACAGTATATGCATGATTCCACAAAGTGCCCCACCCCGCCTCCCACAAACTTCCGCAGTATAGCACTCAAAGTCTATGTAGCCTGCTCGCATGCCACAAAACCAAGCAGCTCCTGCCTGAGTGAAGCGGCAATCAGCTCGGCGCAAGAAGCAAAGGTCAAGAGAATGATTTCCGGAAATTTCAGACACTGTCTCGCTATAGCCTTCCACGCCAGCTTCATTGGTGAACTTGGCTTGGTCAGGGCTCAGTGCCGGAAATGGTGGAACCTCTTTTGAAAGGTCTCCCCGTGCCATTTGCGAGATGAACTTCCCTCTTGCCTCATTGATGGGGCTTGCAGCATTGCCGCTTGCATTGCTGGCCTCTGCACCCTCCATATCATTGCCTTTGCATTGATCTGGTTCATGATTTGCACAACCCACTTCTGGGTCTCCGATGCTCTGGCCCTTGGCACTTTCTCCACTCACACTTGCACTTTCTTCTGCACTAGCCTCTGCGGCTTCAATGGTGGTGGGCTCCAAGACAGGAGGACTGAGAACACTTCCCAGTCTCTCATGGCTTCGTCCGATAACAGGCGGATGCCTGCAAAGGCCCTCGGCAAAGTGCACCAATTGCCCAAGTGACTCAGAAGGATTCTTCTGAACGACTTCCTTGTAGCAGGCTTCCTCTTTTGGCACAGTCTGCACTCTGCGAAGCAGCTCGGCCTCATTGTCTGTGTTAAGCTCCTTCGCCTGCAAGCTGGAACATTGGAACATGGAGGGCTAGTTAGTACTATTGAAGGATTCAAGAGATTTCTATCAAACTGATCCCATTGAAGCTCTTTGTACCTCATAACTCTCTCTCTCTCTCTCTCTGCGCAACAGTGTTCCAAACCTGGCAGGTGACCCGGGGCTCCTTAGCTGCACGCCTTCCTTTCTGTAACAACTCTTGCTCGTTGTCAGTATTGAGCTCATCCTCACAGCCAGAAGGCTTGCCCCGTGCAGCTGCCTGCAACAGCACCGGCAAGGACCACAAGTGCCCCGGCGAATCGGGCGAATTTACCTCATTGGCCATTGCGCCGCACTTGCGCCTCACCGGCGCGGCTCTTCCCTTTCCGCCATGGCAAGAACTTAGGTCTTGAAATGGACTTGGCTTCGAAGAAAAGGAGATAATTATGTTCAGTGCAACATGCTCCAGGATCCACATTGGGCGCAACCATCTCTCACCCTCTCTCACTCTCTTCTGCATCAGCTCCTTTGCCCTGTGATCAGATTGTCGGCAAGCGTTGCGGCAAGCTCACTGCGTCTCTTTTCACTCCGCTCCCTGTTCGACTAATCGGAATCGGTGACAGCGTCATTTGCGCTCGCCGAGGAGCTGCAGAAGGAAGAGGAAAAGCTGCACGATGTCCATGTAGATATTAATGGCCTTAGACAAAACCGTGGCAATCATGTGAAGAATCAGTCGAGAATCAGTATATAAGTCGTGCTGTCAACAGCTGAACTGCCCTTTCATTGTTTATATTATATTCCATCGCTTTCATGGCTGATTTCATATGTTTCTGCTTTCTTCCTCTATTCTGCTCAGCACGCTTTAGCTTGCAGGCTGGCTTCGGCCATGCAATAGTCATCGATGGAGAACCTAACATGATACACCAAAACCCACAAGCACTGCTTGCCCGTCACGCTTGGTCACGGTCAAGGCACCTGAACTTGCTGTGCTTTCCGCCCAGGATCATCTGCGTGTCGAGAACGATGTAGAAGGAAAACATCAAGGCACCCAGACCAGCATAAATCATGTTCCTCGGCAGGGCTGTTGAAAGGCTGAATGCACTGGCCAAGAAAAAATGCGGAAAGATTGAAAGAGGCCTGTAACAAGAACCGTCATCTGACCATCACATGTCTATATAGTGTTCTAGCCATTGGATTCCTCACCCTTCTCCATTGTCTGTGTCATGAAAGTGGGGCTGAAGAAAAAAGCACCGGTTTGGAAGTCCGGGCATGGCCCTTCTGCAAGCACGCAATAAGGTGCCGAACCGGGCCAAGCACAAGTCCTGCTCTAAACCCTTCCTGATGCCAAGGCACAGAACCTTAAAGGCGCCGGTGCCTGAGCACATGTGTTTTGAATAAAAAATTTTCTGACTGAAGGGGGGCTGCAGAAGATCCAACCCGCGCTGATGTTGGGTTTAAAAGTGCCTGCAGCCCCAAAGGCTGCAGAGATGGAGATGCCAATCCCCAGGAAGAGCAGAACTAATGTGGCGGTAAACATGTAGGGCATATAGCCAGTGAAATCATACCTTGGACACCAAAAAAATCGCCAAGCAAAAAAGGCAGTTTTCTTACACTAGGATACAAAAGGACAGTTACAATCCTGCCCTCTTGCATCTCTGAGGGTTGTCTTCCACCGGTGCACTTTCAAAGGGCCAATTGCATGTGAGACACGTGGTCTGGCAAGAAAAGAGCATCAGCGACAGAGTCACCACTGCCTGAAGATGCAACAAAATCCCTCACATGTAGCATCTGTGGATGCAGGAGCAGCAGACTGAGTTATGACATCTCAGGGCAATTGGGTTTGTTTCTTGCTTGCTCCCTTCAAACCTCAAGACTTTCTTTCAGCCATCCAGTGCGGCCAGCATCACTGTGATGGCCAAAGTCACCAGGATCGACTGCACTGTGTATTGGACGCAGATGAAGCCTGTGAGCACTCAATCAGGGATTGCCAATGATAGCAGTGTTGAAAGCAAAGGCACCACCGCAACTGAATCTCTCGCCGAGCCGCCAACTAGGACGGCCTCTGCCAAGGTGAAGAGCGACAGCCTCACGGATACCCACTTGCTACCCTGTTGAGTGGTGAGAACATCCCGAAATAGGGGAAAGCATTAAAAAGAGATTGAGCCCATCAGGTGTAAACGGAAGCTATGGCAATCGGTTGCAAAAGCGCGCCACTGTGTAACCCTCTGTTCAACGAAACGACACATATATTTGTAACGACCAGCTCAACGTCATCTTATCAACGGTGCTTAACCGTAACAGCCGAATGAATGTCATCGTTATCGTTATCTTCTCTTACCTTAACGTAGCTGGGCAGGTTGGAGGCAATATCCCCGACGAGATGGCCTCAGGCCTTCCCCGGCTTACTGAAGCAAAAACATACTTAGCTAGCTAAAGTTGTATAGCTTCCTTGACAAACACAAGTGCATTTTCGGCTCACCCTATACATTGATCCTGTGGCCTAGGGCCTATCCATTGTGCAACCGAGGTGCAGCGCATAGTTGGTGGGACTCCGCCTCATGGTGTCTGGGCAGCACATGAAAACGCAGCTAACACCTCAGCACATAAAGAAACAGGAACAGAGCTGGGTCGACACGCTCCAACTCAGAAGGCTCAGCCCCACGCTGAGGACGAGCATCTTAGACGGAGAAAATCAAACACAGCACAAAAGAACGATAATGTATTTCACACAGCGACACCAAGAGATGGGCAATTGAGCACACCATCAGCGTGGTTACCAGGCCAGGATTTGATGACACCTTTGCGCCGCAGCACTCGCGGTGCACACACTCAAGGCAAAACTCGGAAGCACAACAATTCCAAACATGATTCAGCACACTTCAATTTTATGTACCATGGATCAGCGCTAAAATGACGGCGCTGTTTAGCGTTGACAGAGCTGCCACCATCGGGCACACTTTCCAACATGGAGCAGGGTGAACTCAGCATAAATCCCAGCCAAGGATCCAAATGATCGCCATAGATGGTAATGAAGCCTGGGGTGAACACATATGGTTCCCACAGTGGGTTTCAGTGCATATTTCAATACGGCGTTCAGGAAGGTGGACATGCTTTGGGGCTGTTAGGACCTGTGCTCAACCCACACCAAACAAAATTTTCAATTGCTACACTCACTAGCGTGGATTGTTGCGGGCGAAATGATCCTACTATAAATGGGATCCAAAGCGTGGGCTTGCAAGCCTTTTGGAACAAACAAAAACATCTTGCTCCGCCCCTTGGCCTGCCACAATTGTAGTAGCAAAAAGCTGCACTCCAAGGATGCCGAAGACCTTCCGAACAAAGCCTCATTGGCAATCGACTGATCAAAAAACGCTTCAATCTCTCTCTCTCTCTCAAAAACGCTTCAAAGTACAAGAATCAAAGCGATGGACAATGAAAAGTGAAAAAAGAAATGAACATGTCTTTTCCCCAATAATACCGCTTGCCGTGTGTCCACTCCACGCACAAATTTCACACGAGACACCAGGACATATTGTTCAATCTTGATCCACATGCTACACCGCCGAGTGGCCATGTCGAACAGCTGTGTCCTTCAAGCTCGACAAGTCATTATCTGGATTCATAAACGGAGTCCGCTCTGTTGTCGCCATGAATCCAGTGCCTCTAAAGCCAGCAGACTCTCCGACATATCTGGCATGCCACTGTGCCAATGGGCTCTCTTCTGTTTGTTGTTGGTCTCCAGTCTACAGCCCCAAGTCTTCACAACTCCAGGGGCTGTGCTGAAAACAGTTCTGTAAAGACTGGGCCTAGAAAGCAAAAGCCGACGCTGCAGGGCCTAAAATAAAAAAACGAAAACTGCCAAGCAGCTTCCTGAATGCAAGCAAGTTGCTCAGGTAATAGAGGTTACGATACCAGGTGAGGTTGGGTGCACACCCGTGAAAGGCCGGTGAATGGCTGCGCAGAAAGAGTTCACTTGGTACGGGTGATTTTTGTTCACAGCCAAACTACCCGGGACCTGAACACAGCTTAGCTCCTGGCATTACTACTAGTAACACGAAGCTATTAGGAGCAAGGGCATCGCTACTAGGAGCAAGGAAGCTAGGAGCAAAAGCTATCAAAAATCAAATCCTCGTGGCCGCGGGGCGCAATATGTTTTGGGCCAATTTCAAACGACCCATCTGAGCATCTCTCAAGCGCTGCCACGTCCATGGCCGGACTTTTGCCTGGCTACGTTGAAGCTAAGATTGGAAAATATTGTCTCTTTGAGGTGGATGTGCATGATGTACACCCAGAACGAGCAGGTGTGCTCCAACCTAGGTGTAAATCAGCGTGATTCTCTGCTCAGCACCCTTCGGGCAAGTGGATAAACACATTGGATACCCCAAGTTGACGTCAGCGACATACTGATTGCGGAGCTGCTTGGTGTTCCTCAGGTCTACCAAAGGTTGCGTTGACACTAAATATATACTGCCCTCAAAAGGCTCTTGCGTATTAGCGTTCCATCGGCTCTTGTGATGTCACAACCTTTTGCTGCTATCCGAGCCGCGGGAAATAGCTCCACGACTTCCAATCAGCATTTTGTCCAACGAACGCTTCCCCAGTCTTGTTGCCCGCTAACGGCTGTTGCCTTCCAGTTTGCAATGAAACCATCAACCCTTCTAGAACCTGGAGAAACTGAAGAAAAATTAGCCTCCAACTCTGGCTTTGCACTCCGCAACAATCAGGTCTTCCTGTCTCCAAGCAACACGACCGCGGCGGTGATGATCTGCAACCTATTCCGAATCAAAGTGTAATCGTTGACAAATAGCTGGCTCTTCTTGGTTGCATCACCTGAGCGCAATTGTGCAGAATCACTAGTTAGCACAAGGCCTGCTATGAGCCTCCGTGCTGACATTAACAGAACTTTCTACATGTGTTTTCTGGCGAGGGGAGAAACCGAAAAGAGGCCTTCAAAACCAAGAGGCAGTTCTCAAGAATCACTGGTCCCGGGGCGGTTGCACTGGTGCAGAGTCCTTCCGATCAAGTGCGTACTTTTCCAGGACTGACTGTCTGTACTTTGAAAGGCCTCCACAAACCTCTCCTGAGGGAACATGCTGCAGCTGAAAGGATGGCAATAGCTCCCAGGCTTGGTCCTGTGTGATATTGAAGAAAAAGCAACGTCCAAGTCATGCTATATACTTGGTTTCTTCCATGTACCCTACCCAGACCCGCTGACCCGCTGCCCATAGTCCAAATTCTGGTGGGACCCACGAGTCCAGATGTACTTGGATCTTTTCTTCGATGCACATTTCCCACCATCTGCCCACCTCCGCAACCTTGCCATTGCGGGCACAGGCCCGGACGCTGAGTTGCGCCCCCACTGCAGGGTTTTGGCAGCTGAGTGGAGGATCCCATCCGGTGGATGCCTTCAGCAATGGCCATTCTCGTTCCCAGGCTGGACCTCTTTATGTTCTTTATTGACAGGGAGGGTAGTATTGTCCGAGACCTCAAGTCTTTCATGAGGAAGGAAAACAAGGAAGGGAGAAACGAAAAAGGCGAGACTGATGTAGAGAGGGCCACCCCATTCTTGATCGCCAGCCTTCTTGACACTGAAGTTCCGGAACTCTATCGGGAACCAGTCATTTGCGCCGATGGCTGCGAATCCTGCAGGTCTACAGTTTTGTGGGAAAGTCACACCTCTCGAAAGCAAGAAGTGGAGTGAGAAGCCTGTGTCCAGGTCACGCACTTGAAAACTTGTAAGAATCTCTTTCCCATCAAGGCTGGCTCGCGCCTGCCAAACAATCATCCAGCTGAATGTGCCACACCCCACATGTCTAGAATGACAACTGCATACAAACAGGTTAGATTACTGACGAAGCCTGATCCGCTTCCACGCTCATTGCCAAGGTGTGCCAATCGTTTCCCACACCGAACACACGCCCCTCAGCAAGGGGAGGCTTTGCAATGCTTGCTGAACCTGGCACATCCCGCTTGCAACAAATCTGTCAGTGCAAAGTATCGGGAATTGCTTCCCCTCCTTGGGTGAAATCAAATCTTGCAAGCCTACTTCTTTTCCAAAGGGGCTCCCAAGAAAGACGGCAAAGGTGCTTTCACAACAGGCAGCAAACAGGCACATCGTCTTCATCACAAGTGAAGGCAGGAAAACATATTTTTGGAATCGGTCAGTCAACCATGGACAAATAGCACAATGCTCCCTGCGTTTCCGCGCCTGGTAGGGCTGGTCCTGAATTGGACAAATGCCAATAGCCCTCAGCAGAAACACCTGCAGCTGCCCCACAAGATTCCACACATATTGCTCTACACCAACCGGCTGGAAAGTCCAATTGAATCCTCTGGAGTCACAAATGAGTTGGGGGATACTCAAGTCTGGACCCCCCGGCCCGCAAACGGAAACCAGTGTTGGGCAATCGGCAAGCTCTGCACAGCCAAGACGCAAAAAATAACACCATTGTCCCACATCTGATCAACTCGCACGGCCACACAGGCTGCATAAGATCGGTCAAGATGTCGGTATTGGGACTTGTAACCTGGAGATGTGAGACTGCATGGCTGCCAGACTAGAGGACATAGTAGCAGCAGCACCATTTATGCCCATGTTTTCTAGTATAGTATGTCTGCGAACGAATCTTCAGCCCATGTCTCTTGCAGAAGTAACGATGCACGTCAAGGTGCAAAATGGAACAGAAAAGAAAGGCACATTATGCAAAAACGTTGATGAGCTCAGTGGCACAAGCCTGGCCTTTCGCAGACTTGCACATACTCGGGTCTCTTACGTAGCCAATCCAGCAGGACTGCGACGACTCTTCCCATTCCCAGACCTGAGGCAGCGCATCACTCAAGAGGCACGCTGTAGAAGCGGAAGAAAACTTCTGAGGTCCAAACGTTGCAAGCATCAGTGAGCGGACAGCACAACTCACGGCATGCTTCTGGAGACTTCTGATCTTTGCCTTGGTGGCACAACAGCTTAAGCATGCTTAAGCACATTGCTGAAACTCAACCCTGATGCCCCGGGCCCCAGGAGGACTTCCACGCATCTGCCATATCCATTCTCTCTCTCTCTCTCTCGAAGACAGGTTTCCCTTTACATCACTCCACACATACACCACCAAGGGACTCTCAGTGAGCCCAAAACATTGTCGGTCAGTAAGGTCAATCGGAAAGGCATCAACTGGACAGGTCGTAGCTGCAAGCTTGTTGGGCAACTTGAATGCGACACTCACCTGACCAGTGGATCTTTGAAGCTGATTACCCTCTTATTGTTCTGAAACCTGACGAGGATTGGCCAAGTCAATCCAACTTGCCCATTCCCTCAGGCTTCGCGGTTTCATTCTGTTCTGCAGGGCATTGTCGCATCTCCTGCCTCAACATCTTGCCACTCTCTCATGCCAATTAAGGTCATTGGACCTCTGGTGCCTTGATCACTCCAACCAATCCTCAGGCTGAGTTGGCTGAGCGCTTGGTGTGTAACCCATGTCATGTCAATGCAACTTGAATTCGATATGGGTAGACGAGAGTCGGAAGATCTGGCACCATCTGCTTCAAGCTCTTCTTGCCATCAGTTGAGCGATGGATTTCAAACGCCCCGATTTGATCCGCAAACCACCTGGTCCATCCATGTTTCGGAGGCAGCCGGCTTTCAAGAAAAGCCCACTGGTGATGTGTCGTACGTTTGAATGCCCGTCATTGACCCACCTTGCATTTTGAGAGTCCTCGGTTGACTGGAAGTCATCAACATAGTCGAGCGGGAACGGCGGAGAAGATTCCGGGATGTGATCAAAGCTGCCCTTGTGCCCCGACGTGATGGTAGTGATAGTGAACATACCTCCAACTGGCACCATGAGCCTCAAGCACTACTCTTTCCAGAAGTGCTTGGAAAGGTGGCCCACATAAGCACAAAGGTGCCAGCGTACTATGTTTGCATACCTTGCACAAAACTGGCCTGAATTGATTGTTCTCGACCTTCACTGTGGATTTCTGGAACATTGGCGGAGTGCCGGTAAATCTTTCAAAGTTCGAGTACCTCAGTCCGGAACCGTATCAAACCCGCCTCAGCCTCCAAAAGGCTTCAGCCTTGCTAAATAAATTGGATCACTGCACCAGTTGTTGTCATTGGCAACCCGTTTCCGGCAGTAAACTGTGGATCCCAATCAAGTAAAGCATGATTGTTCTGAAACTAGAACATCATGTCAAAGTCCAAGTCACCACACCTGCAACGTCTCTGGGGCTTTCATGGAAGGGGCCAACTGTATTGTCAAATGCTCCTGCAGCACAAAGTCTGACTCAAGGAAAGCTGCACACACTGACCTGGTGTGTGTGTGTAAAATTCATCCATGCACACCGGCGCCTCTGCTCCTTGTGCACCCACCAATAGCATGACACATGAGTGGACGGGGTGAGAGCCAGGGAGACACTATAGCCAACTGAAGCCCTTGTTGTAAAGTCTTTACAGTTTGAATCCGAACAGCTTGAGCCTCTTTGACTTCAAAGCTTGGCAGCAGTGGTCGCGTGCACATGGCATGGTCACCTGAATCCAAAGTGGAATGGGATGCACCAAGCGAAACAAAGGTTTAAAAAATACCAAAGGACCAAGTGTCAAAGTCAAAGGCTTAACATGAAGTAAAAGTAAAAGCGTCAACTGGCTCAAAGATTTGGAAGCTACAAAGCTATCGAAGCTGCTTTGGTTTTTTACACCTGGATTTGCTCTAGACTCTAGGTTCTTCGACTGTTTTGCAAAGCAATGTTCAGAGCATGTGGAAGTGAAGTTGCGAGAAATCTTCACAATATTCATGGTAAAGTGATTCGAGTTGGGGTCCACCCAGGTGGCGTAGTAGCCACCCTTCCGCAGCTCTCCGGAGCCAGTGCCATTGAGCAAATATTTCCAACCTATCTTGGTGAATTGCGTCACATGCCTTGGCCCGGAGATGACATCGCCAATCTGGTGTTGGGTCAGATCCAAGGCAAGAAGAGAACCATCCTCCCAGCTAGAACTTCACGACGGGGGGGTGCCAAATTCGGGCGAGGCACGCAGTTGCCCAAATGACAGGATTGACTTCATAATGTCCACTCCAGGGTTCCACAGAAGTCATCATCGAGCTGGCATACCAATTGGTACCGTGATAGTATGCACCTGCCACAAGGCCAGGAAATTTCTTGGCACTTGAAGCTTCAAAACTGTGCTGCGTTCTGAACCATCTTCCGGGTACATTAGGTTTGCGCAAAGGGTACCAACAAATTCTTACGACGCCTGGGGCCTACAATAGACTTCAAACGGTTTGTGATGGTAATGTGCTCTGGTCCCTCTCCAGCCTACCAGATTCCACATAATCGATGAGGTTATCCTTGGTCTCTAGAGTCTAGAGACCATCTGCAATGAGTTCAACATCCTTTGAGAAAACATCTTCCAAAGGATCACCAAGCATTCAATATTCAGGCACATGATTTACAAGTCCATTGAGCTCCCACTCTTCGCTGGTGCTGTCGGGTCTCTTGTTGATGACCCAGTGGGAGTTGATGACTCGCCACCAGCAAGCGGCGCCATTCAAGTCGTCATATGATGACGACTCCTCTGAGGCCCAAATGGGCTTGTTGAGGCGCTGGCATGCCTCAGAGAAAGTGCGTCCTTCTTTTTGGCCCAATCCTACTACCTACAGTAGGCACCTACTTGGTTATGTAAGTAAGGTACTGGACGCTCCTAGCTGCTAGCTACTTAAGCTACTACTACATAATATGGACGCACGATAGCTCAGGCTTCTTCAAGGAAGCTCCCCCTGGCTGAGGGCGGGGGAGCTTCCTTGAAGGATGTGGTTCCTAGATTTTCAGGGAGGCAGCAAGGCTTTTTGTTGCAACTTGTCCACAATCTGCGTTGGTTTCTGTAAAACTCTTGACTCAAGGATGCAGAAAAATCTTGGAAGTCGTTTGGATAGTGCAGGCCGATGATGTCAACAGCATCAGCATACTTCTGGTCTTTCAGCAAGGTCTCGCAAATGTCAAGGCCTCCATCTTTCACCACTAGCTTTGTTCCTCAGACCAACACATCATGTCACACATTTGGTTCCTAGAGCATCGCAGCCCCTTTCGCCACACAACTTCACAGGGCATCAATTGCACCATCCTTTGACAACCTCCCGTCGTGGCATCAGTGGCATTTTGATGGCAACGGAAGTTGATACCACTCTTGACGAAATTGCTCACAGCCATGCTTAGCCGGAATCAGCCCTCAAGCCTGATAGTATGCTGCCAAAGCTCCCTGATGACCTCTCTGGTTTAGGGTCTTCCGGAGAACTTGCACCTGACAGTGCTCAAAGCAGCAAGTGCATCTGATGGGTGTGAGGAGGTCTTGGCAACATGCATGAAATAACACATTCTTTCGATGTGTATAGTGCATACAAACCAAAAAGAAAAAAGGCTGTCTATGAGATGAGCACCCTTTGTACAATTGCCACCTACATCCTGAAAGAAAGCTAGGCCTCCCGCAAAATTGCTGTCCGAGGCCTTCTCATTCCAAATTCCCAAATAGTCCACGTCAAGCCTCAAAAGAAGATAAAAGAAGCTATGAACAAGAACCCACTACAAGAATTGTTGTGCAGAAATGAGGAAATGTCACACACAGGAGAAATTAGTGAAGCCAGAGAGGAGCCTATGTGGAATCAGTATCAGTCAGTCTAATTAACCACATTTCTTGAGGCCAAGTCTCCCATATTCTGACTTGGCTCCAGCTACCCACTCGGTCAAATACCGCGCAGTTAGCTCGGGAAACTTGAAGGGGTCACCGCTACGATTGCCGACCCATGATGGAAAGGCCCATGCCAAGCCGTAGAGCTTGATATCTGGATTCCTCTTCTTCGCCTGTGGGCAAAAGAAACAAGACACATAAAATGGTTTACCGAGCAAGTTACAGTAGTCTATCCAGGATCTTCAAGAATCTTCCAGAGTTCAAGGACAGACTTGTGCAGCGGTAAGAAAGTGAAAAATCCGAAGGCCTTGCATGTTTGGCAACCAATCCTCACCGTGGCCAACATAAATCGACGACCAAGCCTCCTTCATAAGCCACCATTCATAGCCAGTGTGCAGGTCTATGTGGCTGCTATCATGCATGTGGGAAGACTCTGTGCCATCTGTGGACTGAGAGTCGCCACCGATCTCCACCTTCAAAATCTGCAGGGAGGCGCCAAAGTTGGGCTTGAAGAGGTAGTCGAGGATTTGAGACTTTGCCGGCTCGGCGTAGTTTGGGAGCAAAACCTTGGTTCGACAACAGAACAACAGCTGCGGACCAAGCTCAAACGTGGCTGGCTCAACCTGGGTGCCAAAACAGAATCACATCAATGCATCAAAGTTGCACTGGTAGCACCTCCCCCACTCAAACCGCCGATCCCATCAAAAGTGTTTCCCAAGGTCGTGCGGTCAACCTTCAACCTCCAGGCAGGACGTGGACGTACACACTTCCTTTTACACACGTCCTTTTGGTTGGCTGTTTTGAGGAACAATTTCAGATCTTTCCAAACTGCATTGCGGCAATCACGGGAAGAAACACCAGTCAAGCTCGGCGAGGCTTTTTTGTTCTTTGATGCTATGACACTGGCCTGTGAAAACCTGAAGGCCCTGCGGAGCCCAGGCCAGCCAGCACGAATAGTAAGATCCAAGCCATCTGGGTATAGGATGCGCTTGTGCCCAAGCTGAAAATGCAAGTCCCTGAGGTGCTTTCTCATGACTCACAAAGAAATAGTACCCGCAGCACACTGTAGGTGTTCACTTGTGCATTGCATTGCGTTGCTTTTTGCACTGGAAACTGGCTCCGCTGATTCCAGGGAGGCATGGTGGGCCGAAAACGGAGAACTTGCCTACTTGGTAGGCATCCAATCATAGTCTGAGTATGGCACCAAGTTTGATATGAGCTCATTGTTCAAAAGCTGCGACAGTCAGAGGTTTTCTGTGGTTTTCCAGCGACATTCTGATTGGCAATTCTTGTCCGGTTCCGACCTGACTGTTTGTGAAACTGAAACGACTGGCGCATCTGAAATATCTTTGGATGCGCGAGGAGACATGGACGCTTGGAAGAAGGGTTGGGTCCTGCCTTGGATGACGGGCATAAGTATCAATGTTCAAATCCAGCTTTGATCATGGCTCGTGGGCAGGACCTCCTTTCTTCAAGATCTCGTTTTGGGTTCTAGCCGTTTGGCAGACCAAGAAGCACTCAATTGCTTGTACAGAACAAACTTGTGGTTGACGCAAACGCAACAAATGCAATGGCCAACAGAATCAATTTCTGCTGCTTTTGTATTAGTACTATCTCTCAAGCACGGAATCTGAGACAAAACAAGCATCGAAAGAGACTCATGTGCACTGCCCTTTATGGGCAACTTTCAAACGGTAGTACAGCCAGGCCTCACGTGACTCAAAGGCTGATGCTGCTGGTCACACTTCAGGTTGCCGAGGTGGGTCCTGGATGTTGCAGCGGAGGGCAGCAATACATACCGAATTCTTCAAGGTATACTTATAGATTGCTTTGTGAAGAAATGGTCTGCGGTGGTCTTGACAATCACTTTGTTAGGGTCCTCTGAGCTTCTTGGCAGGTTTGACTGAGCAAAGCCCTCTGTCATGCTCTGGAAGGAAGGATCTACACGGATCTCTAACGGAGCTCCAGATGCCTCAGCATGCAAGCGTGTGCTGTTGCATTGCTTCCACGAAAAGAGCTGGGTCGATCTTGGCCTCACTCCATCATATGATAAAAGTATGGGCTCAAAAGCCTGCAAGGCACAAGGCTTGGCTCTGGCACTTCAGGAATTTGTGGGCCTCACCAGCTTGGCAAAAAAGGAAACTTAAAATCTATACATATAACATGATATGATGCTGATCCACTGCTCACTGCTTGTTCTGTCATGAACACTGGGAGCTTGGCCAGGTTTGGGCGTCATGGAGGACTGGGATTTGGGAGACGTTTCCTTCTCCCAATCTCTGAAATGGCTTTCCTGAGTAGCGTAACAATCCATGAGCATTCTACAAACGATATGCTACACAAATGCTACACAGCTCCCCGCCCTTCACTAAGATATGCAATTTCATCAAACTGCTTCAGGTGGCTACGACATGACCTTCAGGTGGTCCAGCAACAGCCGCAGCAGGAACTTCTGGCTCAGCCGCCCAGGCTTCCCTGCCCAGCCTGACAATCCCATCTCTGGGATGCCCACACTTCGAGTGCGACATGGTCAAAACAAACGGCAACATTTGCAGCATCCCACACAATGCGGTACAAGCTCCCTAGGCACACAAGTGAAACGTAAGCACCCCTGCATGACGCACTCTTTCAGCGATACTGTGAGGCCCCGGCTCGGGAGTGTCGGCCGTGGGCTCTGCCCCCCCCTGGCTGTTCTGGATTTGGCGGCTCTGGTGGATCTGGCTCAGGCACAACCTGCAACGCTTCTAAAAACCCAGAAGCTGTTTCCAACAGCGTTTTGGTTCCAACAAAGCTTCGAAGCTTGCCTGTGAGCCTTTCTTGCTGTTACTGTAGGCCACGATTCCCAGGCAAAAGAAGAACACAAGGATAGCAACTGCCAGGGCATCAGGGTCCACACCAATGCAATTCAACAGAGGTGTGGTGAAAATGGTGACGGTCACACTTCTCGCGAAAACTTGAGAAAAGGGGCCGGGTAAAAGTGTCAAACGTCCAATCCGATTTTTTTTGCATCGCACCTACCATGATGCCAACATTCACCGGTTGCTCTTCTTCGAGGTTTGGCGCTGCCCTGTAGAAAGCCGTGAAGGCCATAGCAACGTCGATACCAGAATTCACATGGCATTTGATTGTCTCCTGAGCGAAGGCATCTTGCTTCTTAATGCGAGCAGTGGTTCAAAAATGCAGGACAGTGCCCCCCAACAAAATCTTCCCTCAACTAACACAGTCAAGGCAAGCCACTTCCTCTTCAGTCCACCGCACGCCGTCTCTGGTCCATTGTCTCTCGTCAGGATCAAAGACTGCACAAGTGGCTTTGTAGACATGCCTCACAGCTGGGCAAGTGGTCTTCACACCGGCAATCCTTCTCCCCTGCTAGAATCCCAAAGTCGGCTAAGTCAGCTATCCGCCGACCCTGGCTTACCTAGGCCTGAGCCGGGCCGCAGGGTGGAACGTTCGCCTTTGTCCACTCAACGCCTATGGCTGTGACATTTGCGCGCGGAACAACATGGGCCAAAGCTGGCGAAGGATGCCTTTTTTTGCACTAGTTTTCAAAGTTGCCGTCTGGCACCCGCTCCGGCCACATTTGCTCGCAAAACATCATGGCTGTTCATATGCCCTCCTTCCAGGACTCTCTGGCCGTGGCCCTGCCCACTTGTCTTCCTGGGCTTCAAAGCTGCCGTCTGGCACCCTCGCAGCGGCAGTTTTCAGGACTACTGTCCGGGGGGTTCACTTTTCCTCTTTGACAAAAAGTGGATTCCAGGTATATATGTTCTTCCCCGACTTTTCCCCTAGCTACAGCCTTCAAAAAACAGGGTTGGCGGCACCAGTGCGTCAGCCCATTCAATCTGGCCAGGGGCTGAGTTGGGCCCCAGGGCCCAGTTGGGCCCCTTCTCCCGAAGGGTTCTCTCCTCTCCGTAGGAGGGAGGGAATTCCGCCCCTGCCGCCGACCCACCGCCCGACCCACCTGCGCCACTGTGCTTTACGGCGCTTTGCGCGCGTGATGTTCAAAAACGCTGTGCTTTACGAGGTTTTTGGCCCTTCGGCCACCATGGATTTCATCTTGGCGATAAAAAACGTGAGTTTTTACGTGGATTTGGCCTCGGAGAGGGGGTCCGGGACAGAAAACGTCGCATCTTAAGAATATGTCAACATAAATGGCGCAAAATAGGCCAACATAGGTCCTAGATGGCACACCATACACCCAAAATGGGCTCAACATCGCCCCAAGACCGCCACACATAGCCCAAAGATGGGTTCGACTTGGCTCCAAGACCGCAACCACAACCAGAACCATCGCAACAACAAGAACCACAACAACGACAACAATAGTCCCTCCTTCCACTTTCTTTGCTCTTCCCCCTCCCCTGTTTTGGCCCCTGGCCAGCTGTCGGGCGTAAGCCGGCGCAAGCCCTTAAATCCGGCGACGCCGCGCCGTTGACCCTATCAAGCCTAGCTTGCTATGTGGAGATGTGTTCCATGCCGCCGACCCACATTTCTAGCATCACCAGGGCTCATGTGGCTTCGTCAAAAGAACGTCAAAAACAGATGAAAATTTACAAAATTGGCAAATGCAAGCTTATAGCTTCAAAACCTCTAGAAAAGAAACCATTGAATATGGAGCCCAATTTTGAGGACAGATCTTGGTCGACCATCAGTCTCATCAGCAGAGTCTCAGCAAGAAAGATGCAAATCCTTCAGGGCTCGGGAGCCTGCTTTGAGGGGTTGGTTTGGTGCATGACCTGGCGCAAAACACTGTAAGTTACGGTGTTTTTGCACATGCATGTAGTTTATGAACAGACGACCTCAGGATTTTGGCTTTTATGTGAACAGTGCTGCTTGTACTCTGGTGGTGCCAATGGTGCTCGACAAACAAAACCCACCCTCCCCTTTGCATACTTTCTTCTCTAGAGGTAAAGCTTTACAGTAGCAATTTTTGTACAGTTTCCTCTATTTTTGACCTAATTCCAGAAAGTACATTCGTCCTGGTGATGTTGAAAATGTCCGCTTGCGGCCGACATTTCTAGCACCACCTGGGCTTATATGGCGTATTCAATTAAGTCACGAATAGAAGCGTAATATCGCGGTCACTTTGGTTGGCGTGAAAAATGCTGAAACAGAAAAGCTACATTTTTGGTAATTTTTCTAGCCTAAAGCTATCTGTGTTTACAGGCTCGCTGACGCAAAGGTGGCCCCAACTTCGCCCATTGGGCGTGCCCGCAGCCGAGCCCGCGCCTGCGCGCGGGCTTGTGCGCGTGCGTGTGCGTGTGCGCGAGTGCATGTGCGTTCGTGTGCGTGCTGGTGCGTGTGCGGGTGTGCATGTGCGTAAGTGTGTCTGAAGCTGAGATTATCACGCTTTTTCCATCAGACCCTTGCGCGCACACCTGTATGGGAGTGTGTATGCACAGGCGTAAGAAGCTGTGCTAATCGTCGATTTCGCTGTGCAAAGAGCCTGCGGATACGCGCAGTCCCCCCAGGGGCGTCGCCGGTTGGCGAAGCCTGTCAGTAATATTGATGAAGCACATGCCGAAGAACCCAACTCGTGCAATGACACAGGTTCCAACTGAGCAACGCCTGCATATGTTGAGCAAGTTCACAGCAGACAGCTCCCACACATTCTTGAACCCAAATTGTTCAACTTCAGTCAGGATGCCCCTCTGGCAACGAAGCTGTTGGCCGTTCAGGTAGAGGCAGCTCGAGGGTCAGCGTCCGTTGGGACAGGTTGAGGATCTCGTCACTCAAGCAATGCTGGATTTGAAGCCTTGCCCATGGGCGGCACAAGCAACCACAGCATGCATAAAGTTGCCCTGTGGCATTTGCTTGGGACTTGATACCCAGAAAGTCTTGAGTCTTGGTTGTCAACAAGCGTGCAAAGCTGAAAGCTCGTCACTGGCACCTACCCCAAAGGACACTTGCTAGCTGTTAGCCTGTACTAAAGCGTCGGACTCTTGCACTCTCTTCGGCCAAGCGGCACGACAACAGTGCTGTCAGAGCTGACAAATGTAGAGGCGTAGGTGGTCTGGTTGGCCCAAGCATACGGGTTGCCTGGGCAGTTAGAAGAACCATGACCCCGGCAGAGCCGGACAAGTCTGCCACCGGGCCACTTTGAAGCCAAGTTGTTAGCTGTACTTCGACGGTCTTACAGGACGGACCAGCCTCAAGCAAGAGTCATCATGAAGATTATAACCCACTGGGCACCAAGCAAGCAAACTACTCCAAATTGAACTCAGGCTCCTCAATCAAATACTGTACCAGCGGGTCGGTTTAAAAGGTGTAGGCCGGCATGCTAAGTCCTTTGCAACCCAGATCGTCCCGGGTCTGCCAGCATGGCACTCTCATGGTTCAGTCCTCCAACATTAAGCCCCTCGTAAGGCAAATCCATTACCTCCTTTTTGGCGACGTAGACTTGCAATCCTTGGCTGACCACTTCACGCAGCTGGATTCGATTTTGTCATTGGGGGCGAGAAAAGAAGCTATATACTAGGAACAAAGGGCATCGCTACTAGTGACAAGAAGCTACTAGCTCCTGGCATTACTGATAGGAGAAAAGAAGCTACTAGTAACAAAGTGCTCGTCCTAGGTCTTGGCGAGTCCTCTTCACACATCTCTAAACACGTTGTGCGGCCAAGCGGCCCCTGCCATCTTGTGTCCAACTCAGCACCTGAGAGCCGTCCAGCTGCACGGTGGCCAGGATTGCATTTCCCAGTTCTGTGGCCAAAGATGTAAGCTGCTCGGTGCGCAGCACCACCTCACCAGCAATACCAAATTGTTCAGCCCTTACTAGGCAGGCTGCACTCTATATATAGTCTATTTACGCATGACTGACCGACATGTACAGGTGACCAACCCCGAAAAGGAAGCCTCCTCCACCTCAGTGGCATAGGCAACAGCCACTGAATAAACAACTCGAGGGAGCCGGTTCACACCCACAGAGGGTATAGCGGACATGTCAACCTTGGCATCGACAACACTCTCTCTTGCTCTTTCGCTCTAGTTCTCTCTCTCTCTCTCTCTGTCTCTCTCTCCCCCCGGTGTTGTGAGACAAACTCCATCAAGAAGTCTGACAACAACAATCCTGTCAAAGAGCCATGGTTCAACCAAAGACAAACCTGGTGTCTGCACAACAAGCACCAAGCAACCAGGACCGTGCTCAACGCCTGTGAGATCATGTATGCAAATGCTGGGGTCGCATTGACGAGAAGCCTGCTTGCCTCAGTTCAGCACAGGGTTCTTGCAAAAGTCAATGTCCTTCCTTGTAGGGGCTAATTGTGTTGAAAGCTAGCCACCCGGCTTGAAGCTGAATGCACTGTGCCTGACATGCCATGTCTCCTTGCAGCCTAAGGACCACTCGGCTTAGCCGACATATTCCCGTTTCCGACCTGGACACGAAACAACCACAAAAAGCACAAAAACGTCATGGTGCAAACGTGAATGTAAAGTTTTTGAAAGGACACGCCACGCTGAGGGCTTCAAGATTGCTAATGAAGCATTCTGCACAGTTGCTTGCTTGAGAAGAGAATGCCAAAACGAATGCCTTGTCCAAAACTATATAATCACAGCCAATCAAGTCAGAATTCTGGCAAATGACAAGTCAGCAACTCTGGCTGCTGCAGTGAATGCTTCCGCCTGCCGGGTCGTTATCAAATGGACGCTTCACCGGTGCTCAATCCAACTATATATAATAAATTTGTTGCTCGAATCTTGATCTTTTGTCTTGCGGACCTCTTTCGTGGCATCGAACCCAGTCCCTGACGTAGCATCCAGCGTGCTGAGAATGATCTCCGCATTGTTCGAGATGACCGCAATGTCAAGGCCCTTTTCAATGTCTGCAGCTGATGACGAGGCTTCAACCAGCGGACCAGCCAAAAATGCAGAACTCACCTGGGCGGAGTTGAAGGCGTCCTACGGCTATGACGACTGCAAGCAACTGCCGTACCTAGTACATCTGACTTGAAAGGTGTTCTGGCAGCACTTTCTAACAAGGAATAGAGCATGGATCTCAATGGCCCGCATCCACAGTAAGAAGGGCTCTACAGAGTCTGCTTCGGTATCTTCACGTCGCTATATGCATGGGACTGCTGTGGGATTCATTGGCTCTTTAGCTTGGTCCCCGCACCGCACCAAGGCTATCTTCCACGAGAACTGCCAACATATGCTGTCCAGCGGGCAAGCGAAGCTGCAGCATGCTTTGGCTGTGACCCAGGCATATGCCGCCCAAAGCGATCCAGTGATTTGGACTACTTGTATCCTTCCAGTCGACTTGCGGCGGCACAAAGTTGCCCGACACCGAGACGCCTCAGGGAAGCTGCAGCTGTCAGATGTAGAGCTGTTGAGGAAGAGAATTGAAGCTTGTGAAAGCGGGGAGGTTTAAAACAAAAGAAATGAAGGCAACCTGCCTCCATTTCCATCATTCGCTAAAGACACCCCAGCCGGCAAAGGCAGCAAGTAGTATGAATAGGACAAATTGCTCATGTCTTCATCATGCCATCCAGAACTACTGATGAAAAAGTCGGTTGCCGCAGCAGTGCCGATCATTGGTACACATGCTACTTGGCCCGCTGCTGGTGGTGCATCAGCCAGGAAAGGTACTGTCCGCCCGAAAGCGAGTCCCTGGGTCTCTGCATCCAGCAAGGTCGGAGGCATCTGATCTGCTTGTTCCAGCAAAGCGTAAGAATAGCGAAATCCGGGCAGCAAATAGTCATACGGAACATCGCCGGGCAATGCGGCAAAAGTTGAGGCATCTGAAGAATTGCCAAAGTAGGTCACGATGTTGAACGGGCTCTCTGCCTCTACCAAGGCCCACAGCCACTGGGCTGAGAGCCTTTCGCCACAGCCCTGGCCTGTCCGAATGTATGCTGTGCTGGTGGGTCCCACAGTGTTCGGTTGTGTCGACACGGATTGCCCGTCATACCACGAAGGGGTCGTGGCGATGGAGACGGTTGGTGCTTTCACCACATCCAACGTCCATGCCTTGGTAATGGAAGCTTGATCTGACACACGCAGAACTTGCAAAGTGAAGGTGTAGTTGCCTTCTGTCAGTTGGCCACCATCCACGATCAACAACGGCCCAGAGCTTCCAGTGCCATTCTTGAGGATCCAAATCTGTGGCCCGAAGTTCACCAAGCGTCGACAGTCAATGGTTCCAGTTCCTGTTGCGCAAGACCACCAGAAAACCAAGTCGTCTGTTGTAGGGGCAATTGGGTCGTAGGTGGCAGAGGCATCGAGGCTGAAGCCACACGTCTCTGAAACAACATAGGGGGCAGTGATACGGATCACAGGGGGAATGGCATCCTCAACCTTCAGGTTAAACACCTCAGCCGCGACGTGGCCAATCAAGAAATGGTTCACGCTGATATACTGACACTGTCCTTGCATGGAGGTCTGTGTCGACAACAAGCGACCAAAGGCTAATCCAAGACTCGTGTTCCCGTACTGGGCCAGACCCGTAGGATGCGGTAGCTTTTAGCTGCTGAGTAGAGCCCGGTGAGAAGGCGTAGCTCGCCAAGCTCACCTTCCAGGGCTCCCGAGCACCATCTGACAAGACCTCAGCTTAGAAGTGCGCCAAGGACATATATAGATACTCATCCTGCCCAGCAAGTTAGTCTACATCTCCTATCATGCATATCTCTCATGACAAGCTTCCACACAAGGCAAAATACACTCCACACAGGATTGTGCGAGGAATAATGCCCGGACTAAGTATGGTGCAAATATCCATGCATCCTTCAACAAAAGAATATCTCCTTGTTTCCAGTCACCCTCTGTTGAGCAATTCGCGGAAAGTGTTCATCCGACTTGAACCTCACCTAGGTGAAATGTGCCCTCAATGTGGACGGGGCACAGTGTCCAAGGACAACCAGCTAGAGTTGCTGAGCACAAACCAGTTCTCTGACAGAGAACTGGTGGGCAGCGAGATGGCCTCATTTCGCCAAACAACACAACAGTGACAAAAGCATGTTGCAATGCAAAAACACACTAGGTTCTTTTTCTTGTCTGTGTGTCTCTCTCTCTCTCTCTCTCTCTCCCCCTCTCTCTCGTGAATCTCGAATTTGCTCCTGGACAATACCTCACCTTGTGGCGATGTGTGGTTGACAAGGTAGGGGCCATGGCATGCATAGTCAAATGCTCAAGCTCCTTTGCCTCTACACGCTAAATAAACTGTGGTACAGCGTGCCGCGCTAAATGCACAAAAAACACACATGGACATGGAGCTGAATTATTCCACTCATCCTAACTATCGTGCAGTAGCGCTGCGGTGTGAAAAAAGTGTATGGATGGATGGATGGATGGATGGATGGACGGACGGATGGATGGGTAGGTAGGTAGGTAGGTAGGTAGATAAATAGATAGATAGGTATCACACACATATTTATATATAGAGGGTCTGGGAGAACGCTTGGAATCGAGATGCGCATGTGACAGTCTGCACAATGTCATCTTACCCCTCTGGCCCTCAGACTTCATTGAAGGCTGAAACATCCAACTTCTCTGACAAGGTGCTGTTCCACATGCAGTTTGGTCCGCATACCTGCTCAAGCCGCAAATCATTGCAAATAGCTATCCCTATGCATCTCTCAAAGCAGCATGCCCAAAGAACAACAACTGCCTTGAAACACATGCGCCAAAACCATTTGTCTTTTTGTCTCTGGATTGAGCAAGAACAAAACAAAAACCGTCCGTCCGCCTGGTTGCAACGCTGAAGCTTACTGCTTGGCTGCTTTGGATAGTGCGATTGGTAATTGAACTGGGATATACGAGTGGGGCCACCGTCCCTGACCGATCCACTGTCAGGATGTCCTTGTCTGACTGTCTAGCACTTGCAAACAATCCCGCAATCTTGGACGATGCAAAACTCACGACTAAGATCACCTAACGATGGAAAATTGACCAATTTTGCCAAAGTGCGGATGTTTCTGACGAGAGACCCAACCAGTTCGTGACTTGGAGAACAATTTCAAGCCGGACCAGATTTGCAGCGCTTGCTGCAACAGCAGTAGAGAGTGCCGTCCCGGGAATTTCCAGTTTCAGCGAGTTTGAAGTGCTGGCTGCATTCAAAAACGCCTGGACAAAGTGGCCAATGGTTTCTCATCATTGATCGGGGGACGTTCGCCAAAATGGCAGCCCCCCTTCTCCCAACCCGCGTCCAAGAAAAAATGCCTTGCCAATGCAAACAAGCAGGTGGATTGCATCGTACCCTACTGGTGCTTCTGAACATGCCCAGGCCTCAAACCCTCCGGTGGCCACGTCTGCAGTGCCAAATCGCCAGGCAACGCTAGAAAAGTGGCGCCCGGCTGCACCGGTCGAAAGCGTGCCACTCAAAATGACAGAGCTACAGGGCAAGGCCTGCATTCAGCGTTTCGATGCAGGATGCTTACCTAACAAATGAAAATACGAAACCAAAACTTGACCCCAGGAATGTTCTATGTGTGGCATTCAACCCGCCACAAGCATTGTGAATGGTTCGCGTTTTGGCTTACCTTTACTAAGTCATCAGCAGCTGTCCTTTCCGTGACCTGAATGCAAACCCTGCACCTGCGGTGGCCAGATTTGAAGCACTGCTCCAGGCGTCACTGGAGCCAGTGATGACACAACCACGGCCGTTAGAGCCCCTGCTGCATCGCTGGTGTCTGCTGCCTGATTCGGGTGGGAGACCACCCCGCTGGCGGGCCCCAGTGGAAAAATAACGAACGCCTGCCAAAAAAATAACAAAACAACTCAATAGCAGGACACGCTGTTGAACAGTGGAGGCACTTTGAACACAAAACAATCGTTTCGACCCTGTACTCATCACCTCACCAAGTTATCGTTCCAGCCGGAGCGCTGCCAACACCGATGGCAAAGTCGAAATGGTGCTTCCCGTCTGTACGGTTGGGCCATTCCCTAGCAGCACCTGCTTTATGACATGCACACGGCCCAAGCGGCGCTGAGGTCCCAGCAAGGGCAAGTTTGAAAACCAAACCGCATGCTAGAAATCGGTTCGTACCAGGCCTGAAGTACTTGCCCATCATTGTACCACTGGCAGGATGGCAATGAACCAATCCTTGCCAAAAAAAATATGAATAAACGAGGAAACAAGTCTAACAAGTCCAACAGTCAGGCACGCGAAAATCAAATATGTATATATATATAATCCCTGAATTAACTGTGGAACCAAGCATCATCGCCAAAGTGGGGACTGCAAGAATTGAATCACATTGTGGAACATCCGTAGCATTTTCTTGGACCAGCCTGGCCTGTCGGAACACAGAATGCAAATAATAAGCACGCAGTTTCCCCAAAGACACGGATGTCAAAACATAAAATGCCCACCACTCGAACTGAGGTTATCCACAACAGCAAAATCAAATTCTGTGTGAACATTGTGTCGTTTTGCAATGCACAACTTTTTGAATAGTTTAGTCAGGGTGTCCTACACCCACACCGACACCGCCCCCACACATGAAACTATTGGAATTTGGGATTGGTTCCCGCAGCCGGGCTTCAGCAGATCATACCGCGCGCGGTTGTTGAAAAATCCACGCCTTGGAACTGAATCTCAACAGCAAAGTGGTGAAGCCGTGCACCAGCTCTGCACTGTCCAGCAGCAACGCCCCTTTGACCGGAGCCTGATGCACAACTGCTGGGCCTAATGCAACTTTACCTGTGCGACTGATTTGGCATACAGCTGAAACAATCCAATGCCGGTTTTCTATGTGCCCTGGGCGCCGCACCAACCAAGCCACACAAACCAACAGTTGAAATATGAGCATCAGTTTTGCCTCGGATCATTCTGTGGCCGTCCTACAGGTCCCTGGAGGCATCTTGTTCGCAGTGGCCAAATTTCCGTATCACGGGTCGCTGCAGCACTGGTCTTGAAAAAATCACACCAGCCAAACAACCGTCGCCACGGGCCACCGCTTGCTGAAAGCACTTGCATCTTGGGGGAGGATCGGCGCAAAAAAACGCTGGAAGACTTGAGCCCAAGTGCGCCGCAATCAGAAAAAATGCATGGACACTGAAAAACAAAATGTTCGAGGACGAAAAAACGCCATGACAAACCGCCTCAATTTGTTGATTCATGCTACTAATGTTGCCATGCCACTGCATGTTGCCGTGGGGGTTTGCAAGCTGCAAGCGTCTTAACAGGATAAAGTTTCGACGTCCTTCTAGCGATAAAAATGCCAGAGTATGAGTCCGCCATCAGATTTCTTGTAAATAAACAATACCCGATCGGTCAAAAGTGTACATTTCTGACCCGACGGGCGCGAATTACACCAGAATAGATCCCACAAAGCAACGAATTTTGTAGCCAACGGCAACACCAACACCCAGGCCCCAAAACACACATAAATCCTGACGGTACCCTAGCACCAGCTCCCAGGCTTCAAAGCGCACACAGGCACCCTTTCCTGTTCTTAAAGTAGCGGTCCCAAAACGTTCGCTGTCTGTGAAATACTTTCACAATACTTGAAGCCCGGGGCTTTGGTGACAAAAACTAGCATGGGTCACATGCAACAGTGATGTGTCAGCAAACGGCGGTTCCCAAATTCAAAGGCAGTTCGCATCTACAGTAATCAAACTACGTAAAGACAACGGATGCGGTAAGGGGTGTGGATGTGGAGCATGATGTGAGGATGTGAAACATGATGGTCCTAAAGCGATGGCTTGCAACCCGCTATCACACGCGGTGAGTTTTCAGTCAAGCAGGGGAGTGTTTCATGAAGCTATCTGAGAAACGTACCCCGTGGTATCATTTCAAGAGTTGGACCACTTGTGTTTACAGTTTACACTTGTACAGTTAATTTGAGCCCAATATACGCAGCCCCTTTCAGTGATCGAGTAAAAAGACTTCGAGCGCTTCGCATGGTAGCGGAGCTGGTTCTCCCCAGGGCCAGCTTCGCGCGCGTGTAATAACGCGTCCTTCGCGGCGGGTGACACCGCTTGTGACCACGTCTGGGACAACTTCTTCAAAATCTTCTAGGACGAGATCAGCGCGAGCAGTTGAAAATCGTTTTTTGAGAGGAATTGCCAGACGGTGGGAGAGAGACTTGCAAAGACAGAAGCGAGAAGAAGAAGACAACCAAGAGGTGGAACAAGAAATTCCTGCATTTGGTCAGTCCACAGCTGCTTGTGATAGTGAACGCTCAGCAAGCCACACTACTAGCAGTCAACCGGTGGATTACAGTGCTTTCTTGGCACCTGCTGTACGTTTGTCTCGCCCTTTGGAAGGTGAAATCGGTGGAGTATATCGCCGTGTGTGGAACAACCTTCAGCGGAAGATACCGCACGTTGCTGGGGAAGTAGCCCGCACCAGGTCAGTCAACGAGAAAGAGTTATTTGTGTGCAGAAGCCAGGCGAGCAGTAACAGAATCCAGGAGTGCCCGCGAAGGCCCAGTCGAGCTGAAAGTGGTCAAGCGAAAGTAGTACCAAAAGTGGAAGTTGAGGGGTTTAAGCCGAAGAACCAGAACAAAGTGAAAGAAGAGTTAGACGAGAACACGCGAAGGCAAAGATCAACTGAGCCCAAGCGGCGTCGAGTGAGCGCTGGGGAAATTCCCTCTTTTGCGGGTGATATCACCTAATTGCCGACTTTTAGGTAGCTTGCCCGTACACTCCGTTCGCACAGTGTCTTGCAGGTTTTTGCTGAGCCCAATTGGGGTTTACAAGTCAGAACTGCCACCTGTGGTTGTTTTCGTCCTTTTGTTCTTCCTTTCGAAGTAATGGAAGAAGTGGTGCGAGAATTGAAAACCCAGATCGAACAGTGGAGATCACAACAAACAACGCTGGATGCTGCCTTGCAAAGAGCACAAACGGCGTTTGAACAGCAAAGTGTAGCCTTGACAGAGACACGCAATGAGTCGGGCAGGGTAAGAGCCGAAGCAACTGCGAGTTCACAAGCCGCAACAAGCATAGGAGATTCACGTTAGGTAGACCCCAGAAACATCCACAAACCACCGTTGTTTGATGGTAAACGTGAAAGTTGGGAGCGGTGGAAGTACATTTTCCTTGCGTGGGTTTCCACTGTGAATACTGGGTATTCCGCACTGTTGGAAAAAGCAGAGCAGTCAGCAACACCGATAGAGCACGACGAACTGTCCGACAGTGAAGTGCGATTGAGCCGAGCCTTGTTGACCATTCTGATGGGTTATGCGCCTGATTGTGTCATGGGAATGGCGCAGCATGCGCCTGAAGGAAATGGATGGAAATGTGGCGTAGGTTGGTGAAAACAAATGAACCCGCTCACAAGTCGAAAGCCTGGGTGTGGCGCAAGCACTTGACAAACCCAAATTTCCCAACAGACCTTGCGAAATGGAGTGAAGCGTTTTATCAGTGGGAATCTGAAATTCGCGAATTCGAACGGCAATTCAAAAAGAAAATTGACGAAAATATAAAGTTGTCGGTTCTTGTTCATGTTGCACCAAAAGAGCTTCAACAGTCCATTTTCATGCATGCTGACTCACTTGATTCCTACATGAAAGTCCGCACGTACATAGAGCAGTACCTGAGTGCGCGCAACTTGTGGCGCAGGCCTCAACGAGGGCAATTCGGCGTAACAAATGCGGCAAGACCCAAAGAGGACTCAGGAGTGGCCACCGTGGACATAGGCGCAGTCAATGACAAAGGCAAGGGAGGCAAAGGCAAGAAAGGAAGGGTATCCAGGAAAAGGGTCTTGGAACCAACAATCGTGGACACCGACTTGGAAAGGTTCAAGCCAGCAACAAGGCAACCTCAAGGGAGGGAGTAGCAACAAAGGTGAGAAAGCCAAACAGGCAGGTAAAGGAGAGGATTGGAAAGGCAAAGGTTCGGGAGCAAAGGACGGAGCACCAACCCGCATGCAGGAAAACAATGTCACATTTGGAAGAAGTATGAACACATAGCCGCAGAATGCCATTGGAAGGTCTGCGAGGTCCGTGAGGAACCAGAATCAAGCCCGGGCACCGACAACAAGGTTTCGATAGTACACATGTGCATCACACAGATGAACACAACATGATCATGACAGTGTGAGATTCCATTTCAGCTGCGCGTCCCTACCAGAGCGATGAGTTTGTTTGGTTCATGGTTGATTCTGGTGCTTGTGTGACATGTGCCACTGTTGGTGAATTTGATGTACCAGTTGACACCACGAAAACTAGGCAGTTGTATTCAGTGCAAGGCGCAGAGTTGAAAGTGTATGGGGAACAAACACCGGCTGTTGAGTTGAGTGACGGTTTGCGTGGCGCAATGCGCGTGACAGTGATTGATGCAAGTGAAAATGTTCTGACAGTCGACGAACTGTTGGACAAGAGTTGGAAGAGCGTCGTGTTCTCAAAAGATGGCGGCAGTTTCCTGGAACACACAAACGGGAAGCAATACCCTTTTGACAAAAATTGGAAAACGTTGGTGGATACAGGTCAAAAAGATGTGACTTGAAAACTTTGAAGCGACAAGAAGCAAAAAACAGCATTGCTGCCAACTCAGACAGCACAACCATGCACCCAGATGAATGGAGGCGAGAGCATCCTCTTTTGATTCGCGCGCATCGCGTTCAGCGGAGAAACCTGCTCACACCTTTGGATTGTGAGGAGTGTCCTGTTGATGTGTCAAACTTGGAAACTGGACGGTTGACTTGCATGGTTTTCCGTGGTGATGGTGGTGAAGATTGTTTGGAAGATGTGTGGTTGGAGGTAGGACACATGCATGCTGAGGATTCATGTTTGGCAGAAGATGAGGCGCACACACCTAAGGTTAATGTAGTGCCCCTTCCACACGCACCTACGGGAACAGAACGTGCAGAACACAATTTGCACCATGCCACCTTTGCACCCTGGTGCGCTCACGGTGTAGCAGGTCAAGGAAGGGAACAACCACACAAGAGGGTCCGCGATGACAGGGTAGAACACTTGATCTATGCAGATTTCCTGTTCTTCAACAACAAAGGCGAGGATGTACATGTTGCAGATGTAGGTGAGGCAACGCGAGCGGACAGAGGTGCGTTGACCACAGTACTGACAGCCATTGATGTGGATTCGCGTTGGCCATTTGCGGCCGTAGCTCCCTCCAAGAAGCTGAAGACACTTACGCGGTGAAAACATTTGAAAACTGGTTGTTGCGATTAGGTTGGAAAGAAATCACAGATCAAACAGACCAAGAGCCTGCGATCAAACAGTTGGCGAAAATGGTTCAAACAAGAATTGGCCATGATACAATGCATTTGCGACAAAGCCCCCGCTATTCGCCCCAGTCGTTGGCTGCAGGTGAGACGGGGAACCAACAAATTGCAAGAAGGGTGCGAACTTGGACGAGCGTCCTGTGCGAACAATACGAAACTGAAATGTCCAGTGCTCATCGTTTGTTTGCGCGGGTTGTTATGCATGTTGCGTGGTCGATGGCTAGGTTGCGCGTGAACACTAGCAAAACAACTCCTTTTCGGATCGTCCGAGGTCATGATTTTTCGGGGGAACTGCTGCCTTTTGGGGAGTGTGTTCAAGCAAAATAGCCAAACACAAAAGACTTGGGCAAGGGGAGCCTTCGGTGGGTGAAGGGTGTCTTTGTAGGCAAAAGAGTTTGTTGTGCTTACGCCTGCTGGTGCTCACACTTTACCGAACAGTGCGTCGGCTTCCTGAAGAGCAAACACATGAAATTGCATGTTTGGAGTTGTGCGCTGGACTGCCATGGGCCACAAAGGAAGGCAGTACCAAAACCCAACCAGCAGTTGTGCAAAGCAAGCCACAAGTCGTAGCAGCCCCCCAATGTCGACCATGAGGACGATCCAGTACCGAGCATCCCAAGCGAAACTGTAGGGTTTGAACTGCGTGACCTTATACCAAGTCCAGCGCCAGCAAGCCCCTTTCCAAACCGCGAACAAATGAAACGCGCAGCTGAGACAGGCGCAGCAAACGAAACACACAAGAAACCAAAACCCGCAATTAACAAATTGCACAGTGACAGCATGCCACCTGCGACAGCCCCAGATCAAGCCAGGAGCACAGGACCGCAACCTGGGCGGTTTGACATCAGCACACCTAGAGCAACGGGAAGTGACTATTGCGCCACTTCACAAGCAACATCGCGAAGCAGATCGCTTCAGGATGCCCCAGGCGAGGCGGATCCCACGCAGGGGGGATGGCGGTTGACCAAACAGTTTCTGCGATTACGGAAACTTTGTTGAATCAGTTCGTTGAATATGGTGATCCAACTTCCGGAAATTCAATGTGTGATGTGGTCGATTTTTTGGACACGTGTCTCACACCAGAAGAGCGGCACGTTGCACGTTAGCAGGAAATAAAGGAAATTGGAAGAAGTGCTCAAAGCTTTTGCACCTAAGGATTTGCACACGTTGCCCTCACACATTCGCATCTTCAACCATGTTTTGGTGGACAAGACAAGTCATGGTGTGGCAAAATCTACGCTGACATGCGCAGACGTGCAGAAACACAGTCCCCAAGCAAGATTTTTTGTTTTTTTTCCGCAGAATGTCTCGGGTCGGCAGCTGGCAGGACTGTTGTTATACTGGCCAATCTCCAGATGCGCTGACTGTTTTATGGCTGGGCAGTCTCCAGCAATCATGCCACGACGCAAGAGCACGGCAAGTCCAAGTGCCTTAGGCTGGGGAATGCCAAGAGAGACGACTGGGATGTGGGGCGGGAGCAGCCCCGGTGAGGGTGTCACTGAGCAAGGGGCAAGGGCCATCAACATTTGTGGAAGATGAACCAGGAAGGTGAAGTAGGCTGCACGCAAATGATCTCATGGCAGCTGCTGCCAGTAGGGCTGTCCATCGTGAACTCCATGCGTGTTGGGCTGCCTTGCGGAGCAAAGGGTTGGCATCTCTGGCTCGGTGCTGGGCCAACATTCTGATGAAGGTGGCCGCTTCTTCGCTCCAACGCCCGCCCAATTCCATCGCAAACACAACAAGGCGTGCTCTTCCTCCCTGTGTCAACTCTGGGTATGTTCTTGCTTTGCTTCTGCGGGCAATCCGGAGGGCTGCTCCGGCAGTGGCACCGTTGGATCGGCGAACCTGGGAAGCTGTGAGAGGGGACACCAGGGTCGTGTCCACAGCGAGTTGCGCTAAATGGCAAAGCATTCGCGATCACCTCAATTCGGCGTTCGTCAGTTCTGTGCGTAGTCGTGTTGAGGTCTCTCACGAGGACGTTTGTGCTCACTGCTGCACCGGCTTTCCTGCATACTCTTGCCATTGCTTTTTCCAAGGCCATCCCTCGCGTGCGAAGGGCACCGGAATGGGGGCAAGCGGCTCTGTGGTCCGCAAGCTGGTCATGTGGGCGATGGCACCGGCACCTTGCTGTTGTGTGCGGCAATGGCAGACGGAGACGCCGGAGAAGCAACGCCGGGAAATGAGCTGGTTCGAAGAGCAGCTCAGGGGATGTGGGCAGGAGTGTGAATGTTCGAGAGGCATGGGGGCCACGTTGTGATTCCAGGAGGGCTTGGCCTGCAGGGTCGGCTGATGCTTCGACGAAGTTGGCGTATGCTTGGTCGATCACCTTTGAAGCTGCTTGTTGACATCCTCGGAGTTGCTGTGGCAATTCTGCTTGTGTGAGTGGGCCAGGTGGGGCGCACTCTGCCCAGGCCGGTGCTTCGAGGCCGAGGTTGCGCAGAAACTCCTGCACGTGTTGGAGGCATTGTATCGAGGGCGTTGCACATTCTACAGGAGTGGTCAATTGTTCCGTGATGTGTGTGAACAGGTTGGGTGACTTGCGCTGGATGATGGGGGCCACATCATGCCACGATGCCCAGTATGCTGCTGCTGTGTGGTGGTGGGCACTGCGGAGGCCGAGCCCTCCCTGGTCGAGGGCGAGGTGTGCTCTGTGGCTGGCGTGCTCGGGTAAGGCGCCGTGCTGGTGGTCGAGTAGCTGTGCTAAGCAGGCGATGACCGCAGCGTCGTGCGCTGTGGCATAGGTGCCTGTAAGGTCGGGGCGGATGCCTCGCAAAGCGTAGTGGGCGCGGGGGGACGCACAGTACAGGAGGAGCAGCCAACTGGTCTGTAGGTCTGGGAGGGTGGTGAGTGCATTCAACAGTGGCTGGTGTGCTGCTCTCATGTTGTTCAACTCTGTTTGCACGTAGGTGGGGGTGCCCAGCAGGAGGCCAAGGACTCTGAGACCGCGTTTGTTGCTAGGCAGCGCCGTGTCCCCGACCCAAACTGGGTTGGAGGCATCCTGGCTGAGGCTGCGGAAGTTGGCGGGTTCTCCCCGGATGCGTTCCAAATTTGGGTTTTGCCATGGTGGAGTTGGATGTGAGTATGTTGGAGCAGATGGGCGGAAAGGCTGTCGAACAGGGGGCGGATGCGGGGTGGTGGCGCAGTGATGTAGATGTCGTCCAAAAAGGCCATGACGCGCTCTCCGGGAAGGAGGTCTGCTTGGAAAGCCCGCAGAGCGAAGTCCAAAGCCAAAGAGAACAGGGCTGGCATGAGGGGGTCGCCCTGTTCGCCGCCCTCAGCTTGGGTGATGGGATGGGTTTGGCCATGGTCGTCTGTCCAGAGGTAGGTAAAAGGTTGGCTGTAGAACAAACGCGCGAACGGCAGTGCTGCTTGTGCATGTGGTGTGTTGGCCAATCCTCGGAGCATTGCATTGCGGCTGACATGATCGTATGCTCCGATGCCGTCGACCGATAGCACTGTTTGTCGGTGATCTGTTTCGGTTGTGAGGTGCCAGGTGTGGAACAGGGCCTCGGCATCTGGTCTGGGAAAAAGGTCGGAATTCCCTGGGAGAACCGCTCGCCACTTTAACAAGAGGCAAAATCGCAGGGCACTATTGCAAACAGTCCCTGAGGAATATCCTGTGAATTTGCACCCACCTACTGGCTTCCAGGTGTCTACGGCCCATGCTGGAGGTAGATTAGGCATGCCTAAGATGGCGATCGGCAGCGTTTCCCAGCCCTGCCTCTCCAAGTCACGCAAAGCATCCTGTGCTCCTACTTTGGCCTTACCGAAGGCATGAAATATGGCTGGTCGCACCCGATTGCGTGGCAATGCACTGGCCTGGAAGAGGTGTTCCCCCGGCAGCGATGTGGCAGCGCATGGCCCTTCTAACATTGGGAGCACGGATAGGATTCCCTGTTCGAAGGTGGCCCTAGCCCAACTAGTGAGCCATGGGGTTCGCTCTCGCCCAGCCGGGGCGAGCGCATTTGGATGGGATTGTCGAGGCCATCTGATAGTGCCGCCAGGACCTAGATCTGGCTGGGCAGGGCCAAAAGTGCTTACCCCAACAAAGGGGGTAAACACAATCCCGTTAATGGCGGCCTCACTCGGATTAATCGGTGCCTTGGCTCGAGAGACCAGTGCGAGACGGCATGCCTGGAGGCTTTTTGCCAGCGCCGCAGCGCTGGGTTCATGCTGCTCTTTTGACGGTTGCCTGTCGAGATCAATCCTGCATTGCGTTCCAAGTGAGCTTCCGTGCATGGCAGCATCTTTTTTGCACGAGTGGAGGCGCTATGTGTGCAGGTTTTGCACAAGTCACCTTAGTCGAGTTAAGATCGAGTTACAAGCAAGGTTGCGAGGCAAACAGAAACACCAACCACCAACCCCAACAAACAAACAACCAACAAAACCAAACACAAAAACGCCAGGGCAACCTTTAAAGTAACTCGTAAGGCCATGAAGGCACGAGGAAGGGTGAGACAGGGGCGATGAATTCTTCCGTGAATGGCAGCAACCAATTCCTGAGCTGGAGTGAGACTCTGGTCCTGCACACCCCATAAGGTCTGTCCATTGGTGCTGCTGATGAGCCAGATTGCAGTAGGTCTTGTCTTCGAAAGTGTGACTTGTCAATGAGTGCAAAATGCTGAGCAGGGTAGAGAAAACGGGCTTCTAAAACAAAAACTCCTGCCCAATAGTGGGGAATCTTGTGAAGGCCTGCAGCATCCGCGCAAACCCAGACTGTTCCAGATCGAGTTGTCGTGATGCTTTGCATTTTTCAAAAGCTCGTGGCATTGATTCTGCCTGCGGAGCTAGTTGATTGGTGGCATCATCCCCAACACCAATTTGGACTAGGGAGCAGCACTCTTCAAAGACTTGAGCCCCAAACTGCTTGCAGCCAGGGGCAAGTCCGTGCGCAGTGCATAGCACCGGCAGAAGACACGCGATTGGCGTGGAAAGGGACTCGAATCGCTTGGCATTACCTTGCATTTGCCCCTTGTGTTCGGCCCTGTGTTGTGAATCGATTGAGCTGCGTGCACCCTCCAAATGCTCTTGCAATAGAGCAGTGAAGGGGGCACATGAACCTCCGTTAAGGACTGCTTTGCAGCAGGCAGCGACCAGCAAGCCAAGGAGTGACAGCGGAGGGAAGACCACAATCTTCGCACTCGGAATCTCCAAAATACCGATGACGAAAGACAGTGTGGAGCCACTAGGGTGAGTATCCAAGCTGCAGAAGTTGCTTGTCCAGTTCCTCCCCCAACAGGGGAGGCAGCAAAGGGAGTCCGACTCCAAAACGGCCTAGCGACGGGAGAGAGGCGAAACATGCTCCTTGGGTGACACAAGTTGAGCAGGCTCCATGGCATGGGCGAATTGTTGCCTACCAGGTTCCGCCTTCAATGCTGCCAGCCGTCGAGCATGCTACCAGACTCAATGTGTCCAATTTTGAACCTCATGGACCATACCAATGCACTCGGATGCACCCTGGAAGGTGCATCATGTTTTCGTGAAGAGATTTTACCATGCCAAGTTGCAAAGCCTGGCCTTATTACCTTCTTACAAAGTGCCAATGGCGGCACAGTGATGCCCACTGCCGTGTGAGCATTACCTGGCCTCTACATGCCGTGTGCGCACGCCCCTGCATCCTCTTTGCAGTTCGTTGATGGACAAGAACTACTGAGTGCACTTTGGAATTCATGTCTCACCCATCTTCGTGCCTTCATGGCCTTACGAGTTACTTTATAGGTTGCCCCTGCGGTTTTGTGTTTGGTTTTGTTGGGGGGGTGGTTTTGTGTTTGTTGCTTTTTGGTTTTTGTTCCTTTTTGCCTCGCAACCTGGCTGGTAACTCGATCTTAAATTGACTAAGGTGGCTTGTGCAAAACCTGCACACACAGCGCCTCCACCCGTGCAAAAAAAGCCTGCTGCAAAGCAGTCTGCCTGACACATGTTGCGAAAAAATAATCCGATTTTGTCATGCGGGGACAACCAGTGAGATGCGCATTGGATCCTGCGGTGCTCTTCAAGGGAGCACTGCTTCGAAAACTGACTGTGCGAAGTGCCAGTTGAGGGAGCTGCTTGAACAAGATCATGCGGACAAGATCTACTGAGCGCCTCGCGGAATTCGCTGCCCCTATTTTTCACCGCTCTTCACCATGCCCACGTGGCCATGCGAGTTGCGCAACAGGTTGCTCCTCCCCTTGTCTCCTTTGGGGGGTTGGTTTTGTTTCTTGGTTCTGTTTGGTTGTTGGCGGTTTGGGGGTTCTCTTCTTGCGGTTGGTTTGCAACCTGTGCAGCAACTCCTTCTCAACTCGAACCAGGTGACTTGTGCAGAACCTGCACACACAGCGCCTCGACTCGTGCAAGGGGATGTCGAGGTGGTCCTGGCTGTGCCTCTCGTGGGGCAACCTGGCTGAAGGTGTGAAGGAGTTCTGCCACCACGAAGGCTCACACGCAAGGACAGTTCAATCAGTGGTTGCTTGTCGCAGTTGTAACAAGTGCACACACTTAGCTGTTGGCGCGTAGGCATTCTTTGATACAAGTTGTGTCGTGCCTTTGGACCTTACAAAGAACCTGACTTGAACCTCACTCTCGCTTTCAGTCTTGCTCATGCACACGTATGCGCGCCTTCTGGCTGTTTCGTGAAGCCGTAAATTCTC
The DNA here is from genome assembly GCA_963970005.1 of Durusdinium trenchii. NCBI lineage: Eukaryota > Dinophyceae > Suessiales > Symbiodiniaceae > Durusdinium > Durusdinium trenchii. The sequence continues at coordinate 51,491 of CAXAMN010019635.1, forward strand.
TTCGGTCAAGGTCAGGACTGGAGGATCGGCTGCTTCCGATCCTGAAATGGAGGCATCCGTGACCGACAACGCGGCGTTGCTCGAAGGTCGCCACAACGCTCGGACCTGGGACGTGTACTTCACGTTCCCCGGCTCCTCGGGCTTTCTCTTCATGTAATAAGCGGTTCCAGGCTTTATGTCCTGTCGTCGCGCCGATACTTGTCCCTGTGCATCCGCGCTTATACGCACCACTGTTTCGGATGTTATCCGCTCGTGGCCGGTTAAGCCGGACGAAAGGCTCTTTGGACCTTTGGTCGGAGTCGGAGCACTCTCTGGAACAGCTCCGTGAATCTCTTCCAGGTCTCCAACATCTGAGGCTTCCGAACCGGTCAGGCTCACCATCGTGACTCCCTTTTGGGGCTGGATCTCGATAAACTCCTTTTTCACACGAGATCCCGATGACTTTGGCTGCGGACGCGCTTTGGGAGCGATCCAAGCGCGGTGCTTGTTTTGGATCATGTACTCGCCCTTGGCTGTGACTCTGGAGGCCTGAACCTCTCTCTCGATCAATCGCAGCTTTACAATCCGCTCTCGCCGCGGGGCTTTGGTGTGATGTTTCAACACCTTCTGGACTGACCCCTTCGGTAGTGGGTCGTCCACCGTCACAGTCCAAGACCGTCGCAGCTTGTTGAAGGCCTGCGGCCCGATCCGACCGGCGCTGCTGTCTCAGCGCTCGCTGCCTGGCGCGATTTCTGATCCGCTTCTCCTCGTCCTTCTGATCTTGTCGATGAAGCCAATTTGACCAGGCTTTCATTCGAAACGTCACTTCCTGCTCGGACGTCGCCTCCTGAGCTTTCTCCGTCTCGACAAGAGGCTTCTCTGGGATCTCGGGCTCTGGAAGATCCTTCGGAACTTCGGATTCCCGTTTTTCCATCTCCAATCCCTTTTCCTTTTCTACTGGTTCTGTTGGCTTCACGGTAGCTTCTGTGCTCCTCTCGCGTTCCTGTTCTGGAGGTTTCACGATCACTTCGGTACTCTCCTCTGGTTCCATCGTGACAAGGACAACTCTCCGCGTCTCTTCTCTCGGTTCCGATGGATCCCTTTCCGCATCCTGTTGCCCGACTTGAGCGATCACAGTGCCTGGCGCTGGTTCGGTCGGCTCTTCCATGACCGTGTCCGGACTCTGTTCTTTCTTCTTCTCTCCGCTCAACTCCGTGGTATCGACCCAAGCATCCGAAGGGATGCTCCACTCGACGAAACCTGGGCTGGACGGGGTCCGCACAGTCAATGCGCTCGTGCGCCGAACTTGAACCTTCACGCTCTGCAACATGCAAGACCGAATCTTGAACTGCTTCATGCATGGTTGAATAACGAACAACACGGTGCGAACTGGGTTCAACATCGGACGTGTAATGCAACGAATGCAATGACGATGACATGTCAATGTCAATGACTCCTGGGTGGACAATTGCAATCCAAGGCACGTTACACCAGAGAAAAATGTCAAGATGAGTTCTACTACTCTTAGTTCTGTTTGGAACCTGGTCGTGACCTCCAAAATGTGAGAGGGACAAACATGGTGGCTTCGCCGGTTTATCTACCTCTCTGGAGGTTCGGGAACAGCTCTTGCCAGGTGAACATGAAAACGTCCAACCTTTACTGGCAAGAAGTGCAACACTCAGCAAACTAACCTGTCCATATCCGATCAGACCTGTGACTCTGAGCTTCTGCGGCCTCTGCAGTTGACTGCCAGCGCAAATGCTGCGCGACACTGGTGACAGGCTTGAGCTAGCAGGTGCTGCGGGCGACGGCGCGGCGGCTCTTGACGAAGCAGCAACAGGCGAAGCAGCACAAGGCGACGACGCGGCGGCTCCATCGCAATCTAAAAAGCTAACATGCCTACTTTTGAGAGCATGCGTGCTGAACTCTGCTTCGACACACCGATTTAAGATCATTTCCTGTCCATTGGCTGTGGTGCATCGTTCGTTGACGGCCCACTCCCTACAAATCTGCAGGTATCCCTCATCCACTAGACTTTGACTGATCAAGTGGATGCTTGCCCCACTGTCCACCAAAAAGTGTGGATCAGTGGCATCGGTGTCCGCGACACTGGACGTCGTCAGTCGATTGCCATAGCTGTGAAGCTGGTTCAGTAGGATATCGGGTGGTACTGTCATGTCTAGCACACAACCCATTCCGAGAATGTCTTCTTCATCCTCCTCTCCTACACTGGCACGTGCTCCTTTCGGTTTCCCGCCTTTCGGTCCTTTTCCGCCCTTGGGTTCCCCTTTGCCTCCTTTAGGCTTGCCACCTTTTGGGTTTCCCTTCTTTGGGTCGTAAGGCGAATGTGAACGATCCTTTCCACCTTTTGGTTTTCCACCTTTCTCACTGCCTTTGCCCTTTCCTTTGTCCTTATCGGTACGCTTTGGTGACTTTGACCAACAATCTTTCTCAACGTGTCCTGGCTTCCCACATCGACGACATCGAATCTCCTTACCTTTGCCTTCACCCTTTGGTGTGCGATCTTTCCCTCCTTTGGGGCTTCCCTTGGGTGGTCGGTCATACCCAACAGGATTTCCTTTGTGACTGTCTCTGGAAAAGTCGAGTGCTTTCGATTGCTGTTCATAGAACTCCAGTGACTCCATCAACTCTCGTAAAGTCGAAGACTTCCCGTGGAACGCAAGGTGTCTGTGAATTTCTTGCGGTAAGCACCTCATCATGACCATGATCTGGTCCACCTCCATCATCTGGAGATCTGCGAATGCTGCACACTGATCTCGCAAGCGTGCAAACTCCTGTGTAAGGAACAAACATGTGTCCAACGGGTTCTTGATACTCCCTGCTGATGGACATCCAAGTTGCTTCAATCCATTTACATCAAGTCTCATCACTGCTTCCCGCAGTGACAGTGCTTCCGCTCGAGTCGTAACTCCAAGCAAATTGTTGATTCTCCTAAACAACTTGTATCCGCACGTGAGTCCTCCCTGCTCTCGTTCCTGCAGGACTGCGAGGTCCAATCCCCTCTTGTATCCTGACATTGCTTGTTTCATCCAGTGATACAGTTTACTACTCCTCACTGCGGCTTCTGGGGCAAGTTTCCCTTGCTCAATGGTATTTGTTTGTTTCACTGCCTCTTGCAATTCCGCTGCGTAGCACTCATCCAAAAGACACAACCACGATCCAAATCGCTCTCTGAAGGATAACCAGGTGTTGATCTCATGTCTTCTTCCTGAATCTTTGATCTCAAGTTGTGGACAGTTCGGTATGTAACTCTCCATCTTTCCTCCACTGCTTCCAGAATATTTTGAGTCAGATTTCTTGGGTGCTGAGGTGAACAGTGATCCTGTTCTTGGTGTACTGGACGTAGCAGCTTCTTCTGCAGCTTTTCTCTCCTCTTCTGCCTTTCTCTCACGCTCATCCGCTTCGCGTTGAGCTTGGTCTTTCAAGACATCGGTCTGCGTCTGAACCAAACCTGAGACTAGCTTGGTCAGTTCTGAAATTTGCGCTCCTTGTCCGGCGATCAAGTTCTGCTGTTGAACTATATTCTGATGCTGGTTTCTCAATACTTCGATCAACGCTTCCTGTGTCAATCCCTGTCCTCTGGTAGGACTCGCAGGCATCTGAGGTGAGTTGAAATTATCTTGAAACGTTCTCCCCATTGGGGTAGGGCTGTTCGGTACCGGTATCTCTGCAGCAGCACTCTCTGCTGGATCTGGTGGTGGAGATCTCTCTTGACCTGTGTACTCTTCCATACTCACTGGTCGCCTCCTCGTTGGCGACGCTGTCCGTCGCTCGGTAGGACTGGACATTCTTCCTGGGAGCTCCACGCTCCGCTACCACGAAAAACTCCGGGTAGCAACCTTATACGGTAGACTACCTACCTCCCCTGGATCTTTAGCTCACAACAGGCTCTCACACTCGTCCGGTACTGTACGAAACCTTTCTCTCAAACCTCCGAATACTTCGGAAAACTTCAAACGCTGCACTAGCTGCTCTCAGACACTCGCACCCTTTTCTCACACTAGCCAAACGAATTGGCCTTGAGCCAAAACATATCCCGTAGCACTAAACTATACAAAGAATACACGAAAACATATTAAAAGTCTCTTAAAGCATCTCCACACACAAAGAACTCTTTCAAAACTTCCGACTACGCTACAAGTCGCTTTCAAACAATTAAGAAACAAAATGTTGTACTACCGCCAGGTTCCAAATCTTTCACAAACAAACTTAAACGAAATTTATGCACCGCAAACTGCAAGCATCGAGCGAGGTGGACATCCCGACATGGAATTTCTTCAAAGGTTTCAATCAAGATGACACCCGGCCGCAGAGACCGTCAGCCGTGTACCGCTGGGGCACCTGGTTCCGACTAGAGGGTGCTATTGCCACATCGTTCTTTGGAAGTGCGCTCCAGAAAACCGAGAGCAAGCTTTCGAAAGTCGACCTGGAGCTGCCTGAAGAACTTCTGATCCGCCAGAGCTGTGCAGCCTCAAAGCGCACCCGAGCGATCGGAGGTTGCTGGACACGGGTCTCGAAGGAGGTTTTTGAGCCCTCATTGATGCACCTTCGGCCTGGGTCCTCACTGTTGTGCAGCAGTCGCCACTGGTCTGACTGACGCCCGTCCGAACAACAAGCCATTCTGGAGTTTGGCCTGGAAGGTGGGATCCGTCCAGGCAGGCAGTTTCAGCTGGCAGAAGGTGAGATTCTGTTGCGAGGCGCAAGCGTCGCGCAAGCAGACTGGGAGCGCCAACCCACAGCTCTGCGGCAGCAGAGCCTCCTCTGAAGTGCTCTCAATTTGAGGGAGCCGAAAGCAGTCAGCTTGAGGGCGTCACTTGTAGAGACTGTTTGCTCCATGCAGAAGAGGCAGCAAGCACTTGTAGAGAGCACCTGGCATTCCTTGCATGTTGATCGACCAAATTCTCCAACTCATAGATGTTCCAATGAACATCGAAGGTATCTTCAAACACTATCGTCCTGAGACGATTCCACACATCGATCAGCTAATTGTCGCCCGGAGGCGATGGCAAGATCTGCAACATTCAAAAGTCCAGCAAACCGTGTCATCCGTGGATGGCACTGTGCATGTGCAAATCTACCGACATGCATATGGCTATAAACACATATAGACAACTGGGAATGGCACACCGCATGGTGCACCACGTGGTGCAATCCTTTCACAAATAAGGCCAAAGAGTACGGCTTCGAATCACTCCACAAGATCCACTTTTATGATGCATGGAGATGGATCATTGAGCTGCATCAACCTTCCTCTCCACTCCGCCTTCCCTCCCGGCCAGGCCTGCTGCAAAAGGGCTGCTACTGGCAACGCCTGCCAGACAACAATCAAGAAAGCAATCTAGGCAATCAAGACCAAGGCAATCAAGGTGGAGGCCCGTCACCAGGATCACCTATCCAGAGCGATACAGGCGGAAGTCAGCCCTTCCAATGTCCAATTTTTCTTCCAAATAGTGAAAGCATTGCGACGGCATGCAAAAATTCAAAACACATGTGAAAACGTGTTGAGGGAGGGGGCGAAGGGGGGTGAGTGCGAGATCCCTGGTGAGCTCCCCACCTCTTTTCCTATCACATCCTCCCCCGCTACACCTTTGATGCACTAATGGCTGTCAATTACATCACCTGCATCAAAACACCCCCAAACTGCAAATACTTTTCTTCGTTACCCCCTTTGCTCACTTCGTTCGCGCAACCCAACTCCAGCCTATAGCCTATCTATCTGGCTTTCGTGACATTGCAAAACATGGCTTGCCTGCAGCACCACCGCCTCCACCGGCACCTGCCAAAGCAGCTGAATCCGCTTTTGGTGAATTCTTTAGTCAGCAATCCACAAGGAAAACACGTCGTCACAGAGGCCAAGTACATGTCGCTGCAGTGGGCGCATCAACGGTCACGCAATCTCTGAGACACATTGGCGAAACTAAGGGCGGCGCCAGCACCACCTGCAACAGACTCTGCATGACAAGGTTGGCCTTACACGTGGTTGGCCTGTCTGCGAATGATCCCCGATGCTCTGGTTCAATGCACAGTTGACCTGCCGAGCGGCCTTACCGTTCGGCCCTTTGCAGATGATCCGCATATTACTCAAGAAGGCTTTATCCTGCACGGCTCTAGCGCAGAAATAAGAGCGAAAGTGTACCGTTTCCTGCTACAGCGGGAAATTTCGAGCAATGTTGCCCCCAGTGTTCGTGAGCACTTGGAGTGGCACCCTGAAAATGGCAACCAGATTCAAATTTTTCCCTTCCGATCGCTGGCACACCTTACGCTCCAAGCTTTCCCACCCCCAGCTAAGCGCCGAGTGTCACGGAAACCAGCTCAGTGGATTTTTTTCCACGAGTACGGACGCCGTGTGGGCATGGTGCCCAGGTCATCATGGAAGGAAAGGAAATACAGTCGTATGGTGGAGAAAAGGACAAAGACAACCCAACCACAAAAAACAACCGCCAACCGCAGCCCAAAGGCCGAGTCTCCACCATCCTGTAGTCTTTCCTCTGTGCTAAGGTGAAACAAGTGAAACGAAGACTACTGACTATCGATGGGCCTGAATTCTCGAACGAAGAGCATGGCAGCGGGGGTTTGTGCTCTAGCAAAGTCTCCAAGAAGTCTTCAAATGGACTTCACATCTCAATTTCCAGTGACCGGCGGCCACTGCACGGTGTGGCAAAAACATGGTCACGATGCAGGTCCCGAGCATTGACATGCGACACTTTTTTTTCCACGAGTACGGACGCCGTGTGGGCATGGTGCCCAGGTCATCGTTGAAGGAAGGAAAGAACAGACAGATGGTGGAGAAAGGAACGAAGACCCCAAAACCAACCCAAACCAAACACCCAAGCCCGCAGGCCGAAACTCCACCATCTTGTAGTCTTTCCTCTACACTGGGTGAAACGTGTGAAACAGAGACTAGTGGCAATTAATGGGCCTGAATTCTCAAAAGAAAAGGACGGCAGCGCAAGCTGTGTTCATGGAAAGCCGCCTAGAAGGCTTCAAACGGACTTTCCTTACCAAGTATTGGTGACCAGCGGCCACACCACAGTGTGGCAAAACAAGGTCAGTTTGCAGGTCAAGTGTCTCGCGATGCTCCAGCACTGGTTGTAATCAGGTCGACCAAGAGCGACAAGATCTGAGCAGCAATCCGTGGAAAAGACCATTCTTGCAGCACAACCCGTTCAACTGGTAGCGCATACAAGGCCAGTCGCATGCTGCCCGACAAAAGCCAAACGTGGCGGCAATTCCTAGCGAGGGAAGCCTGCAGCTAAGGGTGAACCGGGCACAACCTCCCCGAGGGGAGGCAGACCCAGCACCCTTCGGCACGCACCGGTGCCAATATGGGATGTCTCTTAAGTCAGTGAGGCGCTGTGTGATTGCAAAAAGTGATCTGCTGCGTGCAAGGCCCGTGTGAAACATGTGAAACTTTGAGCTCTCCTAGCATGATATCTGTACCTCTTTGTACAAAATTGGAAATGTCGGAAATCAACAGCGGGAACTAAGGTTCCCCCTGGGCATCCTTCATTGCCACTATCTACCACCCGCCTTTTAGGAACGCAGAACTAAGGCTCTCGCTCCTATCGGCTCACTACGCAGCGAATGGCAGGAAGAGGTCATGGTTCTACTTGGTGTCTGCGCATTTTTCTTGCCGTATATGCCTGGAAATCATCCTTTCCTAGTGCTCGAATACTGACACTTGGCTCAGCTCACTACCCACGTCGCCCTTGCTCCTCTCCTGCCTCGGAAGCATTGCTGGTCTTTGGCGCTGGGTCTAGATAGTCTTCTCGCCAAAGATCGTTTGCATCATTCGGCAAGACTCGAAGCCACGTGGGCTTGTCGAAGTGCTCGCATTTGTCAAAAGCATTAGACTGGGCATATGTCCCTCGCCATGTGCTGCTTTTTCCTTGCTTGAGGATTATTCGAAGATGCGTGCAGCCTGCAAAGGCATGCCTCGCAATGTAAAGCAGGGATGGCGGAGTAGAGACCTCCTTTAGGGAAGTGCACTTGTAAAAGGCTTCTTGCTCAATGATTCTCAGCATGCGGGGAAGGCAAAGTTGTTGCAGCTGCGAGCAGTGAGCAAAGGTTGAGCCTAGAATCTCAAGTACGTCTGTTTGAGACAAGTCAACGATTTGCAGCTGCTGGCAGCTCATACAGGCAGCAAAGCCTATCCTGTGGAAACTCGTAGGTAACGCCAGCTCAACTATGCCCGCCTCTTGAAAGCAGCAGTCCGGCAAACATCGGTTTGGGTACGTTGTAGCAGACTCTGACATGCCCAAATTGATGTTGCGCAGCGCCGTGCATGCTTGAAAGGCACGAGGCCTTAGCTGGGCTTGGGGAGCTAGCTTATTGCTAGGGCAATGTGCCACACCAACCTGCGTTAAGGAGCAACACTCTTCGAATACCTTGGCGCCGAAGTACTTGCAGCTTGGGGCGATCACTATACGTAGCGCTTGACACTTGCTGAAGGCACCATGCAAAAGCCCGACTACCGTGTCTGGCAGGTGGACGATTTGCAGTTGTCGACAGCGCCGCCACGCAGCCTCTCCTACAATCTTGACACCATTCTCTACTAGGACATGGCGAATTTCAGTGCAAAAGGAGAAGGCTTGTGGCGGAATTTTGCCATTTCTACTACACAGCACCCGGACTGCCTTGACTTCCCCTTTTAGTTGCCCCTTGTGCCCTGCCTCTACCATGCACTGCTTAGCAATTACATAATACTTATGGTTGGTGTTGATTGCACTCTGGATTGGGTCAGCAAGGACCTGCAGGGTGTTCATATGCACAAATTGCAGTTCACACCCTAAGGTGCTTGCGTTTCCTAGATGGGGGAGCTTTGCTAATACTGCATTCTCGAGGCTCCGAAGACTGGCATGCCCACCAGGATCCACCTCTACGGGTAGTTCCTCCCCTGCTAGCGTAGTCAGCGTGAGGGTCCGCTCCCCTGGCTTTCCCCTGCTATGCCATGGACTGGCTTCACCTACTTCTTCAGTCATGCTCTGTACGCAGGATTCACTGGTTTGAGCCCAAGGAAGTGCGTGCCTGAAGAAACATCTAGACGAGACCCTTCTCTCTCCGACAGCAGCTAGGCACTCACTCCCCTGTCTAACGGAGGGCAACTATGGTTAGTTACTCGTGGGGAAGAGTACTGTTTCGCAACTGCTGTCCTACTCCGGACCCGAGCTAAGGCTCGCACCCAGACTCTGAAAAAGTGACAGCAGGACCATGACAGTTGTGGATGGAAGGGTGTTCCTCTATCCTAGACCAGGGGTGTAGCCCATGTCCGGGATCATATGCAGCCACGGTGGCCACTTCATAGCCGGACAGATGGCGAAGGCATTTTCTTCCGCATAAACCCCTCGCCATTTGCGTGTTCCGGGCATTTTGACCAGCCTCCGTAAGGCAGTGCAGTCCAAGAAGGCCCTACTTCCAATATACTTGAGAGAGGGCGGAATGGCAAGTTCAACTAGGGCTGCACAGTTCATAAAGGCTTTAACTCGGATTGTATGGAGAGTTGCCGGTAGGAAGACTTCCCTGAGGCTAGTGCAATGGACGAAGGTGAATTCCGGAATTTCTTCAATCATGGTGTTACAGAGGTCAACACTCTTAAGCAGTCGACAACTGTCACAAGCGTGCGCTCCTATGGCTACAAAGTGCTTTGGGAGAGCAAGTGTGTAGATGCCCGTAGAGCTGAGGCAGCCCGGTGCGAGCTCTCTTGTCCTGTCTTGCATGGTTGACCCTCGGGGGGATGGAAACTCACTCAAGGTGACCTCAGCAAGGTTGATGCACCCTTGGAAGAGGTATTGCCCGAAATTGGCTTCACCATTGAACACGTTTACAGCCCCATCCGATGCATACACACGTTGCAAGGAACAACATTCCGAAAAAGCTTTATAACTAAAGTCGCGACAACCCGGAGCCAAGACACTATTTAGGAGCTTGCAGTCTCGAAAGGCATTATCTGCAATGCCTACTACTGTGGCCGGCAGTTTGACAATGCGGAGTTGCCGGCAATCTTGCCACGCCTCTGCACCAATGAGCCTGATCCCTGACTCGACGCTAACGTGTCGCAGGCGTGGAACACCTGCAAAGGCCCATTCTGGGACAATTGCTTCTGGGTTCATAGGGACATAAACGGCTAAGGGGACTTGATCGATAGAATAACCTCCGAGCTGTTCTTGTTCTGGCAGAGTAACACTACAGTTCCTGAAGACAATGGTGTATTCTTTACCTTGCTGCAACTTATCCCAGATTGGGTCCTCAAGGTAGGTTTGCGTGGTGGTTTATAAGAAGTCAATGACGCATCCAAAGACTTTGAGGTCAGTTACCGAGGCCAGGTAGTCCATGACCTGGTCTTCTAAATCTGTGAATCGGTCGAACTTGGCGACACTGAGAGAGACCTTAAAGGTTACCCCCGAAAGCGTAGTCAGCAGCAGGGGGCATTCCATGACTGGCTCCTTTTCGAGGGGAGTGCTGCTCATGGATGAATTGTCAATCTCTTTGTGCGACAGGCTATTTGCTATCATTGTGCGAGCCACAGGTGCCCAGTCTGCTCATGGGCTATTCCTACGGCCAGGGATGTTGCCTGAAGACAGATGCTAAGGCACCCACCTTGAGCCTCTCATGGCCTTGAGCCAAAATGGCTACGGTGCATTGACATGCGACACCGCCGGTTATATCCATGTCAAAGTGGATCAGCGGTTGCTATGCACCATGCCGTGGAAAAGACCTTTCTTGTAGCACAACCCATTCAACTGGTTGCACTTACAAGTCAAGAGGCATAGTAGTTGGTAGTGTTCAGACAGTAGCGGCCATAGCAAACGACGAAAGCCTGCAGGTAAGGGTGCGAAAGGCACACCCCCCCCGAAAGGAGGTCATCTCAGCACCCTTCGGCACCTAGAGGTGCCGAAAAGGGGTGCCCCGTAACTTCGTGAAGTGCTGCGTCATTGCAAAAATTGTTCTGTTGCGTGCAAGGCCCTTGTGAAACAGGTGAGACGTTGGACCTATCCTTGCATGGTATCTGTACCTCTTTGTACAAAATTGGAAATGTCGGACATCAACAGAGGGAACTAAGGTTCCCCCTGGGCATCCTCCATTGCCACTCTCTACCACCCGCCTGTTGGGAACGAGGAGCTGAGGCTCTCATTCCTGTTGGCTCACTGCATTGCGAATGGCGAAAAGAGGTTGGCGATCCACTTAGTGTTTGCACATTTCACTTGCCGTAGCTTACTGGCGGTGTGCTTATCCACCATTCCCGCTGCGAAAGCATTGCTGGTCTTTGGCGCAGGTTCTGGAAAGTCATCTCTCCATAGATCACTGACGTCGGCCAGGGGTGTATGCTCAGTGGATGGTGAAAACAGGGTGAAGTACCGAACCTTCTGGCCGTAGTCAACAACCAGGCTCTCCGGTCTTCCCAATTGCAATTGGCAGTCATCAGCAAGCAGACTCACAGAAGGATGCACGGGGACCCTTGGCAAGTGGTTCCCATGTCGAGACTTTGGTGTCTGTGGCGCGGCGAAAGACCACGTTGGAGCCAGTTTTGGATGCACCTGGATCACCGAGGTGCAGTGTTAGTGCAGAAGTTGCATCGTCCAACCGGCACACTGCCCTCACTGGAGGCAACTTTTCTTGCCATGGCACCAGAGGAGCTGGCGATATTGTGTCGACTTGCGGCAGTTCTGCCCCAGACCAACACATTTAGTCCAGCTGGCAGCGACTGCCCCAATGGAGGAAGATGAGGGCTCTATTGCCCGCGAGGCAGAGGGAAAGCCTCAGCAATCGCTTCTCTTTCCAAGCAAGGAAAGCATGTGAAAAGTAGCGTACAGCGCACGTGTACAGCGTATGGCTCACCTAGTGCTTGCTTCTTTAGGGAATTTTCCCTTAGTGCCGTTCCCGGAAGAGTTTGTGCCGTTGCCCACGTCAGCTGAGACTGGCCTGGCGTGCTCTGCTCCATGGGCTTTCCCGCCCAGCCTCTGCGTGCTGGAATCTAGAGCAACGCGGATCCGAGTTCTGGCCATCGCGGAAGCAGGTGACACCGTCACTGCAGATCATCTCTTGCAAATGGCCAGCTTAGCAGCAGAGCATAAGCCCACTGTGCTGGGAATTCCCGGCCAAGTGCCCATTCCGTATCAGTTAGAGAGCACAGTAGTCCTACTGCAGAGTCTGCATGCCCTCTTCCAGCTGCTGACCTCTGGCAGCACGATGCAACACTGTCCCCAAGCTGCCAGCTTCGCTGTGGCACTAGGCACTGCCGCCCGACATGACAACGGGCACATAGTGTCGATGGCTGCCAGCCTCGCGCTTGCCCTCCGATCTGGCAGATCTACCCTTGCAGTAGCGGGAGTCTTTGGTGCAGGCAAGACCCGATCCCTGACCTTTCTACTCGCCTGGCTGGCTCTTACCACGCACCTTAAGATCGCAGTAGTACACAAGGAGAATCCGGCAGGCCGGGCAATCACCAAGTTACTCACAGCCTTTGACCTTGGACCAGATCACCAGAGATACTTCGTACGGCCTGTCAGCAGAGAAGAGGCAGAAACCAACATAGCCTGCACTAACTATGACTTGAGGGCAAGCGACGCGGCGTCATACATCCCTGGCTGCCATGTAGTAATTGTCACAACTGGACTCGTCTGGGATCAGAAAGGGCAGACTCATTCAACGCTCAACACCCATATGGAAAATGTAGACCTACTTGTCAGTGAAGAGGCACAGCAGGATATGGACCTCAAATCTGCATTTGCGCCAACAGTCCCCCGACAGCCCTTCTTTCGCCTGCTGCTGGGTGACCCCAAGCAGAGCCCAGGTGGAGTGGCCGATGGACAGAGAGCTCATCGCACACTCCTACTCAAAGCACCCCTTGGGCTACGAGCCCCCACTACCTGGTACACGCCGCATGAAATACCAGGGGTCTGCCACATGCTCCTCCGGCACAGTCGAGGCTTTGGCCTTGGCGACCTAGAAGAAACGGCTAAAGTAGTGGGTCACAGGCCACTGGGGAGCAGCTGGTTTCGCCCGGAGAAGGTCAAAGCCACATCTCCTTTCGCCTGTCAGCTACAGTCTACCAACAAAGATCTCTCCAGAGTGGACCTGGACCTCCCGGAAGGACTGTTGGTAGGTCTAGGATATGCAGCCACCAGCCCAGACAGCCCACTCGACTTCCGCCAGGCGCAAACTGCGGCTGAGAGATCGGGAGTCGCAAACCCACACTGCTGGAGTTTAATGTTGCCGACGAGTGCAAGGGTTGCCCAGGAAGTGTATGAGCCGTTGATAGGTATTCAGTACCCCATGTTGTGCAGCCGAATGGGAGACACCTGGCAAATAGGTACCACCTCCATTCGAGAGGATCACAAGATTGCCTCAGGCTTACGATTCATCCACTGGTGCCACGCATCGCCCAATGTGCAAGCAAAACAAAATCCCAAAAATGACCCCACAGTTCGGGTGTATCAGCATATTGAAGACCAACTTACCAGAGCAGGCTCTGAAGCTGATGACATCTTGGCCCTCACAACCACCCGAGAAGGGGCCACGAATCACGAATCTACGCAATTATTTCTCCATTGCCGGTAAGAAGGCGAATGCAGAGACTGCGGTCAAGGTAGCAGGCGCCACGGCCAAGCATTGCATCGTCATTCATGGGGATTCAACCTTTCTCAGTGGCGAAGGACGCAACCTAGACTATGACCAGGAGTGCTTCACACGAGCGAATGTAGCATACAGCCGGGCCACCGACCTTACCATCCTGGCATGTCCATTAAATATGCAAGGGATGCCTGGGGCCCTGCAAGTCCTAGCAGCCCTTCTGCATGGTGTCCAGACGATACATACCTATGACAGTAACAAAGAGCCCAACATCGTAGGCTCCCTGGACCTTACAGTCACACAAGTTGAGCAGGCCACGACCTTTTTCCAACAGGCGCTCCTGCCTCACCCTATGTGGTGTGGCCCCCTGCCGGTCTGTCTCGTAGAACACCATCACGGCAAGGTTAGGCGCTTACGCCTCGTCTTAGCCACAATTACGCATCTAACCAAAGCAGAAATTAACAGCCTCGTCGAAGGGCCCTACCTGCCTGGTGGCACTGTCTTGCATGACCTCGTCTATGGATATGCAGCAGATGCCTCGATGGAGCCAGAGTGGCTGGTCATAACAGATGGGCAGCAGCCAGGACACTGGCGACTCCTCCACAACAGCTCGGGCCCAGGGCGACGTTGCAGCGTAGGAAGCTTCCTACGCTATCAACCGACGCCGAGCATGCGCGAGCAGCGTAGTGCACAGGATTATGCTTTCGAAGCTCTGCACCGTGTGTACTTCTATGATGCATGGAGAGCGCAGCCGGTCTTGGATGCCATAGGCTCTGATCTCATCCTGCCATCGCGACCAGGCCTTTTAGTGCATGGCTGCTACTGGCCTCGGCAAAGTCTGCCGCCTGATGTCCTCTCTGTCTCTGATCGCGACCCAGACAACGAGGAACATGAAGCTCAAGAAGGACATATGCCATCCTCTCCTGCAGAGACAGATGATGCAATGGCTGAGGAAGCCACACAAGACGTCGTCCTGGTCCACAGCTCCCCATCTGAGTCGCCCACTATCCCGAGCGCAGAGCAACCAGAGGACGATGATGCCCACATGGAAGACACTGATAGTGCCAGCAGCTCTTCCACAGAAGCGGGTGATTGCCTTAGCAATCGTCCTGTTTCTCCAGTTGCACGTCCCGCGCAAGAGGACATGCGGGCGGCAGGCGATGATGCAAGGAGTGCGATACCCCCACAGAACGTGAACCATCCCAGTGATAGCCCCGGGTCGCACTTCTCTGAGTCCCCAATCAAGCGACGACCAGGGCCTAAGGCTCATACTGGGCGAGCACAACCAAAGAAGTCACGCAAATCACCTGCCTCAACATCCAGGCAACCGCTCGACAGCGTTCCAGAACATGCGCAACCGCCGGCCACGCTAAATGATCTAGCCAGTCGAAGCGCTCAAAGGCAGGAGACCCCAGCTTGCAGAAACCCAGAGACGCCACCTGACTGCCCTGGCTCAGCGCAAGAGCGCCCACAAGCCATGACAGAAATTGATATTGTCAGTGATCAAGAGCAAGCAGAGCGCGGAGGCACAGCCGCCACTGATCTCCAGCTGGAATCCGAACAGAGAGCCATGCAGATTTTGTACGACTATCAAAAGGCAGCGGGAACCACCAGAGAAACTCACGGGCAAAAGGTGCCGCTCCCCTCAATACAGATCTACAGCGACCTGCCTAGAGAATGGCCGACGGCGAGGCTTGCTGTCTCCAGCAAGCAAATCAACCGCCTTGTCCGCACGTTCCTCTGGAGGAGAGTGACTGAACAAGCTCTCCATGGCTCCTCGTTTATAGACATTCCAGATGAGATCAACCAGGCCTACATCGGCGATCTTCTCCTCATCAGTGAAGCCTTCGCTGCCCCTCTGTCTAATCTCTTTGCTTTCGTAAGAAATGGGCATCCAGCATGCCCTTTCATTACACAGAAGCAGCTTGCTCTCTATGCAAACCCTCGTTTCTGGCAATATGGCCTCCTAGCTTTCATTGCGAGGTGCTGTTCCTTTGACAATCAACACAGAGATCAGGGTACAGGAGCAGCCCAAACTGGGGAAGGAAAATCGCAGACCACAAAAGAAAAAGATGTAGATGCCCTCACCTTCATGCGCACTGTCATCATGTCCTTCGTCAGGGGGATGGAGTATGGAGAACAAACGCTACCTACCAATGACCTTTTTGTTTATCTACCAGTCCAGATCCTGCCTGACCTGGCCATGGAGCAACAGGGCTTCAAGCCAGCAGAGGTGAAGGGGGGCTCTGGATATCGGCCAAAAGAAGAGGGGCTGAAGACAACCCATTGATCGTAGTGGGAGTGCACACCAAAGACAGTGTTTATGATCGATACCCCCGCATGCCGACTACTTCCTGGGCCGAAAGAGCGTACTCTAGTGGAGCCCTTGACCCGTCTTTGGGACAAGCCTTCGCTTTCCCCTCCCTGTTGCAACTGCGAATGCGCATTGAAGTCCCCGTGTGGAGAGATCTGGCAACAGCCAGAAATCCCACAGCTGATCTGCCAGCAGAAGAAGACTCTGCCTCAGACGACACCGGGTCAGCCGAACGGTCGCCACGACTTGCTCTCCCAGTGCCGGTGGGAATGGCAGAAACGCAGGCAGACGAAGCAGACGAAGCCACAGAGGACGAGGCCATGAACGATGAACCCAGCTATGCCTTTGCCAAGGGGTATGGAAGGTTTGGCATAGGCTACACCAGACTAGCAACGGCGCTAGGCAATTTCGAGCAAGGGGACCTCGGCGCAGAAAGCGCAGTGGTAGCACAATGGCTGACCTCCGGGCTCAGAATTGCCATGTCCCGCACAGGGTGGAATCTGATATCTACCCGTTTCAGCTTGACTAAGGTCCCTAGTCCTGTCCTCAGTGGGTACTACAGCAAAGGATATCCTCTCACTCCGAAGATGGCAGATCGTCCTTACAACCAATATGGCACGATTCACTACTCCGAAGATAAATGGGATCAGCTCTGCGGGTGGCTCACTGGGAACCCCACGTTCAGGCTCCAACTCGCGAGCCATAAGCAGGCACTTAGGGATCACATGGGCTACAGTCAGGAAACCGCCGATCCAAGTAACAAAGCCCGCCGCACTGACCTCCCTAAGGAAGCGGGAAGTTCCTCAACTGCAGCAGGATCTGCCTGGCACAGCAAGCCTCCCCCCCGCCTTCGCCCTCAGGGTGGTCCTACGGGTGGTGGCAGTAGTGTAGTCCTCATCAGGAGTCTCCCCACACAACAACAGCCTCCGTGTCGCGCAACCTCCGCCATGAGATGGGTGACCTTAGTCACCTTCTCTATTGGGGCTTAGTTGCCACTATGGCCTTGCAAAGGACACACCTCCTGTACCACAGTTGTTTGGCTCAAGCAAACCAAGCACCTACATAGCAATGCCGCCCCCCCCAAGATCGCTATGAGGTTAACCTCGAGTTGGTTACCGTAGCTGGCACGGAATATACGATGCAAGCAAACCTCTCCCACTATGAGGATATAGCAGAGCTTGAAGATGACGTCCTCTGCTTTCTGCCGACAGTGTCTGAGCTAGATGTCTTTGGCTGTGAATTAGAGTTGCTCAACCTCCAAACGCAGCAACCCCTGCCAGAGGCATTCCGCACTGAGCTCTTGCACCGACCGCAGCTCCAAATTGTTGTTCGTCCCTGCATGGTAGATGGGCATTCCATCTGGCAGTTCCAGGATGACGGCAAGGAGAGCTACCCCAAAGCTGTTCGTGTCCCGGCCAACCCGAGAGGGGAAATTGCAGACAGAGCTTTCTACGCGGCACCTTCAATCCGACACGTAGAAGTGGCAACTGGCATCCAGCATATAGGAATTGCGGCCTGGCAGAGTTGCCAGCAATTACAGATTGTCAAGCTTCCAACTTCGGTCGTCAGTCTGGCGGAAGGGACTTTCATGGGGTGCTATGTGCTGCGTCAGGTCGCTGCACCAGGGTGTGTCCACTATGGACAAAGGGTGTTTGCTGAGTGCTGTTCCCTAGGCAGCGTTGGGGTCAAGTGCGAAACAGAGGACAGCAGTGTCCTGGCACCAGGCGCGCAGCTTGGCAGATATGCTTTCGAGAGTTGCCTCACGCTTGCAACTATCACCTCTGACACGGATCGTACGAATAAACCACGAGCACTGCCTGAAGGCGCAT
>CAXAMN010019646.1:9476-29929 GCA_963970005.1 Durusdinium trenchii
GAGGAACCTGTTAGTCTCATGCAGAGAGGGACTTTGATCCCTGTTTGTGAGCCTGTTTGGAGAGGTCCAAGCGAGTGCTTGGCTCCATATGTGGGACAAACGAAGTGACCGGTCATTCGTGCAGAAGAGACACTTGCTTTCCTTGAGCCTCCCGATTAAGGAGCAGATTTTGCCAACAGCGAGACTTTCTCTCAGTTAGACCACGGGTTCATCCTTCCGGTGTGTTCTGAACACTGGGTCATCCTTGCATCGGAGACGCCAACTGAGAACTGGGAACCATCATGTATGAAGCAGTCCGATTTCCAACTGTGCGAGAGCTTTTCTTGAGGAAGCTTCCTATGGCACAATGTGTCTGGGTCACTGAATGCACCAGTGTTGTTGATGACAGAATGTATGAGTGGGAAATGCTGGTGCCTGTTCCCTAGGATTTCTTTGACCTTTTTGAACGGGACTTGCAGCCTCTACTGATACTGCCATTGGTATTCTTTCATGCCAATGATCCAAATGCAACAAGTGTTGGGACAAATGTCACATCAGTTTCAGCCATCACGAGTTCCTCTGACACCGTGCGAAATTCATCAGAAGTTTCCCATTCCCTAGAAGAAGGCGATTTTGGTCCGGTCATGAGGCCTCGGCCAGTTCAATGACTATTACACAGGACAGAGATAACACTGCAACTCCGCGACGTGGTGATGAAGATTCTGCTTGTTTGATGCAGGTTGATCTTCCCTTGAGCAGTCGAGGTTTGGAACCACATCATGGACTGCTACTACTGAGCATACCGATTGCTGAGCATGCTGAGTGCTTCCAGCAGTTGTTGAGGATCGACATGGTAAGCAGCAAGGGCCGGTATGGTCCATCTACACGTGACTGTTACGACAGCCGACGGATCTGTTTGCCCTGCCTCGCATCTGTGTGATGCAATTGGACAAATCATTTTGCATGGCCTTCATTGAAGCTTGGCATGATGTATTTGCCAATGATGTGTTTGGGATTGCGATTGTCCATCCGCAGCTTCCTCCTGCTACCTTGCGCAGAAGACCCGTCGATATCGTTGGGTTGCCGCAAGCTGCGATCAGACAAGGCAACCGAGTCTTTCTGATTGATGTGTTGCTGGGGCCCCTCCCAAGAAGGGTTGCTTTACTATGTTCTGAAGGAACTACAATGAGTGACATAGTTGAGAGACTCTGGTTGACTGAATTTTGCAACAGACCTGAGCTGATATGCTCCTTGCAACAAGAGCTTCAAGAGGAAATTAGGTCCTGGTAACTTCATGACATTGTGTTTGAGGCACATGGATCAAGTTTCCAGCTTATTGCGGATATGAGAAGATGTGATTCCAGTGATCCTACTCCTGCAACAAACATGTCGTTTCCCGAAGGAAGTCTGCATGAGGAGAACACTGCAACCTCATTCAGACAAGCAACAGAATGTTTGCCCTTATTGGACCATGATGGGAATGGCACGCTGCAGCTGGACAGTTGCGAGAGTCCTGACAAGACACTTGGATCAATGTACATGTATGATGATGCTACCACATTGTTTCAAGTTGAATTGCATGCCAAACAGTTGAGCCTTGGTGCCCCTCGGGTTGCTCCTGATGAGCCACACCTGCAGCTTGCTCACCCCAATCTGGCTTGGCAAGAACAGGCCCGACGTGCATTTCGTTCTACAAGCATGTTTGGATATGATTATCTTGTGGCAGAGGCTTTGGCTTTCCGTCAACACGTGGCCACTGGCCACAATTTATCATCCACGGTGTGGATATGCCGAATGTCAGGTTCTGGGAATTAGTTGATATCTTTTTGAGTTTCGCTCCGTGATTGGCGTTCTCCGTATCTACTTGGCGTCAGAGGTGCCAGTTGACCGTATGATGAAGTTTGCAGTGGTTAACCACGGGAGCAAGACGGAGAAGATCATATCATATCAAATCTATATCTTGTTTGCCGACCAAGATGTAGATGGTTTCAAGCCTGTTTATGTTACAGCGTGGATGCCAAATGAGCCTGAACCACATCTCTCAGATGGTTTCCATCTACCTGAGTTGGTGGGCACAGATTTTGTGCTCCAAACCACGCAACTCTAAGAGGTGTGTGAAAGTGAATACAATTTCTGTGTGGTGAGCCATCAACATCGGGAGCTTCTTGGATTTGTTGGCTGGAGAACATTTGATGGGATGAAGATCGATATTGAGGTTTACCACCGCCAAAGCCTCCCTCCATGTTGATGAGTTGTGCTTGATGCAAATAATTTCTACAAAAGGCTTGCCTTTGGGTGTCCTGGGACCACGGCAGACCTGGCATTGGCCTGTTCCTTGTCCACCAGCTAATTCCTTTCTTCCGCACAAGCAAAACGTCTTCGCCGCCAGATTCGCAGTATACTTGCATGGGAACATGAATCTGTGTTGCATGCTGTTTTCTGGCGAGCAAACGATGGCTCTAATCATCACAGAGATTTGAATGGAAGTCTGGCAGGATTTTGCAAGTGAGTTGCAGCTTCAAGTCCCGTTTGTGAGCATTGTTGTTGTGTAACAACCTGACCCAAGCCCATGGAATCATTTTCCTCTGATTGCTGTGAATGCCTTTCGGGAGCCAAAGCGCACATTTCTTGTTGACGCCAGCCCCGAAAAGCTCCAGTTTAGAGGAGTTGTCCTGTGAGGAGATCTGCAGCTTGGAGAGCTTTATGTCCACTGTCCAGACTCATCCGGGCTGTGCAGGCCCCCTTGAGGAGACCTGTGTGGTTGTGATTGGTCTTGCACCGCGAGAAGAAACGGTGTATCAAGCAGGTGAGAGACCTGCCAACAGGGACATATGTCCAGGTGAAACTAGCAACGTGTACTGATATTGTATGCTATCAGGAGCCTGCGCAACTACAAGAGTTTGAAGCGACCTTTCTCCCTGAAGGATTGTTCAGGAGAGTATACAGCTCTTCCAGACTGCTGAATGGCGCAGTCTTAGTTTCCTGGACATTCAGCGCTTGTCTCCTGCTATCACGTCTGTTTCTGGAGTGTTTGATGCTTGTGAGTAGTTGAGCCCAGCTGTGCAACAATGGCTGAGGAGCCCATTTGCCGGCCTGCCCCCTCCTGGACATCCGACGTGGTGGCTGAATCGAGATTTGAGCAAGCTTGATGCACCAGTTTCTGCTTCGACTCCGACGGTGTCGGGTTCGTTGCGTCGGGCCAATATGACCTCATGCCAGGTGACCTTACACTTGAGGTGCTCCGCAGCCTTGCTAAGGCCTTGAAAACAAAGCAATTGGATCCGGTGCAATGGAGTCATGTCAAGGATCATCAGGGTGTTCTTGGCAATGAGGTGGCGAAACTTGTGCTACGCACAAGCATCCAAGCGCATAAGGTTGACCGGATTATGCCTTCTGTGCATTTGGTGCACGTGCCCCAATTGAGATGCTCTGGTTTGCCTATTGGGATTCTGACAAGCACCAAGATTTGCCACGAGCCCACACAGGCCAGCTTTCGTTTGCACGATTGAAACCAGCTGACCAGGCTTCTCGCCTTCCTAAACATCTCCTAGAGCCAGAGCCGCAGGCTGCGAATCTCGGTGCTGATAATGTTGCTAGCCTTCAACTGCAACAGATTGGAGGATGCCTCCCGACCACCTTTGAAAGTTGTCATACTGGTCGCACTACCACGTGGACAAGCAACGCAACCGGCGCTGAAGCGCGGTGTGACTACTTGATTATGCCTCTAGATTGGGGTTGCGGGAAAGTGTCCACTTATCCACAGACTTATGTTGATGCAGGTAATTCGGGGACTGACCACACACCGCTTGCTGGTGATTTCTCTGTTATGCTTGAGATACGCAAGCTATGGAAGAAAGGTGCTCTGACCAGTTAGCTTCCATGTTTGTTGGTGCTCCACAGACTGTTTGGGGGACTCGCGTTGATGAGCATGCTACACGACTGTCGAAGTGGGTGCACAACAAGTTGATCACGGCCTTTCCGGCTGTTGGCAACAGACCAAGAAAAGGGTACATTGGTACATCACTGATACTTTCTGGGAGCTCCGCAAACAACGATTTCAATGCCGCAGCGAGCTGCGATGCTGCAAGAATGAAATTGCAACGTGGTCATTACGGGCTGTATGGACTGCGTGGAGGCATCAGCAGCCGTTTGACAAAAAAGAGATTCTTTTGCAGGTCCTGACGGGTGTTTGCCAAGCTAGAGAGATTGGCAAGCGAATGGCGCAGCTCAGCAAACAGCTGACAAAAGCGCTTCGCAAAGATAGAGCTGATGCCATGAGTGACTTGGCTGCCAAGCACTCCAGCTGTCCCAATCTGAATTTGCGGCCGTCATGCGAAGCCTAGGACCTAGGAACCCAAAGCCGAAAAAACCATCTGCAATATTTCTGCAATTTCCCACTCCCAATGGTGTGGATGAACAAGGAGAACCCATCGCTACAACAAAATAGTTTGCATTTCGTTGCTCAAGAGATCTCAAGAGGATGGAATAGCCATCCAACCTCATGAGTTGCTGGCACGATCAGACCGGAGCACTGAGATGCCTACAACACTCCCACAGTGGTATCAGTTGCCGACTGTGCTTGAAGTGGAATCAGCATTCAGAAGGACTGCCACCAATCGTGCATTCTTTGAGGTCATTTCGAGGCTACCAATGTTGATGACACGAGCGTTTTATCCGCTTCTACTGAAGCAGGCTGCCTTCCAGCAAGAGGCGATACTTTACAAAGGAGGACGCCTTGTCCTGGCTTGTCTTTGTGACAACTACAGATCGCTCTTCATCTCATCGGTCATTGGAAAAGCGCTGCGTCGGATTTATCGACAGGAACCGCATTCGGTGTTTGTTTGACCAGACTCGATTGCCCATGCAGATTGGAGGACTACACGGCCATTCCATCACACAAGCATCCCACTGTTTGCATCCCTATCAAAGATGTGGCATCCAACAACACAAGTCAGTGGCGTTTTGTTCATCCACATACAAAATGCCTTCTACCGACTTGTACGGCGTCACATGACTGCTACCCCTGGTGACCCTCGGAGTGCACATGAGCTCTTTCAGAACCTTGATCTGCCGGAAGAGTCTTGTGATGCGTTCCTGATGCAGCTCCTGGCCAAGTCTGCCCTTGAAGAGGCCAATACATCACTGTTAAAAAAAGGGCTTTTCAGTGAGTTCTACAGGAAAACCGGTATGGACTCTGACGAGGAGAGGTAGTAGACCAGGAGACAGCTTTGCGGACCTGGCCTTTGGGTTCGCACTGACTCAGATGCCTGGAGGATGATTTGAAGAGGAAGGTCCCATACATGACGATTGAGTGGAGCGGCAGCAAGAGCCCATTTCAGACTGGACAAAGTTTGACGCTGGGTCCTTTATTGCCTGTTAGGCTGACGATATCTCTCTGGCTGCGATGCATGAGTCGGCTGACTCTGGAACGATGCTCCCAGAATTGCCTCCATGGTTCTTCAATGTTCTTCACAGGTTGGCATGTGCTGACTGGCTTGAGACCCAACATGAAAAAAGTGAAGACTGAGATCTTGCTTGACCTACGCGGGAAAAACATGCTCCATGTCAAACGAACTATTGTTGAGCACGAGTATCAGATTAAGCTGACGACTGACATGATCGAGGAGCCGCTGCAGGTCGTGCAGAAGTATAAGCATCTTGGAACGGTTCTTGCCATCAATGGGAACATCGCACCAGATCTGCGACAGAAGTTTGCTGCAGCTCATGACACTTTGACTCGTTATAAACAACAGCTATTCAGCAACCGAGGACTGCCTCTGGTGAAGAAGGTCCAACTCCTTGAAGCCCTGGTCATCAGTGCCATCACGTTAAATTGTGCCACTTGGCAGCCAGTAACCAAAAAGCAACAGGACCGACCAAGTGCGAATTGGATTCCAGAAGATCTATAAGCGAGTTACATTGTTACATTTTGGGCATGTGGCTCGTGACTGGAGCACTGCAAAGATTCTGGCCACTTTCCGGGTGGATTTGACATTATTCGGGTTGTTGAGGTACCTTGGACAATTGATTAGAATTGGACAACCTCACACTTGGGCGCTCATCCAGCAAGAGGCTAGATGGTACGAGCAGATCAAAAACGATCTTGCCTGGTTGCAGTGTTACTGTGGAGAAAGTCACATCCCTTGTGGCTCTGAAGTTAGTTGGGAGAATCTCTGTCACTGGACAACCCATGAGCCCACGAAGTTGGAAGAGCCTGATTCGCAGGGCAGCCAAGAGGGCAATTGCTTATGCTAGCAGAGCCTTCGACTGGGATGAGTGGACCTGCTGGATCTTTGACTTCTTGAGTGCGCATGGAGCCATTGATCCGCAACAATATGATGAGAGTACTCCGCTTCATTTTTGCCTGAGTTGCCGAAAAGCACATTGGCAGGCCCTGCAACCCAGAGTGTATATGCTTTTAAGAAGCATGAGCGACATCACCCTGCGAGGTATTTCGCTACAGGAAAACAATGCAAAAATTGGGCAGAGTTGTGCCATACTTTCCAGCAGAAGGACCTTGAGAAGATACGACGTTTTGCTGGTCAGGTGATCCGCACTACAACAAAGAGGCTGGAGCTTTGAAGCGAGCATGGCACACTGCATGCACGGACTCAAATCAAACACCAACTGCATTTCTGACCGCTCTTAAGAAGCCTGTTTTGCGGACTTATTGAACCCGAACGCAATTCTGCGAGCCTTTCAGGAGTGGCTGACAAGTGAGGTTTGAACGCCTTGAACTCCAGCTTAGGATTCCTCAGCTGCACAAATTCCAAAGCAGTTTTTCCTTTGGGTGGATGTTGGATCTGCGAAGCACTTTTGAGCACAGTGTTGGACAAATGCAGAGGTTCCAATATGCCATGTACAGGAGCCCAGGGTACCATCCAACTATATTTGCACAATTTTGCACATATATTCTCCGGCCGAAGACGGCAGGATGACCTGCAAATGTGCTTGGAACGACGGGGAATTCGGACCATTTAGTTGACATCGTCTTCAACGCCAGCCTTGGCGAGCGACCTTTGTCGCCCTGCGACATTCCAGACTTTCTGCAGTGCTATGGAAGCCGGAGTACTCTGTGGGTTTTTAGGGGGAGCCCCCTGTGAAACCTGAAGCAAAACGAGAGGAACAGAGCTTGAAGATGGGTCCAGAGGACCTCGTAAGGTCAGAACCGTCGCTTCACCGTGTGGTAAACATGATCTCGCAGTGAATGCGACGGAAAGAGCGGAAAACATCCTCTTGAGTTCACGACGCACCACACTGCCCCACTGCCCAAGAAGGAGTCATTGGCAGGGATGGCGATGGCAGGTTTCGCGCGGCGGTGCTCAAAGAGTACCCGGCTTTACTGTGCGAGACGCTCGCCGAGATTATTGCTGATAGTCTCCCTCAGCCGGACGTTTCAGAACCCGTTCCCAGCTGGTTTGGTTTGTTCGCTTGTTGCTGAGTTCGACGAGACCGCTGGAATGGGGGCTGATTATGGCAACCGGCTTTGATGCACGCTTAATTTGTTCATTGCAGCGGCTGCAAACAGCGAGTCTACGGCGTGTGCAAGAGGAAAGAGTTGATCTCTAGTCTGAGGACACGCAAACTGAGGACGCACAAAAAGGACAAACTGAGCGGTTGAGGCCTGATGAAGTCAAGGCTCGATGAAGTTCCACAAAGCGCAATCGAGGGAACTCTGCTCCAGTTGCCGTAGAACAAGAACTTTCGGAGATCTCTACCATGTTCTTTGAAGAGAGTTCCAGTAGTTTCTGCTTGACCTCCTGGTCTTTCTTCCTGACGCTCTTCAGAGAAACATGGTCTTGACTTTTGGTTATCTGGTCAAACTGCGAAGCATGAAGGGCGAGTTGCCAGCATCAGCTAGAGCTGCAGCTTTACTAAAACATCTTAAAACCACACCAAATTCTGAGGTCCGGTCAACAAGCGGAAAATCGCAAATGGCACTTTCCAGCGCATTGTCCCTCCGTCTAAATCCTGGAGAAGACACTGAAGCAACATCTCCATACGGCTTTGGAGTCTCCCTCATTCGTTTTCAAAAGTTGTCACACTTACAGCAACAGTAACCCCCAACAGCTTGAACAAATCGCCTGACGAGAGCCAAGGGTGTAAATCTGCTCATTCTGCAAGCGGAGCGCTTCGTCCACTTCATCGAAAAAGTCCACCTAGAAACGTGGATTCTCATAATAGGGCGGCTGCTTCGCCCAGAAAAGACATGCGAAACCACAAGAATTCGTGATGCTCTCCGAGGCACGACAGAGTGAAGCCCTTCGCTGAAAATTCCTACAGTGACACCAGTTTTGTGGGAATCAAATAGAAACAACAGTGTTGAACAAGTCTCAGTAGAGGATATGTTAAGATCATTTAACATCATCAAGATTCATCCACTACGGCAGTTCTTGCAACGACCGTGTTGCAGGCCAAACCCGGCCAAGCGTCCTGCAAAGGCGGAGGCCAGTTTGTTCGGCGTCTCTCGGAGACAGCATTCACGGAGCTTCAGCTGCAGGCTTCGGGTTGATTCTTCCGTCATGAGCAACACACCTCCCATTTTCCTGGAATCAGTAAGAAGCAAAACCCCAGCCAGGCCATTGCCTACGTGTATGGAATGAATGTTGATTAGATTTATACAATATCACCCAAGAGGATCTGGGTAGAAAAGAGAAGAGTCACAAAAACAGCAAGAACAAACCTTCAAACATGGCTCGAGCTCATTAAAGTCATTGAAATGTGCACTTCCAGACCTAAAGTGAATATTATCCCGGCAAGGCATTGGATCCTGTATCTGCAAAACATGTGAAGTGAAGTCCTGCACTCCCGAAGTTGATTCATAAGCGCTCCGATCGATTCTTCAGTGATGGTTTTGGTCCGATCAAAATGTACCAGGTAGATCCTCCAGGCAATACACACTTGATCAAATCTCAACACGCAACAAACCTAGGACAAAAGAGCAAATGCTTTGAAGCTCCTGGCCTCCTGCCCAGCATGCCGCCAAGCACATTGCGAAAGTGGTCGATGGCAGCGTCCAACAATGATCCCAGGACAACAACCTAAGACATTCGGCGCAGCCGCTGGCGCAAAATCTGCAGCAATTTTTGCTAGTCACGACACGAACGCTAAAGGGCATCGCTACTAGGAGCAAGGACGCTACTAGGGGCCTGGCCGTACTACTAGGAGCAAAGGACTTACTACTAGTAACAAGAAGCTAGTAGAAACAAGAATTAGTAATTAGAATTAGTAATTAGAAGTAAGTAGAAGAAGCAGTGCAAGCTGCTCTCACCAGCTGCTTGCCATCCGCAACTGCTGTGCAAAGCAAAGGCCTAAGCACGTCTTGGTAATTACTTCATCTAGCTGCTGCACACAATTGAAGCGAATCCTGACAGTGCAAGACTGAGGCATGAACAGTATGACTTTGCTCTTGCCTTCCCCCATGTTCAACTGTAGGACTTTCTTGTCGAAATCCGACTTCGTCATGGTGTTGGCCACATGTAGCTGAACGGGTCGGCATACCAAACGTTGCTCCCACTCAAACTGAAGCCACTCATCTGGTCTCGTCAGAGCCGTTGGCATTTCCAAGAGGTCTGCTACTTGTCTCTGCAAGATGGCACTGATTTCCCCGTTAAGTTCATGTGAGACACGACACAAAGAAGTGGCCAAACCCTGCAGTTGAACGACTTCCCTTAAGGCATTCCTGAGCTTTGCTGGGATTTGGCTCTGTTTGTCTTGAGCTGTCCAGCGTGGGAAGAGGCTGCAACGGCTAGAGCGATCATAGCCATCTCCATCTTCAAAGAAGGGGTTCAGCGGCTTCAAGTCTGGCCATTGGCCTGGAGGAGCAGCCAGCAAAGCCACCAGCCGGGCTCTCTCTGCCGTTCCTGCAGCGCATGTGATCTGCAATGCTTTGAAGGCTTCTCCGCGAGCATCCTCTGGGACGTCCGAGATTGCGAAGAATACTTTCCTCCAACTTTCCAAAACCACTCCGCGAAGACGCACGGCTTCTTGGGACACCACTTCTGCAAAGGACTTCCGATATCCTGCTAGGACCTGCTTGGCCAAAACCTCTGATTTTTGAGGGCGTTCAAATTCTGCATCCCAACTCTCTTTCAAGCTCTGATGCAAGGATCGTCCAGGGCCTTGACTGAGCTTCCTCTCAATCACTGAACTAGGCGGAATCTCCAGTGGAAAATGCGGTTTCTCAACAACTTTCTGGGCAGCTGATTTGATAGCAGCAGAAAGTCGTTTCGACAGCTCCTGGCGAAGATCCTCGAACTTTGGCATGTGGAGATCTGGGAAGCTCTGCTTTGGAATTGGCTTCACAACTGGAACAATTGGAGGCTGCAGGCCACCGCTGAAGTCCCACTCTGGGCATTGTTGCTGTACCTGTTCGTAGACCATGAAGAGACGGTCGATCAAGCGCTGCCTGGTCCACATTTGAGCATTGTTCTCCAACTTCTGAATCAACGTCTCCTGCACATCCACTCGCAGCCGCACTTCCTCCATTGCATCCGTCAGCTGATTCACTGCAATCGAAAACCCACCAGAATTGGCCAAATGAACCAAATCGAACTCAACTTGAGAGTCCACAGCTGTATTGCTTCTGTCATGAATCCATTCAGCAAGTTTGACTGAAACATTCTCCCATGCATCAGCAACTGCTTGGACTTCTTCCACCGAAGCTGGCCGATGAGGACTGGCAGTTTGGATCAATCTCCACACGTTATTCTCTTGGGTCTGCTGATGGGCCTCCCATTCATCGCCGTCCCAGCCCTCAAACCACCTGTCCAGCTGCGAAAGAACCTCCGCAACCTTGTGGTTCATCTCCGTCTGCTGGACTCTTGTAAGGCGAGACTTCACCGAGCGAGTTGCTCTCTTGTGGGCGTGAGCTTCGCAAGCATCACAGTTCATGCGCTCCTCATTCGTGACTTGTTGTATGAATTGGAGCCTCCCTACTTTTTTCGTTGCCCGATTCGAAGAGCTTTCTGTTCTGGGGATTTGGCCTTGCCGCTGTTGAACCGCATCAGACTCAACTTTCAGCTTCTGCCGCTCAATCTCACATTGTTGATCAACGCACTTGACCACATGCTCTTCTTGCGTTTTGTGCAAGCTCCACCGTCTGTGAACCTCCTCTTTGATATGCCGGCCCCTCAAATCTTTCATGGACTGTTTCCTGTCTGCCAAGCTGCGTTTGTCTGCTTTTAGCTGTTCCAAATCTTTCTGGTACTCAGCCTTGTCTTGAGCATTTGCGTGCTCATCTTGAGCCAACTTGTTTGCCTTGTTCTGAAGATTTGTCTCCTTCATCTGCAAGTCATGCAATTTCCTCTGGCAAGACCGCCAAAGGGAATCCAGTCTTCGCTGCTCGTCTTGACCACCTAGCTGATATCGCACATCCAGAATCAAGGATCGAACCAAGCCTTCTGATGATCGAAAATCTTGACCTTCCTCCTTCTTCTTCTTCAGGCTTTCATTTTCCTTGGTCAGTGACAATTGAAGACAATTGCAAGATATGACACAAGCAGCCAATGTGCTGCAGAAAGTAAAGACTTCAAAGAACCAGCGCTGGAAAGAGTAAGCCTATCATTTTATGTGTTTATTTTCTATCTGGCTGTTGCGCCCTGTCCTCTTGAGCGCGGGGCTAGGCTGTCTTGCCAACAGCACTCTTTTCATGTCTTGTCAGCCAAGGAGCAAAAAGGCGTTGGTGGGTTAAAAACGCATGTGCTCCTTTAGTTGTCCAATGCCATTGTTTCGCTCTTTCTGCAACTGTTTTTCACCAGCTGGGGGAGCTATTGAGGTTCTTACTTCAAGTATAGGAAGAGATCTGTGTGACAATTTTGGGGCCTGGTTGCAGGGTGCCAGGGTCTAGTGACTAGTGTAAAGTGCTGGTTGTGCCAGAATGTCAGTGCCAGTGCCACTCTTCCAGTTTGGGTGCCAACGGTGCCAGTGTCAGGTGTCAGCGTGCCGGGGTTTAAAGTGCAAAGGTGTGCAGTCTTACAATTTGGTTGCAAGGCGCCAGGGTGTTAGGGTGTAAGGGTCAGGCGCCAAGGTGTGGCAGGCTTGCTGCTTGGCTGCAGGGTGTCAAGGTGTGTCAGGCCTGCAGTTTGATTGAAGTGTGTGTGAGGCGCCAAAGGTGCGGGAGGGTGCTAGTATGCAGGGTGCCAGGGTGTCAGGGTGCTAGCGCGCCAAGCTGTTTCTGTTTTGCAGTCTGGTTGCAGGGTACCAGTGTCAGGGTGCCAGGGTTCTTGGAGACAGCAAAAAGAGCATTGGGTTGCTGCCATTGATTTGTTATTTTTACTGTCTGGGATCTATGCTGGCGTAATTTCTTGCTCTGGTGCTACTGGTGGTCGTGACTGCTGCTGTGGTTGCCGTAGCAGTTGCGATTGTTGTTCTTTTGCTGCTACTGCTGGTGTTGTTGGTGTTGTTGGTGATGTTGTTGTTGCTGTGGATGCATCCCGTGGACTTGGTAGATATGAGCATGTCACACGAATATGACGTACTCGAAAAAGACTCCGGTAGATCTAGCCGGCTCAAATGCGTGTGAGTATCCACCCTTGCCTCATGAAGTTCCTGCTTGACTGTGTCTTGATCATAGCGAAGAATGACCCTTTGTGCTCCGAGTTCCTTCGCCTTCTCTTCAAGTGATGAATTTCGGTTTGCGAGCTCCACTTCCACCTCTTTGAACCGCTGAAGCTCACTTTGTTCGAACTGTTGAGCTCTTGCCAACGCTTACTGTCGGCTTCGCTGGGCCTCACTCCTTCTGCACTCCGGCATTCTTCTTCAGAGCGAGGCACCAAGCACTTTAGCAAGAGCAAATACGTGGCGATGGAATCAGGCTTCTCCAATGGGGAGAGCTCAGGAAGCACCGCTCGTCGAGCCCATTTTGGCAACTTGGGAAAGGAGCTGGGGAAGTAGGACATGGCACAGCCAAGTGCAATGTGCCAATGAAACTTCGGCTGCGTGCTTTGCTGAGTATCAAAGACAGATGCGAACCCCAGTCTTGCCCGAAGAATCCGACAACTGTCTGCATCTTCATTTGTCGCCTGCCACAACCTTGCCATCTTTTGCAAGAAAGAACTTGTCCGTGTCCCGCCATCTGCATCTTCATGCGCAACTCTCCAAAGGCTGGCTAGTTCGCTCTCTGGAGGCAAAGGAAGCTGCTGTGGCCATCCCACCCAAGCAAGAGCAGCATCAGACCGGCAAATCCCGAATGCAAGTTGTGACATGAAAACCTTGCTGGTGACCCATTTGTTAAGTCCATCTTTGACTGCCTTCGATGGAGGGAACTTTTTTCGAGAGATGGTGGCGTTCTCCGCAAACTGGAAAGCTGCTGCACTAGGCCGGTGGGTAACCTCCTTGAATTCAGGGGCACTGCCAAAGGCTTCAGCTTCTTCAATAGAATTCAGAAGCCGCCATTCCTGCAACACATTCCAAACAACGGGCCATTGAAATTTATACCCGATTTGAAACCAAGGAACACAACTGAAATTGTCACAGAAATTGACGAAAACGGCGGAGACCATACCTGGTTTGAATGAAACTGGAGAACCAACCGCCTGTATCAACTTTCTGTCCTCACCCAAGCCGCGCAAAGTCGCTGCTCGAAGCCAGTATTTGGCAGCATTGTCTGCCAAACTTGTCCTTAAAGACGCAACTGTTTGGACGAGGTCACAATATTGGAAAAGACTTGAGAAAAGGGAGCAATTACGTTCTTGGATACCAGGTTGTTTGTGGGCAGCTCGCCCAATGTACATTTGATGAAGCCGTTAAAAGAATGAGCAACTGCCCTTCAGCTTGATCCACATGCAATCAACAACTGCAAAGGCACTTCTCGATGCAACTCCAAGATATTTCACTTGACTCGTCTGTATCGAAGGGCCTGTCGCTAACAAAAAACATAAACATGGTGACAGCAAGCGAATTAGAACAGTATATGTGGAAGAGTGCATTTGTTCTCGCCTCAGGGCAGCTTCTCCCTTGGCGAGTTCGGTCAAAACATACTTCAACTCCATTGATGCTGCTCCACCTTTGTTGGCAGTCTTGGAGAGCCTAGGCACAAGAACTGAGCAAAAGGTCTGTGCAAAGAGCAAATCAGTCTGTCCAACAAATCAAGCACATCCTGAGGGTGCTGCCAGTGCAACCAATGTGCTGCTTCCTCCAAAGCGGGACAACATGGAACCACACATTGTAATATATTGTAATCATGAAAACCAAATTTCAATTGTACTTGTATCGTAGAGTACATCAGAACCCAAGAATTGGCATGAATTGTCAACAAAAAATCATGCTGAAACATGAACTCTGGCCTTCTCAAATGGTTGATTTTGCCAACACTGCCGTAGCAGTTCCAACGCTTTCCACTGCGCGGGACGACCAAAAAGAAGTTCAGGCTCCATGCGGGCACAAGCCCAAAGCAGGGAAGCGAGTTGAAGTCTGCCCACCACCGTGGGAATCTCTAATTGGCCATCCTCCCAATGGATCTTGAAATGTGAAAACTTTCGACGAAATCCCTTGAATTGCAAAACGCAGCGCAGAAATCCATCATGACTGCCTTGCGTATTGATCTTGCCCTCGGGCACAACCACCAGTCCAGCAGGTGCTGGCCAATTCTCAGAGCTTTCCCGAAGCACTGGGCGTGCTTCTTCCAGCAGAAGGAAGCAACGAAAACCGCAAAGCATGCCGAGTGTTTGCTTGGCTGCAAGTTGATGGCCCGGAAAATCTTCCGATTTCAAAGTGCGACCCCTTTCTCCGTCATGCACCGTAAACTTGAGGCCCAAGCGAAGGAAATACACTTCCTTAAGCTTTCCAGCACAGGGTTCTCCGAGATATTCCACAAACTGAGATGGTTCTACAAAGGTCAAAGCCTTCACAAGATGAGCAATTCCAGGTTCTGAAGGAAGGAAGACTTGCATCTTACAGCCGCCTGACTGTTTCAATGTGCAAATCAATCTTCCTCGCCACCCAGATGAAACTTGAAGGCTGTAGTCCCGACCATCAGAGTTGGCCTTTGGCCTGAACCAAATGGTGTTTTCACTTGCGCAGAACCAGTGCGTGTAGTTCTCCACTAGAGCTTTCCGCAGCCCCACTTCGGCCATGTAATCTGCTAGCAACAGTGTGAGAACTGCATCTGCCTGCATTGTCTTTTCCTGGATAAAGAGCTCTCCGTGCGGCAGCAAGCCTAAGACATAGGTCTTATCGTTGACCGGACCTGCTTCAAAAATATCCACACCTTGTTTTGCAAGTGGGCATGCGGAGCACGTGACATCTGAGAACATCTCTTTGAACTGTGGATGGCTGCGAATCTCACGTGGCAAATACCCAACCGGCTTGCCGTTGAATAGCAGGAGGCCTCGTGAAGGATGCATTGCAACAAGCCCATCTGTTGTATGTGCAAGTCGCCACATCTCGAACGGTGAGTCTGCTGGAGCCTTCCAGCTGCAAGGAACTGTAGGCTGCTGCCCTGGCAAGAACTCAGCTAGCAACTCATCAAGGATGTTTCTGTCTGCAAGTTGGTGCTCGTGCAGAAAGCACACTTCATTGACTGCGTCCATGTCTGCTTCGTTCAAGAGGCTTCCACTGATCACCAAACAGTTCTCCAAGTCAATGCGAGCTTTCGCCAGTTGCAAAGCTTCTTTTGTGGAGAGACCATCTGCTGGCACCAGTCTGAACGAGTGTATGTAGGAAAACAATACATTGGCAAAGCGCTTCCTAACTTCTTCAGCACCAGGAGCTTGCTGGTCTTGATCACGAAACCGGCAG
This sequence comes from Durusdinium trenchii, assembly GCA_963970005.1. Taxonomy (NCBI): domain Eukaryota; class Dinophyceae; order Suessiales; family Symbiodiniaceae; genus Durusdinium; species Durusdinium trenchii. Next base: position 25,194 of record CAXAMN010019646.1, read on the forward strand.
CGTGCTTCTTGGGCCCATGCTTCAAGCACCCGGCGGCAAGTTTGGATAGCCTCTTTTGGATGGCTTTCCTTCTCGAACTGTGCCACGTAGCTGCAACAAATCATCAAACACGTCAAAGCCTCTATGGACCCACGCTCAGTCTCAAGTGCTTGAACTTGTTCAGGCAAAGCTTTCACGCTTGGCCAATCGGCAAGTTCCAGAAGATCTTCTTTACAGGACCGACCCAAAAAACAACGTGGTACATCTGAAGGGCCAAATCTGTACAGTATCTGTTGGCAAACAGCTTTGACTCGAGAATCTTCAATGGGGAGCTCTCCTGAATGCAAAGCTGGGAGAAGCCTCCGAAGGTGCAAATGTGGGCAGCTGGCAATACAACCCAAAGACCTGAACTGTGCCTTGGTGATGCCTTGGAACATTCCTTGCGAATGCAGGGGCAGCTGGGCCAAGATTCCATTCTCTTTCGGCAAGGCCAAAATCCATTCTTCACTCCATTCTTCGTTTTGGTCAGCTGGAAACTCCATTCGGTACAACTCTGGTGGGGCATTTGGGTCTGGCCAACTTGTTTGAAACGGATTCACGAGCACTCCTTGCCAGCGCCACAGCAATTGCAAGCCTTCCAATTCAGCATCAGGATGGTAGAATCCAATATTTTTGTTTAGAGGAAGGTTGTAGCTATCTTTCTGCTGTCCGCTACGGAAGGTGGCATCAAGATCAGCAAAAAGTTCGAAGCGGCCAGCTGCTTGCAGAGATGGCACTATTGTTGTGGAGAATTCCAAAAAATGGCTGTGCCATGAGAAAGCTGGCTGGGCCAGGACTTCACAGGGGCGACCAGCATCGAAATCCCACAAGTGCCGGGCCAAACAAAAAGAAGAACCCAGCAGCGACAATTCTTCAGGAAGATGAATGGAAAAGATTATCGCTCTTGCTTCTGCCTCATGCTCTGACATCTGGGGAAGCGGCTCCACTTTTGCCGGTAGTGGGCGCTGGAGTGCGTGCCCCTCAGTCTGCCGCCGGCGCCTTGATTCGCATTGTTCCTCAGCAAGTCTTCGCTTGGAGGTTTGCGAAGTCTTTCTGCGCCTCCAAGGTTGCTGCTGGTCTGACATCTGTAAAAGCTGTGTGTCATGTTCAATTGCCTGCGCAAGACTATTGGCCCATGCATCCTTTTGATCGGACCGGTCCTGCCATTCCTTTTCTGCCTTTTGAGCTTTTTCTCGTGCTTCTTCCCAAGCTTTGATGACCTCTGGCAAATGTGATGTTGCGACTCCAGCCAGTGCTATGAAGTCTTCCACATTGTCCTTTCCTGGCACAAACAGCTGATGCTTGAGATGAGCTTTGCTTGTCAAGTAGGATTCAACTCGATGTCCCAATTGCATCCATCTCTTCTCCGGGAGCAGCAAATGCTCCAGCGCATGGGCTGCAAGTGGAGGTCGGAAATCTTGCAAGACGTGTTTGAAAGCATCTCCTTGGTGCTCGCGGAGCAATACATCCTGCAAACATGCCATGGTCCATGCCACCAATACAATACGCGAATGCCGCAAAGCTCCCCAAGGTTGGTTTGGCTTCTCGCACACTGCCACATAAGCTTCCAGAGTGCGAGAAAGTTGGATGGAAAGCGCGGTTGCCTCACTTGAATTGGTAATGAAATCCGTGGGCCAGTCTCGAAGTGAATCCCCTGACATTGCCAGTGTTAAAATCCTCTCCTCAAACAGCACAACCACACGGAAGTGATTCTCGTCATCAGCTGCTTCCAGCCATGATTTCAGTGCATCAAGCCCATGCAGCAAGTCATCAGAGTCATCACGCATCAAATCCGGACATTGTGTTGCCTGCGGTTGACACGCAACTGCCCCCTGCTCCTCCACACTTGGCGCAAAAAGCGCTGTGTTGACATAATGAAGAAACTGGGGAATGGATGCTGGAATTTCAAGACTTCCCTCAATGTTGCCAACCAGTTGGAGTGCAGAATGCAAGTCTGCAGATTCATCCCTCGACTGCTCCAGATTTGCCAAAACGCCTTCCTTTGACATTTTGGATCGAAGCAACTTCAGCTGAGCCTTTGCCATGCAAGTGAACTCGTGATTGCCCTTGTCCTCCAAGTCATCCCTGGATGAAATCTTGCAAAGCTTCCGGGCAACACCTTGCATGATCTCCAGCAAGCGATCATAGAGCCCTTCCATTCTACGACAATGAGCCGGATGGTTTTGGTCAAATTTCTGCAGGTGGGTTCGCCCTTCGCCAAAGTACACTGGAAGTACTTGATACCCCCATAGCCTGCTTGCTGCCAGCACTCTCTTCACATCATCTCTGGGAAGAAAATCAAACAAGCGCTCAAGTGCTGGTTGTGGTAATGCTGCCAAACCATTGGGATCTTGAAAGTAAACTGCAAACTGTTGTAGGGCACATAGCTGGGAAAACACAATCACGCGTTTGTACACCGCATGAGGAAGTCCAAGCGCATGCAGGAGCAAAGCATGTAACCCGAAACGTACATGACCATACGGGCCGCTTTCAATCATCTTCCGATGTGAAACAGTCGCTCCAGGACGACCTTTCAAATAAGGAAGCAGGTAGTCGTAGAAGAACCGCTCATCCTCCGCCTTGTGGGTGGCATAGTTCCATGTAGGGTCGTATTTTTTTGTAGCAAGGACACTGAGCCACTCGATCACCTCTGGCAAGAGGAACATGGATTTTTGAATCCATCGGGCTGGAAAGCATGGAAGTTGAGCCCAGCGTCTCATCTCCACGGCGTTTTTCAAGCCACCGCCTTCCAAGATTTTGCTCCCAGAGCTGCCAAACTTGCATTCTCCTGTCAAGCTGACCACAATGATGCATAACTCATCCGCATCTTCAGGGTAGACAACAACCAACGCTTCCCGCGCTAAGATTGGCAACATCAAAATGCCTCCAGAATTCACTGTCCTTGGCAACAGCATGTGTAACAGCAAATCTGATGAGACAGCAGGCGTTCAAAGTCTTTTCCTAGTTAAATTATCATTGTAGACCCGATGCCATGACAACTCAATATGAACCTAGACTCTTCACAATGTGCTTCTCCATAGCTTCAGGCCTGCCAGCTTCGTGAATGTCAATTGCAGAGCTCCAAGAAGCAAGCGCCTTCATCAACCTTAGCACCACTTGAACAGCCGTGGAAGAAGAAGAGGCAGGTACTTCACATTGTGGGCAAAACAAAGCCCGCATGAAATAATGCTCCCAAAAACGAAACCACATTGGGAGTCAGAACAGAAAACACAAGATAAGACAAAAACCCAAGCAACTGAGACTGACAAGACGAAAGAAACATATCAAACCAGATCAGAACAGAATGGCGTATGAGACGAGGCAAGCGGTGTGTGAGATGAGACACCCAAAAACATTGGCTGAAACATGACAAAACAAGATCAGAATCTGGTGCTCTGTGCATGTTTTGAATATTCATCAACTATGTTTCTATGCCCCCGCCGGGAATTGAACTCATGGAAGATGCGCTTCAAGAACTCAAGTAGCGGGCGCTTCTTTTCATGATTTGAAGGCAACAAAGGATTTGTATGGATGTGTGAATCGTCCGCTTTAGAACTTGCGTCAAGCCCTGACTGCAACAAAGCCGCGTCTCACTGACTTCGCTCAAACCAAGGATGTCCTGACAAGAACCAAGTTCCCATGAGAAACCTGAACAGTCTCACACGATTTGAGCTGCCCTGTCCTTCTGGTCATGATTCGCCATTCGAAGACATTCCATAAAGCCTCTCAAAACTTGTTGGACATTGCCGCGTGGTGTGCATCTGTCAGGTTCCCCAAAATGCAGCAGTCGCCCGGCAATGTGGTGTAGCCCAGCCATGGCACACTGTCACACTGTCTCAGATTAGAAAACTTGAAGACATTCGCCTTTGTGCCTCTCGTGGCAGATCTGGGGCGCTTGACTTGACGGTTTTTCATGTTATTTTTTCTAGTGATTTGACCTCCTGTTCCTGCTTCAAATGATGCTGCACCCCTTCCAAATGTTGAGCAAACTCCTGTGCATTGAACCATTCTGTGACATTGGTCCCCTATCGCCCGTGGCAAAAACAAACAAACCGCCACAACTTGGTCGGATTCTTGCAAAATTTGTACGGTTAATCTCCATCGATTCTATCCATCCCAATGTGACGCAATTTTGAATCACGCGGCACAGCTCTCAGATGTGAAGTTTGGAGATTCTCTCCACCTCACGGCCGACAGAAAGGATCCATAGACCCCGCTACGGCGCCCTTGGCCGCAGCGCACGCCCACCACCACGCCGTCCACGGAGTCGCTCAGGCTGCTGTTTAGATAGTCCTGCGAATAGCCGCATCACTGATCACCAGATTCCCAATGGTATTTATGTATGATATTGGTTAATATGACCTCAGCAGTTTTGTTGTTATATTATTACATTTATTATATCTCTTTATTGTTTGTTTTTCTTTCTATTCTTTACTTTGTTTTTCCTTTTATTCTTAAAAATCAAGATGGAGCCCACGAACCCGAATGCAAACACGGAAAAGCCACATATGTCCAAATGACACTCTTGTAGGAGCCTCTTGTGGGACATTCTTACGGGACACTCTTGTGCGACACTCTTGTAGGACACTCCGGTGGGTCACTGCTGTGGGACACCCTTGTGGGACACTCTTGTGGGGCGCTCTTGTCGCTCACCAGCGACACGCGGCGTTTACACCAGCATGTTTCGCGCTCCCCTGTGGCACGGCGCCACGCAAACG
>CAXAMN010019646.1:29939-78716 GCA_963970005.1 Durusdinium trenchii
CACCAGCGACACGCCGCGTTTACACACCAGCATGTTTCGCGCTCCCCAGAGGCACGGCGCCACGCAAACACACTTCCCACCAAGGCTGCGCAAATCCCAATGGCACTGCGACATCACGAACGTAATTTTCGCCACACGGTCTGCCCACGCACTACAAGCGTTTCGTACGAGACGTCCTCCAAAAGCCATGCGTACAGTCTCCAAAACGAGCGTTTCGTACGAGACTTCCTCAAAAACTCACATGTCAAAGTCTGCAAAACGAGCGTTTCGTACCAGACTTCCTCCAAAAGCCAAGCGGAAACACCCATCGGAGCACACACACTTGAGATATTGTGTACGCAACTGAATGCGGTGCCACACGCCGGCCTAGGGTTCCAGTTCCTAAGAGTACAGGTAAGGAAACCTAAAAGGAAGAAGGGAAACCTAAAAGGAAGAAAAGGTTCGTCCAGCGGAAGGCCCAAAAGTTTCAGGAAAGACCGAAAGCCAAGGTCTCCAAAGCTCAACGACGGTGAGGTCAGCACTAGACAATTACTGCACAACAAAGAATGAGACAGCTTTGCATTTACGTAGGTTCATCTCAAAGCAGGTACGTCAATCCGGCGTCCCGGATTGATTTCACAGACCGGTGCAAGCGTCTTTGTTAGTGCCAGACTTGCACGGTCCCTGGCATCCCCTGCTGTAAAACAAAACAAATGCAAAAGCATCCCTATGACTCCAAGGGTGACACACACACGCCTCCCCGAAGGGAGGCAAGATTTTAAGCTCCATGCCGAAGGTAAGGTGAGACTAGGAGAACTGACGGATCTCACGGTAGGTCTGGTAGGCGGTCAGTGGGAGTCGAAGTTGACCGATGGCATCATCATGAAGACGGGGAGCGACCGTGTGGAGAGGTCGGTAAGGAAAGGGGACGGATTCACGGGGATATTCAGCAGAAAGGCCCAGTGGACGTACCCGTCGAGAGTTGATGAAGTAAAGGACAAGGTCTTCAAGGGTGCAGGTGTGTGGAACTTCCCATACTCTTGAATCGCCAGTTGAAGGGAGAGCCATCCAGAATGCGGTTCGATGTTGGCCTAAGTGGGAGTAGATCACATCTTTGAGATCGTCAACAGTGTATTCCTTGGTGTCGATCTGTCGACGATCTAAGGTCACATGGATGTAGTTCAGGGGTTGGTAGACGAGTAAGCTGACATCCAATTCAAAGCGGACCGTGGAGAGGTCCGGCACCATATCCAGTGTTTCAAAGGGTTGACGAACTTCGCTCCATGACGTGCGAGATGTGGGAATCGTGTGTGTCAAAGGTTCAGGTACACGAAGCCCAGGGGATGAAATCATGATAGAGACAGGCGCGGAGGTGAGTCGGAGCCGATGGCTGCAGAAAAGAATAGCAGGAAATGTGGAGCAAACGGATTGGAGGTAGAAAACCGAAGAATCCGTGACAATCCCGAGTGAACACCCAAAGAAAACCAAGCGAGAAAGTGAGGAGGATCTTTTCACACCAATGCGAAGAGGGTTTGAAGTGTAGGGAAACGATGTAGAGCTCAGGCTGTTGTCAATCATGAGAACGTTCCAAAGGAAATGGAGGCTCTAAAGTGTTCTGAGATTCAGTCGATGTGGAGTTCAATGACATAGATGCTGAATCGGGTACAGGAAGCGGAAGTCCGGTGCCATCACGAATGGGATCAGTGTGAGGAAGGTGGTCAGGAGGAGCCGAAGAGGCCGCGATGGAATGGCCAGGTGGATCATCTGGTCGAAAAGATTGATGAAGCTCATCGCGGTAAGTAGTGAGGGTGTGGACGACACCAGTGATAAGCTGTTCTTGTTGCGGGGCGGGTAGGCCCTGGAGCATTGGAACCTAGAAACGTCAAGATGCTGGAAATTGTGTAGAAGAGCTTCCACCTGGTACTGAACGTTGAGGTGCTCCAAGTTGTCCACAGCCTGTCTCTTGAGGCCTCTGCGAGGAACAGGGTTGTCCTCGAGTTGCTGGGTGGAAGAGAAACGTGCTTCTTCAGCTGCAATGCGTTCCTCTTCAATACGAAGAGCGGCATCATATCGCTCGCATTGTGTCCAAATGTCAAAACTCTGAGTGGCTGAAAGCACTAATTGCCAGCCCCGGGTGCCCCAAATGCGTGAGAAAGTATGTGGCCAATGAGAAGCTGGGTGATCATCGATGAAATACCCAGTTGCAGATTTGTAAAATGCAATGTCATCGTGATCCCAAGGCAGAGTTTTGTGGTGGAACCAAGCGCGATAGAACCAGTAGCGTTGAGTGTGGGATCGTCGACAGGTCCATTCCTCATATGGTTCAGCCACGGGCCAATCACCGTGAGTTGAATTGTGGACTTGACGAGCGTAGTCGGTGAAGTCCTCGTTGTACTGATTCTCAGAGCGAGGGATGCTTGACAAAAGAGCAGGGTCCAGTTGTTCTTGCTGAGGGGGTAGGTCATCGGGAGGAACGTGCGTCGGAGAGGACTCTTCTGAAGGGACACGAACATCTTCGGGTTGAAGTTCCATAGCGCCGATCAAGTCAGGTAAGAAGCGTATCGAAATAGAACCGAAAAGCTGCGGGAGAGGTGAGAAGTGAAGTAAATCAAGTACTGGAGGGGGATTGGCAATGAAAGTGAGAAGCAAGTGACGCAGTAATCCAAGTGGGTCAACCATTATTTTCCAGGAAGCATTGGGTCGAAGTGGCGAATTGGAGTGAATTAAGGTGTAGCCTCAGGCAAACGAAAAGGTCGATTTGGCCGGGGAATCAGAAAAGGTATCTCCTCACCGTTGAGCTTGACAAGTAGTCCTACCAAAGGTCGGTCGGCATGACTCCCACGAGAGTGAGTCACTGAAGGTGTACTCGAGCTCGAGGAATGTAGAGGGGTAAAAGTGGTCCTCAGTGAGGTAGGAGGTGTTGTCGGACGAGCTTTCTTGGGAAAGTTGGTAGAGATGAGGATAGGTTCGTCTGAGTCCCGGAGGTGGGAGGCCATAGATGGTCGAGAGCGTTTGATAGCTGTCGTAGATGGTGTGGACATCTGAAGCTTGAAAATCGCAGTGGAAAGCAGTGAGACGAAACTTGGGCCAAGAGGCTGCGTCGAGGTGTAGACGTGTAATAAAAGAAAGGAGAAAGGGCAAAAGAAAGGAAAGAAAGGGATAAGGATAGATCGGCAAATATCAATAGGACGCGGCAGCGGTCATTTTCCAATCGACGAAAAAGTGGGGTAAACGTCCGAGGTGAAGATTATGATGTAGCCCGCCGTTGTAGTTCAAGAAGTTCAGCCCAACGAGCGCGGATCTGGGACTCTGGGCGCTCCATTTTGGTAGTGATGTAGCGCCAACTGGGTCGAAGTCTTTCATTGCATTTGAGGCTGAGAAGAAGGTCATCATCTTTGGTGCTCCAATCATCATCCCAAGAAGTGGCTGAGTGGTGTCGAGGGGATGGAGAAGGTGAGGGAGAGGAGGGGGGAGGGCGGCGCTTGCGAGGACGAGAGGGAAGGGGGCCGGGGGGCAGAGGACACAAGAGAGCAGGAGGGGGAAGGGGAAGGGGGAGGAGGAGGGGCCAAAGAGGAGGGGGGTGGGTAAGCGAAGTCAGGAGGGGAGAGAATGGGTGAAGGAGGAAAGGACAGTGGTGGAGGGGAAGAGGGAACGGTCTCCTCGGCGGCCCGGATGGAAGGGGAAGGGATGGGAGAGGAAGGAAGGGTGAAAGGAGAAGGGAGGGGAGCGGAAAAGGGGGAAGAGGGGGGGTGGGGAGATGTGTGCTTCCTGGCTGATGTGGTCAATGTCGGCGATGGAGTCTGACAGGGCACTGAAAGTTCCGGCTGTTCACAAGGTGCCCAGTTGATCGAAGGCAGCATGGTCGTACGAAATGGCTGTGATGCCGGACTAGCATGTGGTCTGGAAGGGCAAGAGCCAGGACTCATAGCCACAGGAGAGGTAGAATCCGGATTCTGAATCATCTCAACCAGTAAACGGAGTGCAACGATAACGATGTTGAGTTGCGTCACAATTGTAGAGACAAGATCGGAGGTGGTAGATTGCGACATAGCCCAGGTAAAGTCCACTTGAGGGTGTGTGCGTTTGAGCCAAGAAGCTGAGAGGAGGAGGAAAGAAAAGGGAAAGAAGTGAAATGTAGAAAAAGAAAATCAAACACAGTGGTGGAAAAGACGTTCAAGGCAAAGGTTAGAACAAACTGTCGGCGCGAGGGATATTTTAGGGAAGATTGATCTCAAGTGCTGCATTAAGAGAGACTGAGAAACCTAAGGTGGGTGTGAAGAGCTCGTCGTGGTAAATGAAAACGATGGCAAAGCTGATGAAGAAGAGGTAGAAGTTGAATCATGGTGAAAGCTTTGTCAAGGTATTGTTGGGTCAAGTCCGTGAGTTGTGGAAAGATCATGTCCCGAGGGCGAGTCAATCGGCAAATCAGGATAACGCGTGTGAAGAAGCCAGCGAGAGCCATGTCTGGAGAACCCGCTGTGCGATTGCTCCGGATCAGTGTAAGGTGAGGTGGTTGTCGAAAAGTAATTGTGCGTTGCGAGGTAGAAAGAGTAAAGCCAAGGAGGGTCTCATCGGCGACATACTCCATCTCAAGTGGTCTGCCATAAAAGAAGGGTTGAGCAATGGCTTGGAAGGAGTCGGTGTGGAGCATGTGGGCAGGGCCAAGGAAGAAGACATTGTCAACGTAGCGTGCGCGAAGTGCCAATCCAGTGGCATAGCGCCAGGAAGAGCTCGGGAAGGAGCTTAGAAAGCAGTATTCCCGGAAAAGTGCGACGGCGCTGCATAGAGCCGGCGCTAAAGGTGATCCCATGGAGGCTCCTTGACATTGCCGAAAAACGGTCAGGCCCACGGTGAAGTAAGAAGACTCAAGTAGATGATGCACCAAGTCTGGTAAGTCACGAAGGCGGATAGGGAGATAGGAGCGAGAGGCGGCCGCGAAAGATCCGTTGAAGACGTTCCTGTTGGTGTTGAGCTATGCTGAGAATGGGATCATCTTGTAAGTCCAAGCCTTGGAGAGCGGCGTACCGTGCAACCAAAAATTCGACAGTGGAGACCATACGAGGGTGGGTCACGAAGTTGAAGAACCCAGCGATGTCTTGTTGAAAAAGGACAAGGTCGTCAGTGGGGTCGTACTGCTGAAGAATCTGCCAAACACGTCTCAGAAGAGGTAGAACATCAGAAAGGGCAGTTAGCTCCGGGAAAACAATCTGGAGGAGGCAGTAAATGGCTGAAGCAACAGTCTGGCTGAGTGGAGCGCAGGATGTCTGTGTGTAAGACACTATCGGTCTTGCTTTGCTCCAGTCCCGGGAATGTTTAGGCAGAATATAGGCAGAGGGAAGACGACGATCCCAATGTAGACCCCACCGGTAGCGTTGAAGAAGGTGAGGTGGCCAGGTATCACGTAGGCGAGTTTTGATCAGCTGAATGCCATGTTGTAGTGGTTGAAAGACTGGAGTGGAAGTGGTAGGAGATGGCATGAAGGTCTTGAGAAGGAGGTGGTGGTAGTGGCATGGACAGGAAAGGATGGCGGTGTGTGGAAAATGATCGCCAGGTCCAACAATGAAGCCTTTTGTGTAGCGGCGAAAGGCTTGTACTTCACTTGTGGACCGTCCGGTGGTGTGAGTGGTTTGAAATTCAGCATGACGGTGCCATTCCTGTCGAAAGAAGTGTTGCCAATCGATGTGAAGGCGAGAAGGAAGTTGCCAAGCATGTAACCAGCGGTCCATCTGGGTGACGGAGTGGTTCAGGAAATGGTTTTCATCAGGCCATACAGTATCTTGAAGGTGGCTTCCGAAAGCATCAAACCAGGAAAGAGGTCTGAGGCGAAACCAATGATGTGGTTGGAATCTGGATGTCGAGGAAAGTCTTGTCGAATACGGTGACAGCCACATTGTGGTGAAAACGTTGGGGTCCATTGGCGTAGAAAGGAACGGAAGGTAAAGAGGTAGTGTTCCAAGGTGTGCGACTTGACCTCGATGATCGGTGAGGCTGGTACTTGTAGAGGTGGAAATAGATGGGAGTGAAGCCGTAGAAAATCACGAAAGTGTTGACGACAACGTTGTAGAAAACCGTGAGATAGTTGGAAAAGTCGAAGAGCAGCGTGAGTAGGTGGAATCATCAGGTCGCGGAAGCGGAAAATCAGCTTGAGTTGGGCAGCTGCTCTGGAGCGCCATGGTTCATCAATGTGAAAGTGTTGGGACCAAAGAAGGTAAAGAATCTCCTGGGAGGCGGAGTGGTTGCGAAGAACCCGCGAAGTGTGGAACTTCTCTTTGGAATCGCTCCCCAATCTGTGGAGGAGATGAAGAACGTCCAGAGTCTTTAGAAGGTGGAGATCCAAAATGCACTCCTGAGCGTGATGACGTTCTAGGCGACGTCGATGTCGATGAAGACGTGTCATGCCAATAGGGCCGTGGCGAGTCGTGGGAATGGTGTATTGAGGTACATGAAGACCATGGCGTCGAAGGAGAGGGTTGATCCAGGGGTGGTTGAGTTGAGGTCGATATTGTTGTTGAAAGGAGATCTCGGTGGAGCGTGTGGTCAGTATGTCAGAGGTGAGTTGGAGAGGAATGACAGCGTGTTGAAAGAAGGTGCGAGTCCGCTTCCAATAGCGTAGAGCCGGTTCATAGTAAGCGGTGATGCCGCTGCAGAGTTGCCGGTATTTCCTTTTTCGGGACATCTCACGATCAAAAAGGGAAAGTACGCTGCTGCCGATGTAGTATGCTTGTCGGTGTGGATGGAAACGAAGGTATACAACGTTGGGTTGGAGGTAGTCCTGGAGATAGAGTAGATGACGAGGTCGAAGACGATGCAGCAAGGAGAGAAAACTTTGGCGACGGGCACATGTAGGAAGAGTGCGAAAAAGAATAAGACGGCATAGTTGACCTTTCAAAAAGACCAAAGGGCGAAGCTCCAAGTAGGTAAGTTCACAATGTGCATCAACCAAACTGAAGAATCGTAGGAAGAGTTGGAGAAGACGAACAGAAACACGAAGAGGACCAGTGGGAAGCAATCTTGAGAAAAGGTCATGGTCAGCGAAGGCCGTCGGGTAGTGTTGCAAAAACCATCAGGCGACGAGTGCATTGGCCGTGGCCAACATGCGAATGAGGGCGTTCTGGGTGGCGCTCTGGGCCAATTTGGGATCCCAGCCCCAGGCAATGGTGAGACGGCAAAGATTGGGAAGGTCCAGCTTGTCGGCCTTGAGGGTGGTGATGATGGAGTCAATCTCTTTAGCGATGTCTTCCAACTTGGTCAAGCGAGCCTTATCCTTGATGTTGGCTTTGATCCACTTGTCGATGCCAGTCTTAGAAGCTGTGACTGGAGCGCTGTCCTCCAATACCGGTCGATTAGCGCCGACTATATAGTCATGAAGTGGATCAGAGGGGACAGCAGGAGGTGGAGTAGTCTTCTCCGGTTCAGGTGTAGCGGGTTTGAAATGAGAGTCCAAAGTGCGTCCCGAGCGAGGAGGAGCTGGAGGGGTGATGAGTGGTTTGGATTTGTCCATGCGTAGTCGTTCACGATCAGCAGGAGTTTCAGGTTCAGAGTGACTGAGAACAGGTGAAGAGGGACGGCCGGTGGCAGCCTTGAGCTTCTCGTTCTCCTTGATCAGCTGTTCCACCTTGTCCTGAAGAGCCTCCGTAGTGTTCTTGGGCATCTGATCTCGTAAATGATCAAAAACACGATCAGCAAGGCGATCCAAACCCTTGCGTTTCTCATCCCAGTCGTCCTTGAGAGAAGCAGGATGAAGGTGACCGATGATGCGGGCGATGTCTACATCAGAGCTCTTGAAGATCTTACGAGACAGGGAAGACCAGAGGTAGGCCTCTTGACGATTCCTGAATCCCTCGAATTGTACCAACCTGCCGTTTGCGACAAGCCTCAAAGTCCAGTTCTCCTGTTTGCGACTGAGGACGTCGATGAGACGTACGTCCTCTATGGGTTGATGGTCAATATGAAGATCACGACTCCAAGCAGTAGCAACGACTCGACGAGGCAGAGTGAGTTTGTACTCCTGCTGTCGATCCAAGTAAATGTCATCAGGGGACCATGCCTTGGGGATCGAGTAGCGGGTCTCGAAGGACGAAGTCGAAGGCGGAGTCTCAAGAGGAAGGCCCGTGGATTTCCTTCGCGGGGAGCGGGAACGATGGGAGGTACGACGATCACGTTTTCCTCGATGTCGATGAGCCTCAGGAGAGCTGCTGGAGGAGCGTCCGCGAGCCATGATCCAAGAGTATCGGCGAGGAGGTCGTAGGGATCGCCAAGGTACAAAATCGAAAGCTGAGGAAGTGGCGGCGGAGTATGTCAAATGTAATGTAATGTGAGATAAGAAGAGGACAGAGAAAGAGGTCAAGGCTAGTAAACTGGATCGCGCAAAAGAGAGCATTATTTTGCTGCAGAGAGCGGGTCGGTCAAAATGTATAAAATCAAAAACATTGCTGGAAAGCCGCTGAGAACTTACAAAGAAGGTTCTGGAGGAGCTGGTGTGAGAACCTCGTCAGAAGGAGCCGGAGTCGATGGTGGGGGAGGAGTCCTGTGCCGAGTCGCTTGCCAAAGGTGTAGAAGTCCGCGCCCATCATGAGGACGTTGATGAGAACGATCCAATGTCATCGAAAGAGAGGAGGGAGTAGAACCGCGGGAAGAGGTTGTCCACGGGGTGGAAGTAGATGTGGAGGTATCATGTAGTAACTGGGCGGGATTGGGTGGTGGTGTGCGAGAGCGTGAGCGAGCAGGTGTAGGTGTGGTGATAGGTGGCGGTGTAGCCGGAGTGGCGGGCGTTGGAGGTGATTCCGGAGGCGAATTAGAGTCATAATTGCGATGTGATTGTCGTCGTGAAAGAAGTGCTTCATCGGCAGCGGTGCCCAGGGCAAAGTTGTCCTCCGGAGTGCCCAAGGCGCGAATGAAGCCATTGGGATTGACGCGATAGATACCAAAGGTGGTGGCTGTGTCCGGAGAAGGTACAACATATTGGAGAAGAGAAACTCCTCATGCAATCCGACGTTGAAGAATGTTGAATTCATGGATAGCACGACGTGTCTGAATGTAGATGTTCCGAGCTGAAATTGTCTCAAAGTGTTGGTCAGGTGGTACTTCTTGAGACATCATCGGGTGGGCGCAAAGTGCCTCAGTGGTCCACGCCGCAAGGCAAACCATCCAATGAAGCCATAGGAGTTCAGGTTGTCGGTGTGGTTGAGGACGGATGTTGCCAGGAGGTGGACTGACGGGTAGGCGGTATGGGTTGAATACAGCTTCACGTGGTGGAGGAGCCGTAGAACCAGCCAGAAGACCCGTAGGGGGAGGATCCATGAAGTCCAGCGTAGGATAAAATCGAAACGGGGCGGCGATCCAAATGACAACTGGCTGCGGGAGTGGAGAAGGAGTGAAGAAGCCAGGTGGTTAACGTGAACAATGAGTTGAGAGGAGAAAGAAAATGTCAAAACGAGTCAAAGTAGAAAGGCACGCCTTTTTCTGATACCAGTGAGGTGCGAGGAAGAAGGCAGCTTATGGCCCGAGATGAAACTTAGGAAGTCGACGACGTCCCGAATGTAGGATCTGCCGGCCCATAGGGCGGAGGGTAGTGTGGTAGTGCTACGGCAGCAGGAAGCCAAGGTTGGGTCGGCAAAGTGTGAGGAGGAAACATGGCGAGGCGATGTAGTAGCCGATTCGTCCGAGTAACTTCGTCCATCAAACGTTCTGTAGAGGCGTGGAGATCTCGGAGAATTTGTTCCAACTCATTCGGCAATCCCGGAGGGCATCTCATAAAGTACCTCCAAGGTTCGAGAAATCGAATCAATCAGAGTGCGTCGAGAGATCAGCATGTTGATGATGCCGAGGCTGGCCTGCTGGGGATAGGATTCCATCGTAGTCCAGAAAGAGGCCTCCATCATGTAGCGAGACAGTATAAGGGATGACGATCAGGTGAACCAAATGTACCAGTAAACTTGAGCCGAACAGGAGAAGGAAGGAATCAGGCAAAAGAGGTTGCAAGCCTAGGAAAGAGAAGGAAATACGACCAAGACCAACAGCAAAAGAAAGCGGAAAGCTAGTCCGTCTTAGTTCTTTTTCCGTGGGAAGAGAACTCCGTTGGCAGAAAATGGCGACCAGTTGTCGCAACGCTGCAGGGAGGATATAGTACAGGTGAATGAAGAAGTCATAGAGGAATGTAGTCGTGTGGGTTCTTGAAATCCAGAACGTCGGAAGCCATAAGAGGGAAGTTCATCTGTCCGAATGAAAAGCCAGCATATTGAATTTGACTGGTAGAAGAGCGACGTTTGGTCCTCTGGTAAAAGAGCGACGCTTGGACCTCTGGTCAACTCGATTCTGCGCAACATCGTAGAAGTGACTGGCGATGAAATCAACAGGGAGTCCTCCCGAACGTACCAGGTAAGGTTGGAAATGGCGAGAGAAGCACTCTCCAGCCACGAAGTATCGGCGAGAGGCCGTGCGGCCTCCAAAGATGTGAAGAGCACATTGAAGTTCTGGAGTCAATCGATGTGTGATGTCAGGATTCCATCGTGGTCCGGAAGGAAGCCTCCATAATGTAGCCAAACCGAAGGGGGAAGACGATCAGGTGAGGCAATAGGAACAAATGAACTTGAGCCCAAAGGAGAAGGGAGAAAGTGAAGGTGTATGTCGAGGAAGGAAAAATCAAAACGGCGAAGAATCAGTTCAAAAGAAAGAAAGAAAGTGACGTACGTGTCTTTTCAGCACTTTTCGGCAGGAAGAGAGCTCCGTAGGCAGAAAATAGCGATCAGTTGTCGCAGCGCTGCAAGGAGGATATAGTACATACGAAAGAAGTGATCAAAGAGGAAGATCAGAGCGTCGAAGGCCATAAGAGGGGAGCTCAGCTGTCCGAATGAACAATCCAGCATATTGAGTTTGACTGGTAGAAGATCTACATTTGTATCGCTGGTCAACCCGATTCCTCACAACATCATAAAAGTGGCTCGCGAGGGAATCACAGGGCAGTCCTCCCATGCGGATCACGTAATGTTGGAACTGGCGGGAGAAGCATTCGCCAGCTGCGAAGTACGGACGTCCTGAAGTTCGGCCACCGTGAATGCATGCCACATGTAGAGCACATTGGAGCTCTGGGGTCAATCGATGTGTGATGTCAGGATTGATTCGATTGTCCGAGTGGTGACTGTGACCCGGATAGCAGCAGCGGCAATAGAAGCCCAGGCTGGGAAGATATTCGGATTTGTCGTCGCCATCACTTTTCCAAGAGCTAGGTCGAATGACACCATCAGTAAGGATGCCGCGAAGGGAAATGCTCGGGCAATTGTGAACGAAGGTGTAGGTGGTGGTCTGAGAGGACATCTGCTGAAAAAAGTCGGTCTTGGGGTAGTCCAGCTTGAGGAGCAAAAAGATGGCATCATGGCATGGCAGTTTTCCCCAAAGGAATACCGGCGACTTCTCAAGAATCTGTGGAATGTGGGCCAAGGTCGTGAGGAAATCACCCAGATGGTCCCCCCAAGAAGTTGCCGGAATGCGGCGGAGGGGCAATGGTAGCAAATGGACGAGTTCATGGAGAGTGGTGTCCACGAGAGTGCGAGGCAAATTTTCCGGAGCTTCGCACTCCTCCCAGCTGCAAGGTCGATGGTTGTCATCAGTGATGGACTTGCGGTACTTCTTCACCATGGAGAGGAATGAGGTCCAGTCATGAAATTTGTGGTTGAAGATCTCGTACCAAAGGTCAATAGGGCGTGAAGGGCGAATGTGAAGCCAAAAAGGTATGGTCCAAATTAGTTGCTGAGGACCAATCTCAATAGCAACCTCCATGATGTTGTCCATGAAGTAGCCCAGTTTGGCTGAAGCTTCCAAAGCGGTAAAGCCGTGGAGGGGTCACTGGACGAGTTGGGCGATGAGGAGTGGAATCGGCTTGATTGGATGTTGGAGGTTGGGTGGACGCTGAAGTGGAGAAAAGGGAAATAGAGAGATCGGCGGGTTCCGCGATCGCGGGTACTGGTGCTGGAGCGGTGGTGGAGGTGTTGGCGGGTGGAGAAACGGTGGGTGGTTGGGAAGGTGGAGTCGAGATGGCGGGCGAGGGAAGAAAGAGCTGGTAGGGGGAAAGAAAGGATTGAAGGAAGAATGGAGGAAAGCTTGTTGTTGTAGGTGATGAGCAGCTTGTTGTTGCTGTTGAAATTGAAGGCGGAGTTGGCGAAGTTCCTCTTGTTCCGAGACAGGAAGGGTAGTGAGTGGGATGACTGGTGGAGGTTGAAATGCCTGTGGTGGAGTCGTAGGTCGTGAGGTGGTATCAGGTGGTGTGGGCAGTGGAGGTGGTCGAACGCCAGGTCCAGGAAGTAGTCGCAAAGGTGTAGCCACCGAAGAATCCCGGTCCGAAGGAGCATGAACGGAGGCAGGAGGCGAAACAGGCGTGCCATGAGGAGCTGTTGTGTGGTCCGCCTCTTGTCGGTATGGTTCCCGTGGTCTGTCGCGATGCTCCTGGGGCCCTCTCTGGTGTGTGCGAGAGCGGCGTCGCCGAGAATGTGAGCGGCGACTGCGACGGTCGCCCCGTCGGGAGCGTGATGCTGCACGAGATCGGCGTCGATGTCCTCGACGGCGGCGAGAATGGGCAGAGCGGCTCCTGGGAGAACGACGCCGATCATGGTGGCGAGCAAGTGGTGAGCGTGTCATTCGTGAAGTGTCACCCGCAGTGGGGTCGGAATGTGGTGGTGGATCTGGAACGCCGCGTGCGATCGCAGTGCCCGGTGGTGGGTTGATGGAAGGTAGGGGAGTGCCCTCGTCATCGTCGTAGTCGGGTTCGTCCATCTGAGGTCGGGTGTCCCTGGAGCGAGAGCTGCGTCGAAGATCACGTCGTGAATGAGGACGAGTGGATTCCAGAGAAGAACCGGAGCTCACCATGAGGCCAGAAAATGCCCGCAAATAAAACACTCTTAGTAGCAAAGAACATGACATCCCTAAAGGTGAAAGAAGAAAAGAGAATTAATAGTCATCATGTAAATGCTTGTAACTCGGTCTGGAGCCAAACAGGAAGAGCAGGAATAGGGATTGCGACCAGGTGATAGAAAAAGGAAAGATGTTGAATTGGCGCAAGGTGGATGATGAAATTCTTTTGGCTGCCTGGCACGAAGTGCGGTGAAACTGAGACCTAAGATCTGGTCGAGCGAGGGCGAGAGCGAGATCTCGAGCGTATGTGAAGACGATGCCGTGGTAGATGGCGAGAAGGCAGTGGACTGGGAGAGAGAGGAAACCGGGTATTGGGAGTCCTGGTAGTTCGCGATGGGGTCGTAGTAGGAGGATGTGGTGTATCAGATCGAGTAAACAGGGATGCACGATCGCCAAAGTCAGTGCGGCCTTCAAGTTCGTCTTCAAGTTGTTCCGGGCTCTGTTGAATAATATGGAGGAAGCCCATGGCGGTCAGGAGCTCGTGGGTGTAGTGGACAGCGGTGTGGTTGAGGCGAAGAGCGAGAAGGAGTGTGTTGTCCAAACCTTCAAGGTGAGCTCGAAGTTGTGGGTGTGTGACCCGGGACATAAATGGAATAGTACGAATGCTGAGTGGTATATGGAGGAGGGCGTGTACCTGGGCCAAGAGAACATGTACGAGTAGAAGTTCACGATGAAGCATCGCCTGAGCACGAGGTGGGAGACCATGAATCGGTGCCAAACCACAAGGTGGTGTAGATGTCGAAGCCATGGCAGAAAGGCAATGAAGACGGAGGATCGAGTCGAGTCGTCGCTGGTGAGCCAGAGATAACAAGGGAAAGAGATAGAGAAAAATCAACAATGACAATGAAAATGAAAACGAGTGATCAATCCAATAAGGAAAACAGAAAGCATTGAGCGTGAAGAACTTTTGCTGCAGAAAAAGGTTCGCAGGGTGAAAAGTCGGCTAAAGTCGGAAGCGTCGAGGAGGAGAGCGTGAGCGAGAGGGTGAATGAGAACTTGGCCTCCTCGTCAAGGTCGAAGGTGGAGCCGAATGAGTAGAAGGAGGGACGCAAGGAGGAGAGGGAGCCGTGGTCGTAGTCCTCGTCGTCGTCCCAGGTGGAGAAGGAGGAGACGGATAGAGAAACAGACGGGGCCGAGGTGAAGAAAGGGATGTAGAAAAGGAGGTCGAACGGCCAGTAGGATGTGGTAGTCCCAAGATGGAGTAAAGTTCATCGGTGTAGACCTACACTGCAGATAGATCGTCGAATCTGTTCAATGCTGGTCTCCAGTGCGCGAAGGGTAGCGCTGAGGCGAGGGCAGGTAATCGTGTCCACAATGGAGGAAGTGACTGAGTCCATAGGTCCACGCAAAATCAGGAGAATCAAATGTAACGATGAATGTATGTGAAGAAGTTCACGATGAAGTACCTCATGAGCAGCAGCAGGTAGTCCAGCGATGGAAGCCGATCCCGTAGGTCCGGTCGGTGTCGTTGTAGGTGGCATCGACATGGCGGCAGCAGGAATCGAAGGGACGAGGAGTGGAACGTAGGGAAGCTGAAAGCCACAAGAAAAATGTGTGTAGAAATAAGATGTAAGAGGTAATGTGCCAAAGTTCAGGAACAGGTTGATAACACCAAAGGAGGCGGTTTTTTTCGAGGGATCGGAAGAATGAACAAAGAAAACCTAGAGATTCCTAGGGTTCGAACGAGGGTGAGACCGAGAACGTGACGGCGCTGTACTGGATCGATTAATCACAGGTCTGCGTATCGTAGTAGGTCTCGGCGATGCCGTCGGAAGGGATCTGGTAGAGGTCATAGTTCGAGTCATAGTTGAACCCAAAGGAGTGGAAAGAGACGGAAGGCGAGGGTCAGGGAAGGTAGAGCATCCTCGTAGTTCGGCATCAACTTGAGTGGTGTCGCAATTCAAAGCATGTATCATCCCAAAGGTAGTGAGGAGTTCATTGATGTAGTGCACTCCATTATGGATTGCTTGGGTCGCCTGTCGAATAGCTGAGTCCAGGCCTCGAATCTGAAGCTGAATATGTGGAGAAGTAATGTAGTCCATGAACGAAGGTTGGAGGATAGCAAAGCGAGTGCGAAGAAGGGAGGTAGCAAGAATCAGCAGACCATGTAAATGAAGTATCTCTCGATGTAGGATAGCCTGGGCCCTCGTCGTAATGCCGTCCACAGGATGGAGACCAGCCGGAGAAGGGAACATGGCGAGAGGAGGATGGCGAGAGGAGGAGGATCAACTGAAAAGCTAAGGCTCCAACAGGTTCCAATGAACCTTGAACAGGCTTCGGCCGCTGCGGCCACGTACGCCGTGCCAAAATGGCTGGCTGCTTAGACCGCTGCGGTCACGTAAGGGCATAAGCCAACTTGGAATTCCAAAGATGGGACAAAAATCATCGGACGTACGGCCTAGGCCGCCTACGCTCGCTGCAAGCTGCTCTGTATCCGGGCAATGGATACGTTCGACGTACACCCGTTCAACGGGTCCACGGGAGGCACTCTGCGGGCTCATCCCGGGTTGGCACGAGGCCAAACACACTTGAGATATTGTGTACGGAACTGAATGCGGTGCCACACGCCGGCCTGGGGTTCCAGTTCCTAAGAGTACAGGTAAGGAAACCTAAAAGGAAGAAGGGAAACCTAAAAGGAAGAAAAGGTTCGTCCAGCGGAAGGCCCAAAAGTTTCAGGAAAGACCGAAAGCCAAGGTCTCCAAAGCTCAACGACGGTGAGGTCAGCACTAGACAATTACTGCACAACAAAGAATGAGACAGCTTTGCATTTACGTAGGTTCATCTCAAAGCAGGTACGTCAATCCGGTGTCCCGGATTGATTTCACAGACCGGTGCAAGCGTCTTTGTTAGTGCCAGACTTGCACGGTCCCTGGCACCCCCTGCTGTAAAATAAAACAAATGCAAATGCATCCCTATGACTCCAAGGGTGACACACACACATCACGCAGCCTGCCAAGCAGTTTCGCGATTCCAGCCCCTCCAAACAACACCCGCACACTGTGCACGCGCCAATCCCAACGTCACAGCGACATTCGCCTCTACCACAACTCACAACCTCACGATTCGCTGCGCCTGCCACGAAAATCGCCCTTCCACACCTCAAAGCCCGCACAAAGTACTGCGCCTGCCACGAAAAGCGACAATATCACATCATGTGAGCTTTAACAAAATTTGCACCGCGCCACACGCTTGGAGTGATTTCGACTCGTTCTGAGCACCATCCACCGAAATCGCCATTTCAGCTGAGACTTGTCACGAAAACAAAGCTTCGACGCAACACCCTGAAACGCAAACCCCCATGGCACGGCCACATCCAACAGTTTTCTGCGGATCTCACAAAACGCTGCGCCTGCGCAGTGAAGTCAGTTTCAACATCTTACATTTCCACACGTTGCCACGCTATTTCACACGAATCTGACACGTCACGTTTCCATCCGAAACCCTCTCCAAAAGCTTCCCCCAATGGCAGCGCCTTAGCGTCCTACTGCGGTCGGCGCGAACGGTTGCGGACAGTTGCGAACGCTGACCCCAGAGTTAAACGAGAACCCTTCGCTACGCATTCGGGAATAAACAACATTTTTCTTTGAATGGGCAACATCTCACAGAGGGTAGCTGAATATAGCTGGCACGATGCAGCTCCTTCTTGAGCTTCAACCACTCCGCAGTTCGAATCCCCGGCCTAAACGCTCGTAGAGGTGCGATGACCATAAGCCACACATGAGACACACACAAACACACATGCACACGGTGGTACTTTTGGAAAAATACCCTTCAACTGCATTCTTGGCCTCCCTACAGTACGCCCTTCTCGAGAGGCACCTCCAGAATGCAGCTTGCAAAGCCCGTCCCATCCCAAGAAACACCAACACTGAAAAACATGAATTATTATGAATGCAAAGTCAGTATTGTATCTGCCTCAATGGCACCTTCTGATGTAGTGCATACAGCCTTCCACCAAAAAGGTCAACTCCACAGCACAAAGTATAATAAGTATATAAACAAAAAAGCTTCGCACAAATGAGAACTTGATCGGTCAGTGAAGACCCGGACGCTGGACGCTCATCTTGGGCACATGTCCTGGCAGCAACTTCGTCTTGTAGCTGTCAGGTTGCCCGTTGGCAAAAAGCAGCTGCCATCCGTTCTCTTGCCTTCGCTACCTCCACACAAAGCCCAACCTCAAAGCCCGCGCCAATCCTTGGAGGACTTGCATGGATGAGGCAAGAACATCCAATTATGTGAAACTTTTGTGACATCCTGCAATCTCAAAGTCCAGAATGGGCTCTGGGTCGGAGCACCCAAAAACCTCATTGTGTGCCTGACTTGGCACATAAAATATCCTAGACACTGAGATGGTTCTTTGGGGTTGCCTACGGAAGCTGCGCAGTACAGCTGAGGGTCAAATCCTGATCACGATCGGGTGTTCTTGATAGAAGAGTCAGGATTGAAAGCTATCGCGGGCCGGGACTGATTGGACATCTAGAATCTAGACCTGCTGAAACACTTTGCCGTTTCTAAAAACTGGCACTATTATTGCCTTGGCACCCTCGTGTACGAGCGAAACTTTCTCAAGGCTTTCGCGCGTTGTCCAAATTCCTTTCTTGATGGTTTTTGACGCTGCTCAGTTATCCTTCAGGAAGTCACCGGTGCATGTCATCCGGGCCGAAGAATCAACATGAACCAAAATGCCTTAAGGATGCCTGAAAGTGAACTTCACATTTAATTTACTGGTCAAATCACCCTGTTCGGATCATTTTGTCCAAACACAACACACTGGTCCAAGAGTCAAAGTCATGTTAGATGGTGCCAAGTTGGCAAAGCCACCCGTGAAGTCTGGCAGCACATGGGCCATGGCGTTCAGGCAGTCCTCCTGCCCGTCTAACTTCATTCAAGAAGCCTTGCTTGCAGTCCATACTTCAAACAAGATGGTCCAAAATATTATATCGGTGACGGGTCAATGAATGGAAAAGCCAGTGAATCTCTCCCAAAAAAATCCAACTGGACAAGGCTGTTCCCCTGCCTGAGAGTGGAGGCCGGTGGCCTTGCCCCTGTCCCCTGCGTTCACCTGCCCAGCATCTGTTCGGGTTCTACACAAACTACTTAGGACACGGTTTTGTGTCTTAGCCAGCTTGGGGAGAGCACCGTACCGGTGGTTTGGAAGCTCCCTTTCCATCACAGCAAGCTCAAACTGCACCAAGCTCGATCTCCTTTTCCTGGCAGAAAGCGGTCAGGACAAAACAACAAACACCCACTCTGCAACAAGTCAAACACCAAACCTGTACACCAAAGGCATACAAACAAAGGCGCTTCTGCGTCTACTCCCAGGCTGCCTGCTTCCCAGTGCCTGTCTTTGAATATTTTGCAGAGCAGCGCCTAGCTTGTGTCAGCATAGCAACCAGTTGGCCAGAATGATCGGCAACCATGGACAAGCTTGCTCACGATGTGACCCCTTTGCGCCTCAAACTCACCATAGTTCCATCCGATGCCAGCTGCTTTTGACATCTTAACCACAGGCCTGTTCTTACGCTCCACAAACCTTGTTTCTTGTTCGTTGCCTCCCCCTCATATGCACCCAAAGGTGGATCGTGGGCATCATGTTGTCAAATTGTCAGCCTTAGATGCTCTGTCGACAACTCTGCCCGCTCCGGTTGATCCTGAAAGGCACGCGGTACGGAACGCAGGCAAATCAGGCATCTGCAATGACAATCCGAATGGCAAACAGCTGCCAGCTCAACAAACAATACATCACCGCAGTGCAAGTTTTGCTGAAAGAGTGCGTGTGTGGGCGCAAAGTGTCCACGTAATCTCCGTTAAACAAAGCAACGGCCCTGACCATTTTTCACTCTCTACGCAAGACCATCACCATCGGAATCTTCATCCTGTCACCATGCGAACGTGCCATGTCCCTAGGGTACAAAAACCTCCAAACTACCTTTTCCCTGAAAGGTCCATTCATCACAAGCTTGCCAGCCAGACTGCGGAAGATGCCTCAAGGTCACTTTCTGAGTCATACCTTGGCAACGATTCAATGCAGTTCGAGGATTGAGACCTACCAAGTCAAGGACGTCTCTTCACCGACCACATAGTGAGACTCATCACGGTCAGCTCTGATTCCAAAGCCAGGGTGAATTGTCTCCTGAAGGACTTCACAAGTGAGATTGAGTGGTGGCCACATGTGGCCGCGCCCTGTCAACAAAGGTGTACATACCCTCAGAGACATCCCACGCCATCCTCTCCGACCTGAAACCGTTCTGCATTTGCACGTCTTGAAAAGCCTTGAGAGTCGGCGTCGCCTGAATTTGTTCTTGATGGCGACTTTGTTCAGTACCCGGAAGATCGGCTTCTTGGGGTCGTCATAGTGAACAACTCCCTCGCCAGAACCATTGGATCATTGTACAAACATCGAACCAGTTTTGACAAACACCACCGCCTTGTAGCTTAAAAGCAAGCCATCCAAGCGGTTGTGATGATCATGCACTGTGTGTTGTGCCTGGCGTTCAAACTTGACAGTGCCATGAATGAATCGAATCCAACTGGTCGAGGCACCCTCCAAGCGCAAAAAAGCCGGTTTGGATGCTTGGCCTTGGCGCAAGAGCACAGCTGGGCAGTTACGATTGCCATTAGGAGAAACTCGGTCAAGCCCAGGAAAAAGCTTCAACAAGAATCATCTTCAATCCAGTCACACATTGCTCTGAGCAAAGTTTGCTGCAAAATCCAGCCTCGGTTGACATGTTTATCTTGTGACACTGAGCTCTCGGGCTATCAGATGCTCTCCTCTTACGTCCTACTTCATTCAGCCGCTTCATATTCTCAGTTGCAAGGGCCTTGACTGAGGGCACTGCTTTTTGCCACTTTAGAACTGCACCTTTGGACCTGCTCAACAGACTGCACCATGCTGCTCAGAATTACTCAGCATTTGTTTTCAATCTCTTGCTCTGCATTTTGCTGCGCTTTAGCCTCAATCGAAATCCTTCAAGGGCAGCCATGCCCAAACACAGCAAAGCTCGTCCTGCAGACCTCCAGTCCTTGCACTCTGAGTTCAATCTTGACGCAATTCACTCTTTAACAAGCTCCCCACCTATATAATACATGTTTGCAAAAGCACGGAAAGCTTAGGTAGCCTCTACCCCGAGTGAAAAGAGCCACTGTGTCCCTCCTGTGGGAAGACTGGCAACAAAGCTGCTGGAATCTTCTTGGTCTTGTAAACCTTTGCAATGCGGATCAGGTCTGAACATGAGGGAGATAGCATAAATGCATGCATATCATTGAAGTCCGAAGAACATTTACAATGTCCAGTCCGTCAAACTCACAATAAGTTGCACACTGGGTCATCCAAAGGTTTACCATGGTCCCATCGTCTGGAATAGCCAATGGGTGTGGGTGGCGCTGCCTAGCCGAGAGTTGATTCTTTGCATCAAGCGAAGCATGCTTGTTCGCTTGCTCCAAACCGTGCCTTGTTGACACTTCCACCCGCAGGTCCTGTCAACGCAGCAATCTTGACTACAAACAGTGCATGTCACACAGGATGCCAGTGCCTTGCTTTCCAGGCTTCACATCATATGGATCTGTCATGGTACTAGTCCTGCTATCTTAGTTGTCGCCTGGCTAGGTGCCCATGTTCAAACTCTGAATTGCAATAATGCTACCTTTGCCGAATAGTCACAAGGACTTGCCTGTCGGAAGATTGGATGCTAGTGCCAGTGTGTTGCAAGCTAGTTTGCAATGCTCTAGTGCTAGTGTGCTGCAAGCTGGTCTGCAATGCTCTAGTGCTAGTGTGCTGCAAGCTAGTCTGCAATGCTCCAATGATTACTGTGTGTAAACTGCAGAAGCAATATGAATCCATTAATCAATCCTGCAAGCAACCTGACATGACATGATGAAGCCAGGATCAAAATGGTAAAGGCTTTTTCTATGCTGCTCGTCCAAATCTCGGGTTCCGAATTCAGGCACCTTCAGTTGGATTGCAAGCGTTCGCAGGAAACATCGTTGGCTCAGTTGTTTGAAGAAGGCTTCAACCATTGCTTGCATCTGTCAATTCAATGGCCTTCTGCGGCACTTCCTGCAAGCTCTTCATCCTCACCGAGCTCCTGATCCAACATCATTCTGTTTGTTCAACTGGTTCCCCTCTCAAAGCCCATGATTCCTAAAGTGAGACTTCATAAACCTGAAGATGCTTCCCAAAACCTTCACCCATCCTCTGTTTGATGTTCTGACTTTTTGTCACATCTGTACACATTTCCTGCACCTCTGTCTTTATGGAATACATGGTCATGCAAACTGTTGGCAGATCCTGCTTCTGCTTTTGTGTCGCCGAGTTGGCTGCCGCATAACCACAGCCTCCAGCTCTACTCGACAGTGTGTAACAGCTCTGCTCGAAAACACAAACACTGCAGTTCGACTAAAGACGTCTGAAAAGTTGGGCGCCCACCAAGTCCAGCGAAGAAAAGGCCGAAGATTCGAGCGTGGCTGATCCTGTATCCCCTTCGGTGCCTCGGAAGCAAGGCTTCACAAGGAAAGGTTGAGTGATGCATAATAATTCGGAAAACATGCCACGCGCACGGGTAGAAGGAGTGGTGCGGCACATTCGGGAAGACCATCTTGGGATAGGCATCCCTGAAAGGAACGAGATTCCACAGCCTGAAACGTTCCTGTCGAAAGCACTGAGACATGGACTCGCCGACATCAGGCTCTTCAGCACTAGCTCCATCCCCATGCGTTTCCGTGCATGCACAGGTCTGGCCTTGGTAGTGCTGCAACAACTTTGACTTCAGAATACAAGGCAAGACTTGTGGGACAATTAAAGGCCCACTCTAAATATGCCAGGTCGTAGTTTTTTGCATAGTATTAATTCTGCTCCAGGCTAGTCTTGGCTACTTTGGGCCATAGCGGGGCCACTCCTGCTGGTCCTCTGCTTTTGCAAACAAATTAACCGGCTCGTAGTTACGCATGTTGTTTGGGCTGCTGTACGTCTAATGTGGCAAAATGTGCCATACAGCAGGCTGCTGGGTCATAGTGTTGAAGTACGCTACCCTATTGCCTTAGATCACCTGGGTTGTTGAATGATTGCACAAAAGTGCACCTTTTAGAGGACACGTAATCTGCGTCATTGCCAACATGGTATATTCTTGTTACAGGGTTGGCTCACGGGTGGGCCACAATCAAGCCCATGGGGCACAGCGCTGTTGGCTTCAGTGATGTTGCTTTGCAGGTCAACTTTTGGTCTTGTGACTCTATGTTGATACTCATTGATCTGTTACATTGCATTGCCAGGGCAACCTACAGCTGTTTGGTTCGTCTATGTTTTTTCTTTTGGTATGGCACTAAATCCATATTTGTGCCCTTTGAACTGCTAGTGTTGAGCCCTGCTGGTGCTCTTTGGAGGAGGTCCATTCAGCCTGACTAGTGTCCTCAGGGGACACCATGGTGCCATCCATGGCTGCTTGAGGCAACCACATAAGCAACAAGACTTAAGGTTGCTGGCAACGTGATATTTTTAGACACCAGTCAAGAGAGTCAGGCGCAACCTTTGCCAAGCCCCAAGATCACAACACAACATGATGTTGCACGGACAAACTGTGTTTCTAGACATCATATAAGAATAGGAACAAACCTAGGGCCTTGTTCAACCTCTTGGCATCTCTTGGCAAACTAGGCCATGAATTTAGCAGGTTGCCGAAGCATTTGTCAACAAAACCACAGCGCTATTGAATTCAAGCCTACGATATATATTCCTCAATTGCACATCCGCAGAATTCGATGCCCGTTTCTCCATCATGCCATAGTGGCACATGTACATGACTTTGGACCTCATTTGAGTGTGGCAATACTTGCAGGTACTTCTTCTTTCTACCTTCGCTCTTCTTCTCTCCGACTGCGTCCAGCAATTAATCTCATATGCTTGACAATGCCACAAGCCCCGCACATGGAGAATCATTTCCTTCACCCCACCCATTCGGGGGTGGCAAACCACCTCGACAGCCGGTCTCGCCGGCACAATGTCTCCCTTTTGACATGGGATACAAGTCTTGACCAAGTGAAAGCGACTGTCGTTTTGAACTTCCTGAACAGTTAAAAATAGACGAAGGCTTCTTGTTTTAATTGTTATTGTTTTACTATAACTGATGCATGTCGTTCGCCTGGCGGAGCTAGATCAGCCTCGTTGAAGAAGGATGCTGCATGGCGCTTAGCACTCAAGCGCTTCTGCAGCGTCACAGAGAGTTTGTTTTGTCATCAAAGTTTCTTTGTTTCCAAACACTACTTAGAACAACACTAATTGTTTCCAATGGTAAACATTTCAAAGTGAACCGAGAACAAACTACTTGTCCCAGCCTGCACTGGGCCACCTTGGAGCTCAAATTCAACACTGCCAAGACTGTTGTCTGGAGTCAGCTCTGCTCACCTAAATAACAGGCCAAATCTTGAAGGTCTCCAGAACCTCAGCTTTGCTAGCTTTCCATGGCCAACCTCTGAGGAGGACTCCCAGAATTCATGTTCTATAAAAAGAAACGGCAGTTTTAGAGCAACTCTGTGCATCTTCTATTTCTTTTGTGTTTTATCTTTGCCTCTCAGCTAAGGGCGCAGTCGCCTCAGTGTTCAACAGCGAGGCATAGCCGTTTTTACAGGCTTGCTGATGGTCCTCTGGGGCCCTTTCGGGACTGTTGGCGACGAGAATGACAAGCCTCATGGACACCGCAAGGCTCATGCCACAGTCTCATGGATTCCACGTGGATTCCTACAGTCACACATTTTAATCTTCAAACAATGCCTTCTACGTCCCTCAAGCATAGCAACAAGTTAATGACTGCGTTGTTCTTGGGCATACATGTATAGATAATCTATATATATATAGTATTTTTTGATCACTGGAAATTGCCACCGGCCATTGCAGCTTAGCGTTTCAGGGGCAATCCTAAACCTGCAATAATGGGTGCAGCGCCTGTTTCCGCACCATCTTGACCAAGCAAAGAAAGGCGCATGGCTAAGAACTGCAAGCTCGCCCAAACTCCCAAATCGTATGACGTGTGCAGTCATGCAAGTCTTGAGATCATACACGTTGCTAAGCTTTCCTGCAACTTGCAATGGCTGGACACATGGAATGTCTTTATACATCTCTGCCTTCAGCTACATGCACGGCATATGACCTTCCATGTGACCAGAATTGGAGCATTTCATCTGTGCTCGCTGGCTGTCGAACCCCCCCAATTATCTCTCCCTTGAGCCATGCAATCCACAAGCACAATTGAGAGACTGCTTTGAAGATTGGTGATGAAGTAAGTAAAGCTGAAACACACATTCTCGTTCTTTTTATATCAGCTTCTTTCAATTCTATTCCAAGACCTGGGTATCTCTTCCAATTCCGAAGGTTCGTGATTCGTCTGCAAACTTTCAACGAAGCGAATACGTCTCGGAAACATCCGACTCACCATACAAAACCCAGAAAGATCCTTCGACTAGAAGCATATTGTTTTGGTTATGAAACCGAAGAGTTTCATCCAGATTTATTCACATGCGAAAGTCAAAGTGGCTTGAGTGCATGACATGTTGATGATATACTTGAGAACCGTGCGTGAGGATGCGTGATGCTGTGATGTGGCGCATGGTGTTTTGTCATGTGACATTGACATTCCTGGCTTCCTTGCCAAATAGCGCCAAGCTCAAGGCTCCAGCACCTCCCTACATATAAAAAGGTTGGAGGCCATTGCTATTCTAGTTTCAATTCCCCACATGTAGCGTGCTATGGTCATAGCTAACTCCCGCACCATGATCCTCTGTGGGAATGGGTACGGAAGGTCGGTGAGAGAAGTAATGACAGAAATTACCACTGTACCCCAATTGGAACTGGCTCAGATATGATAACGCACAGAGGAGCCTATGTGAAGAAATATGAATTCGACAAGGCTGACTAAGACCAACTCACCAGCTTTGATTCTTGCATGACATTCGGAGAGCAATGACATTGAGGGGCCTTGGTCTCCAAAATGCAGGTAGTTGGAAGACACGTGTGCATCGTTTGGCTGTGTTTTGGAAACGGTCATTGGAGTAGAGATGTGGTGACTTGATGAGAGATTCTGATGGAACAAAGAGGCAAAGTGCAGAAACCATTCGAGACGCATTGTCCCAAAAGTATTGCATTGCAGAAGCCGTAATTGTGTCCTTGACCCTACTCCCAATAAATGAACCACCTTGTTGCTTGTCAATCTGTGGGATATTCAACGAACAACATTATTTAATCAAATTTTGGCAAACGGGTCGGATGGGCCAACATAGGCCAACCTAAGCCCAGTATCCAGCTGGCCAGACTCAGCAGGACTACAAGACCATCATGCAGGCAGTGGAGCAACTTGTTGAGCGCCATGACACCCTCAAAGGCAAGCACGCAAACACACCAACGCTCCAAACCAAGACTGGATGGTCAGAATTCATCATCGTAGAATTCTTTACGAAGGACGTTCGCAATGAGGTCGTCGAACTTGTGAAAAAGATACGCCCTGCACTGTCAAGGACAAATAGCAGTGGGTCGAGCACAAATGGAGAAGCAAACCAGCCTCTCAGACCCTTGCCGTTTTCGCACAACTCACTGGAAAACAGCACCGCTATCTTTACCGATTCTTTCTCACCACAAAGCAGTGCAACCGAGTGCAACTACTGGACAAAAATACATTGTCCTGCGGGAAACATTTGGACACAAACACCGAAACGTGTGTAGCGTTATCTTTACAGGAAAGGTCGGCCTTTTAAGAGGGCTTGGCCTCCCACTGGAACCCCAGTGGGTAGTATACGTTGAAATGATTCGCATCTATCGTTGATGCACTGCATGACACGATCATAACATCGGAATCATGGCACAAAACATCAGTTGACCACTGATCACCCCATCACTCAACGAACATCGTTGCGTGACGCTTCATTACTCAACCACTATTTTTAGTCTATAATAGTATAGTTTGTACGTCTTGAAACTTCCGCCTTCTGGCTCAGCCGGAATAATTACCTTATACCGCTTACTGAACTTCGAAACCCACAATGACACCCGGCCCATCTGCCTGGCATCGCAAGGATCTTATGAATTGGAAGCAATTGAATTGCGGAAGCAAGTTCCCACGTGAAATCCAGAACGTGTTCTGTGTCTGGCATGAGATGGTCATGCCCAAACAATGGCTGGACAAGTGTCCCAGACCTTTTGGGCACAGAATGCTCAAGGATTTGGGAACGACATGTAATGACCAGAAACAAACTTTGCATTGCGTGGCAAAACGGAAGACCGAGAGTTTGGCTGCCATGTAGCTTGTAAGCCCTGTTTGTCCCCTTCTTCGGCAAATTTACACAATTTTACTTTTGCACGGAGCCGATTCAACTGCAACATCAAACTCCACCTGGTTATTCAAAGTGTTTGTGCCCGTTGAAGGGAACGGTGCGACCAAGCCAGTTTCACTTCGTGTTTGTTTTCGTGTTTGTTTGGATCCCACCATTTAAAGTGACCAAAAGGTCGTAATCAGGATCTTTTTGTTGATTTTGTTGATTACGACGTTTACTTAGATTTGCAGAACTGAGAAGCTTGTAGCTTGTAGCCGTGGAGTCTGGGCAATGACTCTGAAAAATCTCCGCTCAGCACAATCTGTCAACCATATTGATGGGCCACTTTGCAGAACGGATCCAACACTTGTCCAGTTTCTGTTTTGGGGTCTTTGTGGGTGCAGCCAACGCAAACCCTCGAAGGTATCAACTTCGCAAGGCAAGGGACACTTGTCTGCTAAATCAAACACCATTTTGCATTTATATAAAGGGCTTGTGTCCGAAGCCAACCGTTTTCCGCAGCGGGCACTCGCTTCCAGATTCCCATGTAGGGCTTTCATTCCTCAAAGTGCTTCTCTCACCTCCTCTTAGTGCTGCAACCTGTAACCCGAATTACAACTTGTGCCTCTGCCTTCAGTGATCAACGTCAAGATCTTTCGGGATTGTCACGAGCCGGTAACTTTCCTTCGCTTGCTTCAGGTGCCACTCCATCAATGGATCAGTGACCCTGTGAGCGTCATCGCAAAATATGTTTTAAACCAGAGTGAAACCTACCAGGATGTCCAAACAGCCACCCTGCTTGGATCAGGCAACCATCGTGCCTGCGAGCAGGTCCTGCTAAATTAAGAACCGGATAAGACCCAGTGAATAGTTTACATTTCATAACGTATGGAAACAAGTATTACACTGCTGACATCAAGGAGGCGTGCCAAAGCCCGTCAGAGCTGTTGCGGCTGTTGCAGGTGTGTTGGGCAGTGTCCGCACATGCGGGTACGGCATTTTGTGCATTGTCTGCGCGTGTAGAACTACAATCTATGAGCGGTGTCTGCAAGCCCGAAATCCCATTTTACTGCATGGATGTTCCACCAAGTTCATAAAACACTTGCTCTTTTCTCGCACTGCAAACATGTTTGTTGAGATTTGCTGTCCACAGCCCTCCATAGCCACCAGGCCCTCCAACAAAGCCGAACATAAACGAGCCGACCATGGGTGGTGAGACCTCCCACCATGCTCCCAGCCAGTTTTGTTCATTTGGGCACCTGCAGAGTCCACTCTTGGCAGCCAGTTGTGAAAATGGTCTTTTCACACATCGTTGCATTGAACATCGAATGCCATTTAAGCAAGTTGCATAGACCCGGTATGGACAACGGCCCCTGTTGCGTCGCGGTGGCTTTCCGCCACTTACACAAGCCCAGTTGACCGGGGCTTTTGCTTGTGCAAGATCATACAAGTGATGTCAGTCCACTTCAACTCCCAAACAAACTTCTCATGGAGGTGTTGGCAACTGATCAATCTTAAACAAATGCTTGCATGTCAAAAATGTCAACCCCTGCCGGGTGCAACTCATTTTGACAGCTGTACGTCAAACGGCGTCAGGAGGAAAGCTTCAGCGCTGTCCAAGCTGTATACACTGTCGCAACGCTCAAAACCTCTGATTTGCCTCTTCTGAGCAAATCAAAAATAGAGTCACTTAACTTCTAAAAACTTTTTGGTGATTCCGTACCTGACTTGGGCAAGCGCAAGCGTACAGCGTACTTTACATGGTTTTAAAGTCATTTGTCCAGCCTTTGCTCCAAGAACTGGGCCAACTCTTGGTCAACCTTCATTCGTTGACGCAGCTAATAAACATGTTGGCTGATGAATACGGATTCGCCGAGGACATGGAATATGACAGAATGAACAGTTCCTTCAAAGCTTTTGCAATGAACAAGATCATGCAACAAAGTGGCATGCCCTTGAAGTTGCAACATCTTCTCCTTCACCTTGCCACAGGTATGAGTATGCCACATTATGGTCATTTGGACTTGAGGATTAGATAGGATTACAATATTCATGGCTTAGCTCTCAACATTTTTCCCTGGCATTTCTTCGATATAAACCGTGCAGTTGAGCTTGCGCTTCAGCTCGTCGCCCAAAGCCCTCGATCGTTTCGAAGAGCTGAGCATGAAACAAGAATTCACGCGCTTCAAACACATATTTAACTAGTTTAACTCCAAGAAATCATCAAAATCTTTAAAGCTCACCGTTTGAGTTGCTGACTCAGGATCCAGGCCGTAGGCCTTTGAGGCAGCTTTGTTTACATGCATTTGATAGAACATCGCACAATTTGATGCCATTCGATCTACCCCTCAAGGTTTCAGCTGGTACTACACTGCAGCCTCCAAGTTACAAATCCTTGTGACGTTGTGGGCGCCTTTTCTTGACCTCATTAAATGACGTTCCAGATTTTGGAACATCGAACATGCAAATGCACTTTTCTGCATGATCGTATATTTTATGGTTACTTTGAAACACCGCCTTCCACCTTCCCTCCTACCCTGCTAACACAGCCATTCAGGTCCTATCGACTGGACAGGATTTGGCTGGTATCTTGATTCACAGACTTGCTGCTCATGTGTGGCCAGGTGAAATAATGAAAACAAACACGAAAGCACTCAGTGACAGCGACAGCTGGACAAGACCCTTGCTTTGCTGGAATTTGCTGCAGAATTTTAGTCAACTGTCAACAGGTGAATCCAGGTGAAATCACATCGCTTTGAAAAGGCACCTGACGATACCTGACGTATAATCTGAGTGCAACACAAACTGATGGCGATGTTCAAAGGTGGACCCTTTCTTGTCGTTGGCCCGATGCCGCTGACATCAATCGTCGTGTACCTTAGCACATGCAATACTAGCTCCACATTCCGTGTTTCGGATTCCAACTCGACGATTGCATCGCTTTTGGACATTCAATTTGCGTCTTGCTGAATCTTGCTGTGTTTGACTAGCGTGTCAATGAAAAAACTCCGCCCATTCTCGACATAGTGACATGAGGATGCAGGGGCCTAGGTCGTCTGTGTGTTCAAGATTAAACATATTTATAACTTATAAGATATGTTATGTATAGTCCACCAACCACGGAGCTGTTGACTCTGCATCTATATTTTTATCGCCATCCAATGGAGGTCACCGTGCTTTGGTGCCACGTGCAGTTGTTGTCGTTGTTGCTATTGTTCAATGCTTAGATGATTGTCTCTCAGCCGCTTCACGTATCGCCTGCTTGAGCCATTCCCTTACCAAATGACGGCAAACTATGATTTCTCATTTGTGATGGAAGCTCCTGCTGCTGAAAGGCATTTTAGTGAAATTTTTGCGACTTTTGAGCAACTTGTCTGAGACCTAGCCAAAATGCACATTTTAAGCACCAAAGAAAAGAAATAACGACGGGGGGAACACTTTTATATATGCAAAAGGATACCTGACTTCTACAAGCCGAGGGAGGGAACGTTTCATGAAGGAGGGAATAAAACCAACTAGGAGCACATTCGGCAAAGGATGAAATCGTTATTCCAAACAGCACAATCGTCCCCGTTGATCTGTTTAGCTAGGCCAGCGGTGCCACCCACACGAAGCCTAATTGACTGAGACGGGCTTCAATAACTACCTCAGCTATTTTGGTCATAGTCGAAGAGCATAGAATCTTAGAAAATCATGTGTAAGTGGTGGAGCAGTTGTTCAGGTCCAAATAGCATTAGTATCTTCATGGGCTTGGAGCACAAATGTCATGGGTCATCGGTAGTGGTCCAGCATTGGAGATGTAGACAAAAAAGGAAGAAGTTTCCCAAAAAATCTAGGCACCAAATCGTTAGCGTGAGATATCCTGCCTCCTAGGTAGTAGCGTCTTAGTAAGGTAGTAGCTACCTCTAGGGAGGGGGCGGAGCGGGCAGCCAATGAGACGTCAAGAGTTTTGCGCGGTCTCTGAGTGTCTGAAGTGTAAACTCTTCAACAAGTGTTTCAACTAATAGCGATGGCCTAATGTACCTCCTACTGTGCTGTGTCTGAAGGCATGGGAAATTGACAGTGCTCTCACTGCTTTGAACAAACTTTGAGAAACACCTTGGTCTGTGTGCAGTGAATCTCCTCGCCAACAAACCTTAACAAATATATGAAACAAGGTGACACATATTGAAGCATGCTTAACGCATCAAATCACGCAACTGTCCTCCTATTGAAGGTGCTTCCTGGCTGCTGGCCAGCAAAAGTATTGTTTCAACATCTAAATCCTACATTGTGGACACAGCTGAGGAGCCAAATTATGATTTAGTACAGTAGCATTATGACGAGGCTATGCAGTTCCGCATTTTCTTGTCAAGTTCTCTCAACAGGGAAAACGATACCTGAGGGCCTGAGGGTACCCTTCCCTCTTCATACCATGTCAAAATCACCTTCAGGAGACTGCTGAGGATGCTAAGGAAAGTACCGATGAAGCCTTTCTTCGAGTTTTTCTTCAATCTGTTCGACATCCACCTCAACAGCTTGCAGCTGCTTTGCCAGTGATGACATGCATTGCTGTAGCAGATGCCGCGAATGTCTGGCTGAGCTTTGGGGCGGAGGCGGCGGAGGTGTCCTAAGAACTCCTAATAATCACTTTCAGTATCTTTCAGTGCCATACTGTGCATATCTGTGCATTCAATGCTAAGTTGTGCCTGTGATGACATAGTGTCTGCGTGGGTGGGTGGGTGGTATCCCGATGTATCCCGAACTTATGTATGGTTGCGATGCTTGATGCGGACGAGTGAGCCACTGGGGTGCAACGTCATGATTAATGCTGCACTCGGATGTGTGACAAGGTAATGATTCTATCACATGGTGGCGTGCAAAGTGGTTCAAAGCAATATGATGATGAGTAAAAATCAATATATTCCGTAGCCAAACATCTCTGTTACAAATGTGGAGATGAACAAGTCGATATCCCGGTCATGGTGTCTGTGACACAGTGAGGTTCAAGCGGAATGTTACAGCCGGTCAGGTGAAATAGAATAGATTTGTCTCTAAATATATAAATTAGAAACAATGTTCGCTACTAGGAACAAGTGCCTTACTAGTAGTAACAAGAAGCTATTAGAAACAAAAGAGTCAAGAGGTCTGCTCATCACATGTTTCTACTTCTTGTCTCCAATAGCAAACACTGCTACTACTAGTAAGGCACTTGTTACTAGAAGCGATGCACTTGTTCCTAGGCGATGCACTTGTTTCTTTCAAGACATGGTTGGCAGATTTCTCACGAAAATGTGATGCGATGACCTGCTCCGTGATGAACAGTGCCTGACGATTTGCACAGCGTCATGCAGCGCTGTGATAGGGAAGTGCGAGGACGGGAATGTGCGATGCACAACGCCCGGACGCGCTGCCCTAAACGCCCATGGCTCGATGTGTGTGTGGCGGAGTTGCTGAGCTGCGAGAGGGTTAAATCAATTTTGCCAAGCATGCGGAAATTCATCAATCCAAGTGGAAATCACTTCAAACCTATTCTTGATGCATCTGGAAGGCCCATTTTGATTGGATTCTTGGAAATTCATCCAGGACAGCTGTATCATGCATCATGCTTTCTCTGTGTAAGTCCGAAGCTTCCTCCAAGCTTTGTTCGAACATACACAAGTCTTGATTCAAGTACACAAAAAAGAGTATATATAATTCTACGCAAATTGTTGTGAACTTCGCTTTCTAAGCCTTTTACAACTTGTGTGCATGGGGCTGGTAGGCACAGGCAAAAGAAGAAATGCGATGAAGGCATTCGGTTTTTGTTCGACGCAAGGAAGGACTTGCGTCACGTTGCGACACAAATGGGCATGTCAAATGAGATGCTGTGAGCATGGATAAACTATATCCCAAATGAGGAATCTTTTTAGAAATGAATGCTGTGACGGCAAAACTACATGAAACGCCTCTTCAGGCCACTTCTGGTCTTTCTTCTGACCACCGGCCTCTTCCACAGATTTGACGAACGAATCACTTCATCAAACACAAGCAGCAGCAACAAAGGATGAGGTTATGGCAGTTTTCCAAAGTGCATCCAACACAACTTCGTTCAGTTTGATCGGCCTAAAGCGTGATTGGGCCAAGGCTTGAAACGAGTTCGAACAAAAAACACCACTTAGGCATTTCTTTTCAAAGTTTTGACTTGCCCATTCTCTGCTTAGTTCAAATGCTTTCAGCTTTGCCAATCACAAGAAACTCATAGCCAGGCTAGGTTTAAAGCCCATCGAGCTTGCCCAATTCCTCCTTCTCGATATAACTCAAAACGACTGCTCTGGCCTGCCAAGTGAACCCCAAATAGGTGAGTACAACTGACCACAGTAGTTAGTCTATGTTTTTCTGAATATCGTGTTAAACGTAACATACCCGAGAAAGTGGAGGGGCACCACTCCAGCATCGCCCCCTTTTCCCGTGAAAACCCACTCCGCTTTGTCTCGCTATGCGTGTGAAAACAATCATGAAAAAAAATTGTGTGCCTTCCTTGGAGCACAGCTTGTGCGCGTCCCAGGAATGCCTCGTCCCACAAGAAGAGGTCATCCTTCTTCTTGCCCATGGCCTCAGAACCCATCAAGCGATAGAAAAGGCAACAGGCGATCCGGTTGATTCCAAGAAAGAAAATCCTCTTGGCACCAGCAAAATGCCTTCCAGATTCCTTCCAAATAATGTGTTGG
Source organism: Durusdinium trenchii (assembly GCA_963970005.1). Taxonomy (NCBI): domain Eukaryota; class Dinophyceae; order Suessiales; family Symbiodiniaceae; genus Durusdinium; species Durusdinium trenchii. The sequence goes on from CAXAMN010019646.1 coordinate 62,801, forward strand.
CTTCCACCTCAGGTGAGTTCTAAACCAAACCACGCTGGCAAGCGAATCGCAAAAGAAAGTCGCTCAGCTCAGCCTCTCACAGTGCCGTCACTTTGGGCGGTGGAAGCGCTCCTCCAAACAAACGAAAAGGGAAAAGAAAGGAAGGAAGGAAGGAAGGAAGGGCGCTATTAGCAGCAAAGGGCATCGCTACTAGGAACAAACACGCTACTAGGGGCTCCTGGCCTTACTACTAGGAGCAAGGATGCTACTAGGAGCAAAGGGGCCCTAAAGCGGCCCTCAACCCTTTCTTTTCTTTCCTTCCGGTAGTCGGATGCGGAAAACATGAATTGTCTTCGTAGTTTTTGAGGGTCTGTGAGTCTTCGACAAACATAAAATTCAATTTGCGAACCAAGACAATGCCAACGCATGTACAAGCTTCTGCGCAACACCTGCATTATTTGTCGCAGGCGCAGAGGCGGCAGATACTGCAGAGGCAGCCGCCATATCGTCTGCCTGAAGTATTGGCGAAAGGGCAAAAACCTCGTCGGTCCGAGTCACAGAAAAAACATTGTAAAATAGCTTCTTGTTACTACTAGTAAGGCACCTGTTACTACTAGCGTGGCACCTGTTACTAGAAGCTTCTTGTTACTACTAGTAAGTTGATATGTCTAAATTAAAGTTTCTGATCTTGTCCTGAGTTCCCTGCAAACTTTGATTCCAAGGCAGTAAAAGTCTTGTGAGCTCTATCCTCAATGTCAGTGCAGTACCACCACAAGCGTTTGAATTGCGCAAGGATGCTTGACAGGATTCAAGTGGATTCAACGCTTCGTGCCACGCGGCAATTTTTGACACGTGGATCACTCCCTTCTTCTCCGTCACGTCTATCGCTTTGGATTTCCGCATTGCATTCAAAAACTTCCCAATCTGCTTGTGAGACCTTGACCAGCCACAACCAAATGTAGAAGGAGCTGCAATGAGAAAGAAAAACCTTTCTTTGGGCCACCACGACTTTTTCACATCTATAGTAGTCCCTTCTGGCCTCGAGTGCAAAAGATAAACGATTGCAGAAGACACCGGCAAGCGTACCCGTCAAGCCTGGCAGGCTTCATGTGTTTCTCATAAAGTTCTGAAGCTTCGATAGGCAGTGCCTTGCAAGGACACCATGAGCATAGGTCGTGCAATGCTTGAACCCTGTAGCACATGGAAAGAAGGCAGATCTGTCAAGTTCACCCAAAGGCTGCTCAAGTGAATCACGAATAGAAGCATCAACGTGGTTTCCTGGACCAACTGTTGCGTGGTAATGTGCAAGATAAAAGGAAAAAACAAGAAAGTAAATGGTCTTTTACTGAGGCTATTCATCACCTTTATCTTGGTTTCTGCAGAATCTCGGCTCCGACTTCTCTGAAACCTCTGAGCCTATCGTTGTCTCCAAACTACGCCTCTCTTCCGGCCGACCCTCAGACGCCACGATGCCTCTTGCCGTTGCCTCAAAACCTCTTTTGTTAATCAACGACGGTAATGATAAGCATGACATGAAATGACCCTATACCAATGTTGTTAAATTGTTGTTGGTCTTTCTAAATGCTATCAAACAGGCATGCCGCCTGCTTCTCAATGGAAACAACATATTAGACAATGATCTCACAAAAAGGAGCAACCTATGGAAATACACAGGATCAACACTTTTAACACCGTCATTCATACTTCTATATTGGATTTGTGCATTTAATTTTGACAAGAGAATGAACAGTATTTCTGGTAGTTAATAATGTGATATTATGAATGACACTAAACAATGCTTATATAATCTGATTGACTTTAGGAATCACATATGTCTAGGATTCTAGGATTGTTTTTCTTGCTACAAATGAGTGAGATTAATGCTTTGATGTTGATAAGTTTGATGATGATATGTGATGAATATGAATGAGGTGATATGATGTGATAGAGTTATGTGATGTTGATACTGTCATGAAATGTTCTGATGCATACTATAGTGATATGAATTGATGATCTGAGTTCCTACAATCCCTATTTTAGATATTCCGCCCTTCAAGGTCAACAAGGTTTGAGATTGGAGGTATTGGAGACCACATCCCCTCATAAAGGCGATGACCTGAAGATGGACGAGAGTTTCAACCATGAGAACCGTTAGAGCTACAAGCTTGATGAGAGATCAGTGCTGTGCCAATTGGGAGCTTGCACCTGAGAACATGGAGGAGGAATGGGCAATGGAGGCTCTATGTGGTAAGGGAATGCCTATACTGGATGGTCTCATTTGGTGGAGTGTGGAGGATTGGTTTGATCTGATGGCCTATGACTCCCAAAGGAGAGAGATGAGCATATAGCTAGAGCGTATTGTGGTATGGGCCTTCCAATATGGAGGAGATGAGGCATTGAGGCATTGGATGAGTAAAACAGCTGCTATAGTGTTTGTGGGATGTATAGCATGGGATTTGGTATCAAGCCAACTCCCCGGCCATACATCCCACAATCTTGGAGTGGTAATTGTTGTGGTTCTATGGCATGGGATCTAAGTTTATGTCCCATGCCATTCATAAGCTGAATGTCCATGAGCACATGGGCACCTTGTGACATGTGAGATGAACACTTGCTGGGCAATGAGCGATGGGGCTGGGTCCATGGAATGCCACAAGGTTTGCATGTTCCCAGCCGGCTATTGTTAGACCAAACTGCCTGTCTGATTTACAAAGCTGTACTCCACATTAGGACTGGAGTGAACACGCGTCTGATTTAGTTGATCGGTTCCTTGATGCATAGATTGTTGGTCAAAATGACAATGGGAACACTTTGCCGGGTGAATTCCTATGTCTGGTCGTTCGTCTAGTTTGCGATGCATCTGAGAAACATATATATATATAAAGTAGACTGTGATCAAATTGTGTCCACACGTTTGCCCAACAAAGATCACAAGATCCCGTTTGCCCAACAAAGAAACTATGGAGTAAGTCAGAAGGAGACCTCTTAGAGACTCAAAATCAATAATCAAGCACGTTCCGTTCTGTCGTAGTGTTAAAGTGCTTGTGAAATACTTCGCACGTTACTTTAGCATCTTTAGCAGGAACAAGACTCCGCATGTTCGTCAGCAAAAACTTTGGCCTTGTCGTCGCTTAGGCTTTGCTTTATTGCTTGCAGAAATGTGAAATCAAGAAGATCGTCTTGCCTGAGAGCCCGAGTCGATGCGACAAAGGATGCTACTAGTAACAAAGGGCATCGCTATTAGGAGCAAGGAGCTACTAGTAGATCCTGGCCTTACTACTAGGAACAAGAAGCCATTAGTAGTAAGGAACACTCCAAAGTTTGAGAAGAAGTCGAACACTTGCCATGCCAAACAAGCCGAACACACGTCCAGTCAGCAGGCGCCTGTGCCAATGACCAGAATTGAAGTTTCGCTGTGGATAGATTTGAAACACCACAGCACAGGATGTCAAACCCGGACATTGTTAGTGCCCATCTCACCTTGCCACCACCACCTTGGCCAAAGCATGGAACTGCACTGGTTTGACAAATCCGTTGCTGGACTTGCACTGTGTTGGTCAAAGAGTTGATTGGGCCTCCAGATGGGGCTTCCACTGGAGCAGGCGCTTCCCCTGTCAAAACGTGAGCACGGATGGGCAATGCCAGTGCAATTCTTTGCATCATTGACCACGCAGTCTCTTTTCACACAAAGAAATGTAACGCCAACTAACATTTCACTAGCACAAGCTTGATTTTAAACAAAACACTTGCAATGTTTAGGTGCTCTCCAGTCCCCACGGAGCTGGTAAGCAAGTGAGGCGCTGCATCTTTATGTAGGAAAGAACCACGCCTCTTAATTTGATGATATTTGGTTTGTATTTGGTTTGTTCTTAGTTTTTGGGACATTATGAGACTATGTTTTGGGCGGCATGCAACTGACATGTTTATTTGAGTTCTTTGTGCAAACAGTTTTGGACAACAAACACTAGACTAGAACTCAAAGAAACCCGCCCGCCCTCCAATCATACCTCTTCTACAATTGCCTTTGCACCTTGTATGTAGCCATAAATGATCATAAATGCATGGTTGATTGGTTGTCCACTCAGAGGGGAGAGCGAGGCCCTTCGCAATGTGTCCAACTGAGAACAAAAACCAGAGGCACTGAGATTTGACATGCCAAAGAAACGTTGCGGATGACAAGCAAGCATCGTATCATTATGAACCAAATGACGACAAGAAACCATCCCCATACCATGTCCTGAAGAAGGCCAAATGACGAACGCGGAAGCCGATCAACTTTCCTACCAACACCGAACTGCTTCATGGTACAAGTAGCGGTCGAAGTTTCATAATTTATGCTTCATATTTAAGTGAATTAGAACAAGGAAGACACACACAACCCTGGAAAACACCAGGCGTACGCCAAATGGTATCCAATGCTGGAAAAATAGATGCTCAAGATTACTAGAAAGAAACGCAAGTAGTTGCATGTGCATATATGAAATATTCCCTTCCGCGAGCTTCCGCAGCGGTGGTTTTAAACGTATACTTCTGCAAGGGCTCCCGCAAGCTTCCGCTAACAAATTCTTTGATCTTTATTGTGGAGGCTGTCGCTGCTCAAGTGTGCAGTTTGCTCCTGCTCCTACAACACCTTCCTGTCTTCTTTCCCAAGCTTTGGGGACCCACGCAGCTTGTTGCAAACACACCACAAGCACGAGTAAAGTGCAAAACCTACTGGAGGACAAACAAAAATTGGTAACAGCTTCTCTCGAAAATATATTGAGATAACGTCTCCTTCCCAATGAAATTCCGGCGAGGGTTTCAAGACATATCGGTTGTATATAGGTTACAGTATATATTTGTTTTAGCTGGGTAAAGTCCAGGCCCACGGCGAGCGGCGGTAAGGGGCAGTTGATACATATGCAAACTCTGTGCAAACCATAGCACAAGCGGAGCAAACTGTTGCCTATTTGTTCCCTGAACAAGTGTTATCAGGTTGCCAGTACCTGGGCACCCCCAAGTGTTCCCGACGTTTCCACAGAAAACATGTCTTCTTCTACGCGTTGTGGCAATGTCAATGTCTAGTCAAGGGCCATCAATATCAACGCATCAAGTTTGCTCTCACAACTCACAACACTACTCCCTGATTCGGATCCCCAGTACCGCGCACTGTACTCTCGGAAAAAGCTTTCAAAAGCCAACTGAATGTTTCAAGTCCCATCTACCACTCAACATCCACCCCATCTGACAATGCAATGCAGCTGTAGACACTACCCTCACTAGCCCCCTTCAAACGGCAACTCAGCCAATTCTGGTCTAGCCTTCTGCTGTCGAGGCATCTGTCCTCAGCATTGCTATTCAGCCCTCCACCCTTTTTCTTTTCTTCCCTTGTTCCGGGGGAGGCAGGCTGCTAAGGGGGGTTAGGAGAGGCAAGGTAAAAGGTAGCTTGGTAGCATAGCTACCACCCCCCACCTGAGGGCGGGTGGAGCTTTCTTCAAGAACCCTTCTCATGGTTGATTTGGTCTCTAGATTTAATGGAAAACTTATCTGGTAGACGGTTCTTGAGGTCAACACGTTGGTGTTGACTCTCCAGGCTTCCACTTGCTGTCTGCGCATGGCGCCACCTGCAGCGGTTGCAAGTCCATTCCTTTCACTACACCCAAACGACGGCTGGTGGAAAATCTGTCCAATTGGTTGAGCGTACTTGATCCTCCCTGCCATTACTTGCAGCATAACTGGCCTCCTCCTCTTCTGAGAAGCCAGCATTCGGTTTCGCCTAAACGTTCAAAAGAGTTGTCTGCACTCTGCACTTTTGACAAATCTTGCAGCAGCCTTTCCACATTGCGCCCAAAGACAGTCTTTGTAGACATGCAACACCTAGCGCACGTGGAATGTTTTTAAAACACCCTCGACACCGTGCATATGGAATGTCTTTGATTCAAAAAGTGCTCAAAATGTTGGCTGCACAAACAAGTAGTGCAAGCCTCCATGCCCTTGCCTTTTAACCTCATTGCAACCAAAAAAACGCGTAGGAAACCTTGTAGGGTGCGTAGTTGATTAAAGCCATTTGCACAAATGCATTCTCCCAAGTTTCCCTGAGCAAAAGGCTTTTCCATCTGGGTCTGATTGACGAGCATTCTTCCAACTGCTATGGGGTAGGGGTTGCCATCGATCTTGATGCAACGGGGCCTTGCGAAACATGCAAACGTTTGTTTGCGTTGGACCCACATCCCAATTGTCAGATCGAGTGCGTTGGTCTTGTGACAATGAAAGAAGGAAAAAGGTGCACAACAAATGGGGCTTATATAATAGCGTCCTTGCTCCTAGTAGCGATGCCAAGCCCCTAGTAGCTGCTTGTTCCTAGTAGTAAGGCCAGGAGCCCCTAGTAGCGGCCTTGCTCTTAGTTTAAAAGGGACACATGCACCCTTATTTTTTCCGCCTCTTGAACATGTTTCATGTCTCACACACCCTGTTCATTTCATTTTCTCAGAGCGCGGCTGCCCCTTGGTGACTGTTCCAAAACCTACGACTCCATTCGCTGGCACCTCAAACACGGCAGTCAACAATTTACAAGACTTAGTGGGGTTGAGTGGTTGAGCGAGCGAGCGAGTGAGTTTGAACCAGTGAAGCGCCAAATGCCCAAACGGATGCAAGTTTGGCATTTGGGAAATAGGCCACAACGCGATTGAAAATTGGACACACTGACCAAAATCCAATTGGCACACAATCAGAGGAATCTTCATCAAGATCAACCTTTTAAGGTTATCCCACGGAGCACAGACTTGTTCCCAGTCAGCAGGCGCGGCAGGCGCCAGAACGCAGTCTTCCTCAAGATCCTCAAGGTAGTGCACTACTTGCTTTGAGGTATGAGCCGCACAGTTCCGAACAAGTTTTTCGGGTAGGATCGCGATTCATATTGGAGACCATCTCCATATGGTGATCTTTAGCGGGGGGCAAAGATGCCTCCTGATGCCACAAAAGAACAAGCTCATTGGACAGTGACATCGCAGGGTGATCACATTTGTTGTTGCGGTCACCAAAAGAACATATTCTTGTGATGTGTCCATGGCGGTTTCTCCAAATACCAGCGGATTGGGATAACGTCTCTGAATGCGCAGCTTCAATGGCGGCAGTTTCGGTGATCTTGGCACCGCGCCTTGATGCGTTTCTGGGTATGTGCTTCAAACACCCACAAGTGCTGAATGTTTATCTTTTTGAGTCCGGCCATACCACTTGACTCAATCCTTGGAATGGCTTTCCCAAAAAGCTCACACTCAGAACGCGTCAAAGTACAACATCCACCAAAACACCCTATTGGTTTGTTCGACATCCTGCTGCCTTTTCAAGGGCGGTACACAACACCTACTGACTTGGGATTTCAGGGGAAATGTCGACGTCATTTACAGCTGAACGGTTGGCCAAGCCCAGGGCTTTGTTGTTGCGGAGTGGTCTGGCTGAGATTTAGATTGAGTCTTGCGGTGCATGAAGGCAAGGCGGGTCTTGCAACGAAACTAACCCATGTCATTGCGGCTAACTACAGTTGTTAGACAATAAAAGCTAGAATAGTATAGCTTGGTGTATATATATATATATGTCCGCCGACCCCAGCGAGGATGGGGGAGCGCGCCAGAGAACAATAACTATTATATACAATATTGCTATATGTATACTGTATTTAGTTATAGATACTAGTAAGTATCACTCAGAATTCACTTGGCGATCTGAGACACAAGATCCGAGATCGCTATGACGCCCCAGGTTCGAGACAAACCCGCCCAAGATCAGAATCTCACAGCTTGCCAAGGCGCCAAGACGCCCGGCAACATCAAGTCTGCACCGTTGAGTACAAATTTAGACCTTCAGAAAATTGCATGTCCAATGACACAACCTGAGGACTCAATGTGGACAGCCTTGGCAACCCAAGTTTCTGACACTGGTGGATGAATTGTCAGCTCTTGCATCATGTGCCTCTGGGGAACGCCGGCGAACGGCACTCATCACTCTCTCTCTCTCTCTTTCTCTCACTCTCTCTCTGTAAGCTGAGCGGTTACTTTGGCAATCTGCAGACTTGCTTGTTACAAGACCGACTGAGGGCACGGGAATTGCCACAATGTGTAGAGTGTCGGGAACAGCCTCAATTGAGCAATTGTTGAGAACCCAAACCCTGCCTTTTGGCTACAGAACAAAGGATCCTTCTTAAAGAGTGCTTTTCTATTGTTCCGTAAAGCTGTGAGCACGACTCACCTCTTCCTTCAGCATCAAAGAAAGCAGCAGGTGCATCACCCGCAGAATAGAGCAAGCTTCGATTGTCCAGCTTTACCACCTGCACAACGTCCAAAATTCCATTTTCAGCGGCATCAAGGCGCGTTTTCATGTGGAAGCATTCGAAGAAGCAGTCTTGTTAGAAGCATTCTGGCTACTAGTAGTAATGGCCTCCACCCTAGTAGCGATGGCCTCCAACCTACTAGCTTCTTGCTACTAGTAGTGGTCTTGTTATATAGAAGCATTCTTTGAGGTGATATCCAAGAGAGGCCATCCCGCCATCTTTGGAAGCAAAGTTACAGGTAGAAGCAGTACAAATAGTGTGAGTACCCGAAACAAAAGATGCGAGTACCAGTACTTCATCAATACTAACTAGTGCAAGATATGTTTTGACAAAATGTACAGGGAAGGTGCGGCCTTTGCTTGACCTTCTGGCAAGGTCTCTTCCAAATTCTTATCAGTGAGGCTAGGGTACAACTCAGAGAGTTGGCCTGGCACTCGTTGCTGCGGAGCGTGCGCAAAGTGACAGGCATACAAATACATGGTCTAAAACAATAAAACATAACGAAATGGACCTCTTTGATAAGGCCCCTTTAACTTAGAGTACAGGGGGTCTCATTAAAGAGGCCCATGTCTTCTTTGTTATCTTTTTTCTATTTTCTCGTGTATTCCCATTCATAGAGTTCTTGCATGGCAATGCCAGCAACAAAAAACTGTGCGTCGGGCTCTTGAGTGCCTTCAAATCCTGAGATGATGAATTCAAACAAGGTGAGATCAAAGCGTTCGATATCTCTAGATCAGAACACAAGTCATGAGTCAGGCATGAAATTGCCTTTTCAATTCACAACGCTTGTGAACCCTCATTGCCTTGCCTTCTTGGACAGAAGATTTTGCCCTTGAGCTGTGTACCTCGCACTGGGAAGCATTTGAAGCAACCGCATACCGCTGTCACATGCTAGTTTGCTGCGAGGCCCTTGCGGTTTTTTGAACATGTGCGGAGTGCGGAGGGATGCTATCTACACTGCACGCCACACCAGTGATTTGTTTTCTGGATGCGTTGACAAACACTATTCATCCGTCTATCCTTGATACTTCTACCAAGCATTGACATTTGAGCCCAAATCTAAGTTTCACCATTTGCTCTCCATCAGGCATTGCAAGGTCGTGCTCTTTCCGTTGCGAAAAGGCAAAGACTCCGGGACTGGTCAGCTCGTTTTGTCCTGTGTGGCACTTGTTTCTAATAGCTTCTTGTTACTACTAGTAAGGCACTTGTAAATAGAAGCGATGCACTTGTTACTAGTAGCATAATTATAGGGAGGGCACATTGACGGAAAGAATGAAATAACTTGAGCAGGCTGCCCATTCCATCACTCAAGACAAAAGCCGCCGATTATTTTCCTCCAGGCTTGAGAACTTTTTGTTCAAAGGATATGAAGCCCCTAGTAGCTTCCTTGTTCCTAGTAGCGATGCCAGGACCCCAGGAGCCACTAGTAGCGTCCTTGCTCCTAGTAGTAAGGCCAGGAGCCCCTAGTAGCTTGGATATGAATCTGGGCATGTTCGAAATTGAATGCACTTTGGCATTCAAATAGCTCTTTCTATTCTCTGCTCATTTTCTTCGAGGGGACGAGCCTCCAAACTTCGCTTCATTTACTTGAATGCGATGCAGTGAACGGGCAAATTTGCAGTCAGCACATTGCAACACTCAACAAACATCTGTAGTGCTGTTGTTTTGGAAACCGCGTGCAGTGGAGGGGCTGAGTGTAATATTGAATCGGATGTCCTCCACGACAGCTGCGCCATCCTCTGAGCGCCTTGCCCTAGCAGAAACACCGAAAACACTACAAAACACCTACAGGATCGTTGGTTCCTGTAGGATGTTTATGCTGACTCTTAAGCATCTACATGTCAAAATATACTTTCCAAGTATTTTTCATTTAGGTATCTATTTCGATGTTTTATTCTGTGTGTCAATCGTTTTATTTTTGCTTCCTCGAAGAAAGCGAGCTCGCACTGCCCTAAACTAGGAGTAGCATAGCAATCATTACTGGTAGCTACTTAAGTAGTTACTATAGTAGCTACTATATCACTATATCTAATAACTAGTATATACAAGTAGCTACTATATCTATTCATTACTAGTAAACTATAAATACCGTAGCTACTTGCAGTCATTACCAGCACTACTTCCTCATGACTTACCCTATCCCACCTCAGAAGAAGCGGAAACGAACAAACAAGTAGTTTTTTATGGGTAGTGACACTAGTGAAGTCCAAAACAAACAATTTTTGTTCCAGGCACTGTAAAGGAAAATGCTCTTGCTTGAACATGTTCAAACCCCGCCTTCGTACCTCCAGCGCTACAACATCACCAGGAACCTTTGATTTCACAGCGAAAGAAACAAACTACGTCAACATACTTAAGGAAAGTAAGACACCTTTTGATGGGTTAGTGCATCTTTTGTACAAAGAGAAAAGAGGCTCTACTGCTTCTTGTTCAGGGAGCACGCTTATCCAGCAGCTTAAAGATGTCAGCTCCAGCTCTGACGGGTTTCTCATCAAGCGTTGTAATAACATCGCCAATTGTACCATTCAGCATAGGACGGACTCCTGCCTTTTCCGCTGGACTGTTCGATACTACTGAAAAGACGATGATGCCAGGGATTTGCAAAGCATCAGAAATGCCATCTGGGGCCTAAAATGAGTGGAATCCGAGCACAACATGAGAATCGAAACTTTTGCCACCAAAGTGAAGTTTGCCCTTCTTCATATGTAGGAGCTTCGAAGTTTGTTCGGAGCGAACAAGTTTCTGCCTTACCCTTACCCTTAGTAAGGGAGTTAAGTAAGGAGGCAGGGCCACGGGCTTAAAAAACGCATACTATTTTTTTCCAAATAACAAAAGAACAAAGCTTTCAAAGCTGTGACTCCATGCGTCAAATGTGATACCCAAGAAGCCACGAGATACAAAGCCCTGCTTCAGTATCAACTCCACGTTTCGCTTCACTGTGTCAACCTTCTCCACAGGACAAACACTTTGATGGCCTCCAACCTAATAGCATCCTTGTTACTTGTGGCTTCTTGCTCCTAGTAAGGCCAGGAGCCCCTGGTAGCTTCTTGCTCCTAGTAGCGATGCCCTTTGCTCCTAGTAGCCTCCAACCCAGTAGCGATGGCTTTTGTTCAAGGACAGTTACAACTCTCTTAGGCATGCACAGGAATCGCCAAGCCCACCCCAGCTGATGTTCCGCTGGCGGTGAGGATGGCCTCAAGTGTTTCTCTGTTCCAAAGCATTGTCTGTACAACACCTAGACTAAGCCGGAGATTAGTCACCTCAAGAATTAATTGCTACTTACTTGAAACGTACACGGTCGGCAAGGCATCACATTCTCTTGAGAGGGAAAGATCTGATTGGTGGTGAGCAAGCTTCGTGCTGAAGAATGTGGTAGACATTTCTGAGGTTCCACTTGACAAGTTCGCTGAATAACTATGAACGAGCAAAAGTAAAGGATCAGCAAAATCCTTGCCAAGGATCTGTATTTACACCTATGACACGTCCAGCTGCATCGAGAAGAGGACCACCAGAGTTGCCTCACATGGTCAGATCTTGCAGAATACCTCGCGCAGCTCGGCCGCGCCTGGATTGATTGAAGCATCTGTTTGAATGCATCCTTGGATTGGCCTCGTGCCACGAAAACAAAGTCGCATTCTTCGTTTTCTGAAAAACAAGAAAGTTGATAACAACAAGAACTACGAAGAATACACGGCCTTTCACCAATGTCCAGTGTTCGGGACTTTCCCGAAATAATGCCCTTGCTCCTTGGCTCATTCCAGGCATGTGCGACCAAACACGAGTCAAATACATACAATAATGTTTGTACTCCATCTACAATGCGGTGTCCTCCAACCTAAGCCTTAATACATACAAACCTTGAATTGTCATTGTTTGCAACAAAGAGTCATGCTATGGTCGAGACCAAATGGATTTCCAATGGCGTACACACTCTGTCCTGCAAGATGGGCATGACAAAACGTTGTTCGAGCGAGAATTATAGAGGGAACATAAAACAAATTGAAACAATGTGTCGTTCGACAGGGAAAAAAAAACATGAAAATAGGGTCAGTCCTACTTCAAGAGCAGCAGACTCCCCAAGTGGCAAAGGATGCATGGGAACCAATCTTTTGCCAGAAGAGAATACCCTGATCACTGCTGTGTCGGTGAATGGATCTGTTCCGACCACCTCTCCCTTCAGCACTTCCCGCTTGGGAAGATCATCGTCTTTTCCACCATCCAGAAATACCACTTGGAGGTCTTGCGGTCCAATCTCTCTCACTACATGATAATTCCTCGAAGAAACAAGCAACGCAAAACCGGAGAACTCAGTGGCTAGCGGCTGGCAGTTTCACATAGTTTCACAGTCGCTGCACTATCTCGCGAAGGCACGTTACCACGTGCATCTGATCCCAAACCTCGGCTCTGACATGAGCTTTTTTCTGCTGAAACCAGGAACCCTGACCATCGTTACTAGGAGCAAGGACGCTACTAGGAGCAAAGGGCATCGCTACTAGGAACAAGAAGCTACTAGGCTCCTGGCCTTACTAGGAGCAAGGACGCTACTAGGAGCGTACGAAACAGTTGGAGAAACAACTTTGGAATTTAGTGCTACAGCATGCACCTTGAGTGGCTAAAGGAACGAGGCGTACAAACCGCAGCATCCTCACGGCATGTCACTTTTCGTACAGGGAGGAGTGCCAGTGACAGCGACCAGCAAAGGCGGAATTGGTTTAGGAATGTTGTTTGCTTGATCATTTTCTTGGTAGTAAGGGACAATACAGAATTGACATGATTTTAAACGAACACGACAGGACATCAACAGGGAAATGATAGAACTTCAAACAGGACAATGAACGGAGTTATACTGGACAATGAAGGAAATAGACTGACAAATGAAGGGGTTTTAAGAACACGGAACATATTGAAAATGACAGGTTGTAGAATAAATGGAAAGGGGATCCGGCTTAGCAGAAACAAAACAAGTCAAAAGTTCCAGAAAAAGCAGGAAAGACTCCAGACCCACGAAAAGTGGGGAAGCGTCTTCTTTCTGAAAGAGAGAGAAGAGCAGAAAAGTAGCGATTCGTGGACAAGAATGCAAAGAAACAAGATGTAACACACACTAAATACTCAAGTGGACGGTGATTTCTCAAACCAAACAGACCTTATCGTCCGGTGCAGCAGAGTTTTGCTAAGAACCTGTCCGGCACAACACGTGCTTGAGGGTGCAGCGCCTCCCCCCAAGAAGCACACAAGAGGTCATGTGCGTTCAAAGAAGAAGTCTACATAAGTTTCTGGCTGGTTACAAGTCATTATGAGCTTCTGTTTTTGCTGCTCTAAACTCTAAACGCTGCGCTTCTTGATGTCCAGCTTGGGGTGTGCCGAGCATGCTTCACAACAAAAGAGCCGCTGAAGCTTGGATGACATATCCAAAAGTACGAATCGAGGATATGGATCGGATGCGGAGTGTACAAACAATATTGTTGACTTTATCGAAGAGTTTTGATATAACTTTGAAACAATCAGCAGCATTCAAAACCCCGTGTGAAATCCTTAGACCCAAACTGCAATCCAAATTCAATGCAGGACGGCTCAACGGAAAACACATTACTTATTGCAGGGTTTGTGATGAAAATGACATTGTGATATCAGCCTGATTGTTCCATGTCCCTTACATAGCTGCAGCTGTCATCTACTTTCATGACGGTTTTGACAGGAGCACGATGGAGATGGATAGTAGGGAGACGAGCGGCTACTGCTTGGTGGCCCGTAGCATTAACCGTTTTGCTGTCACTTGCAAACTAGCAAGCTTATAAAAGTCGTTGGATGGAACCAAAAACCACACAATTGCACAAAACGAGAATGCCAAAAGCCGCCAAAATGCTAAAGGCCACTACAGTCTGAAAGCCAAGAACATCAAAAGCCAAAAGCCAGAAGCCACCAGAAGCCACAACTAACAATAAAGAAAAGTTCCCCTCCACCAGCAAATGCTACGAATGACTGATGTGGCCTCAGAAAGCCTCTGTTCCCAACCGGAACTTTCTTTGATGTTGAAGTTAAAGCTGAGCGTGACAAAGGCAAATGTAACGTTAGCAGTCAATTACATCATGGCAGCGCAAAGCTAACCGGCAATCTCTTCTGCAGGATTGAAGCTCGCAGAAGTATCATCAAACCACCTCCCTTTTTCCCGAATGCGTAGCGAGGGGTTCTCGTTTAACTCTTGGGGGTCTGGGGGTAGAGCCTTGTTCGCGACCCGTTGCTTCTATGTTCGCAACCGTCCGCAACCGTTCGCAACCGTTCGCAACCGTCCGCCGTAGGACGCTAAGGCGCTGCCATTGGGGGAAGCTTTTGCAAGTGACTTTTCATGGATGTGTCACGTGTCAGTTTGCGCCGCTATTCCATTGTGATTTGCATGAAAATGACATGTCGCGCAAGAAGCGTGATGCATTTCGCTGCACAGGCGCAGCGTTTCGTGAGATCCGCAGTTTGCTGCGCAGTTCCATTGGGATTAGCGTTTGGAGAGTCGTGTTTTGGGGGTGTTGGGTGTGGCCGTGCCATTGGGATTTGCGTTTCAGGGTGCGGCATCGAAGCTCTGTTCTCGTGACAAGTCTCAGCTGAAATGCCGATTTTGGTGGATGGGAGTGTGCTCAGAACGGGTCGAAATCATTCCAAACGTGTGGTGTGGTGCAAATTTTTTTGAAGCTCACATGAGATGATATTGTCATTTTTCGTGGCAGGCGCAGGACTTTGTGCGGCTTTTGAGGTGTGGAAGTGCGATTCTCGTGGCAGGCGCAGGGAATCGTGAGGTTGCGAGGTGTGACGGAGGTGACATTTCGTGGCAGGCGCAGTACTTTGTGCGCGTTAGACGTGTGGGCGCGGAAAGATTCGTGGCACTCTCAGGGAATCGGGAGGTTGTGAGTTGTGGTAGAGGTGAATGTCGCTGTCACATTGGGATTGGCGTGTGAGCGGGTGTCGTTTGGAGGGGCTGGAATCGCGAAACTGCTTGGCAGGGCTGCGTGATGTGTGTGCTCTGATGGGTGTTTCCGCTGGACTTTTGGAGGAAGTCTCGTGCGAAACCTTCGTTGACATGTAAGTTTTTGAGGAAGTCTCGTACGAAACGCTCGTTTTGGGGACTTGACATGTGACTTTTGGAGGAAGTCTCGTACGAAACGCTCGTTTTGGAGACTTGACGTGTGACTTTTGGAGGAAGTCTCGTACGAAACGCTCGTTTTTGAGACTTGACGCGTGACTTTTGGAGGAAGTCTCGTACGAAACGCTCGTCTAGCAGCCTTGCAGCGTGACTTTTGGAGGAAGTCTCGTACGAAGAGTGCGCCCTACAGGAGTGTGCCCTACAGGAGTGTCCCACAAGAGTGTCCCGCAACATCTCGTTTAACTCTTGGGGGTCTGGGGGTAGAGCCTTGTTCGCGACCCGTTGCTTCTATGTTCGCAACCGTCCGCAACCGTTCGCAACCGTTCGCAACCGTTCGCAACCGTCCGCAACCGTCCGCAGTAGGACGCTAAGGCGCTGCCATTGGTTGAAGCTCACATGAGATGATTTTCTCATTTTTCGTGGCAGGCGCAGGACTTTGTGCGGCTTTTGAGGTGCGGAAGTGCGATTCTCGTGGCAGGCGCAGGGAATCGTGAGGTTGCGAG
>CAXAMN010019657.1:1842-18391 GCA_963970005.1 Durusdinium trenchii
GCTTTAGCTTTGATGACCACCGGCAGCTCTCCAGAGGATAAATCCCCCTGAGACATCCTGAGACCATTCCTGGGGGTTCTATTTGATAAATACCTTCCCAAGCACTTGGTACATTTGCCCACGTTCTGCAACTCATTTTGGCTTCTTACACGTTCCACATCGTCAATGGTCTCTGAAGGTCTCCGAAGGTCTCGTCTGACGAGCCGCAGAAGTCTCTCCCGTAGCCATCTGAACTTGGCTCGGCTTCTCCTCCCGGTGTCCAGATGTCCTTCAAGGCTCAGGCGCTGAAGTTGTCCAGGTTTTGCACTTGTAATGACACAAAAACACGATCATTCACGCACACACACATTCACACAGTTTTTCCACGCCCACTCTTCCTTGTCCATTGAACATGTTGATGCTGCTATACAAGATGTCTCAAACACAGATTTCGGATTCGCCGTTTACTTGTCACATGCAAAGGATCCGGAGTTCCGGTCGTGCCATGACTCGCAAATACAAACTCTGATCTGCTTGGCTGTACGAACAGATTGTTGTGGATTGCCGCGGGCATTTGCTCGGCCGCTGGAACCCTCAGATCGGTCTTGATTCATCTTGACTCTATGTGATGCTTGTTCCCGCTTTGGGTTTTGTTTTTCGAAGAGCCACATGAACAATAGTGAACCTCATAGAAGTGACCTGGACTTGGAAGCACCCTGAGCTCTGAGCGCGCTTTACAATTGTGCATGTGGTCATTACCGTTTGCCGCCCAACTTTCATCAGGCGAAGCTTATAGGGAAATTTCAATGTGAACAGTGAATTGCCCATCCAAGGTTGGGGAAGTTTCTTCCTTCCTGTGTCCTGTTCTTTTTTCTTCCCCCATGAGGCCTGGCATCCGTCTTGGCCAAGGAGTTGTTGAACGGCCAGCCCGCAAGCTTAGCATGTGGTTTGCGGGCCTGCATATGGAACCGCGGTCCAACCCACTAAGTAGGATCACAATAAAGCAGACCGTACTACTGGACCCATTCGCAATACTCAGCTCTACATGAAATGTGCTGGAGGGGTGCGGTGAGAGTCAGGAACGTCGTCTGCGTCCGAACGGAAGACATCAACATCTCCGGATCCCTCTACCGCAACAAGTTGAAGTATGCCAACTTCAAGAGGAAGCACATGTGCCTGGGCTTTGTTAGACTTTTTTCAGTCGCATCTCACCGCATCTCACCACCAAAAGAACCCTGATTTGATTGCAAAGCCAAGGAACACCAATCCTCGTCAAGGACCTTTCCACTTCCGTTCTCCTGCCAAGATCCTGTGGCGCACCATTCGTGGTATGGTGGCTTTGGCTTGAGAATCTTTATATAGAGTGTCAAGTCATTTTGAAGCTTTGATCATACCTTGCTATGAGCATCCTGATCACACTGGGATCCTAGATGTTTGCCGCCGCCCTATGTCTTCCATTGGGCAACCCAAAATGCATGTTTGGGCATAACATGCAACGCACTTAGGTACCCCACAAGACTGCTCGTGGAGCGGCTGCGCTCGACAAGTGCGGATGCCTTTCCTGCGGCGGTCGACTTCAGAGCTGACATGGCTGAGGGATGCTGAGGGTGCATCCACGAGAAAACAAGGGTAATTATGGGATTGATGCTATCATGGACGCCATGGCCTAGATACAATTTGAGTGCGACAATACCATCCAAGCATATTATATGGTATTTGATATCAAACAAGGTGAGCCCGCGGACCCAAAAGCAAAAAGAAGCGCACAACCCAGGAAAAATAAACAAACACAAATTAGCAGGCCAAAACGAAGCATCAGCCCCCTCCAGGCTTCGTGGCAACTATGATATTTCAAGCATCGCGGTTCTGGTGCAACACAGCTCCACTCACCTCCCAACGGGCTTCCGCGAAGCATGGAGCAGCACTACCCCCACCCATGCTTCGTTCTACTTGTGCACTGACCTGGAGCAGCCTGCAATGATGCTGGTGGTGCAACCATGTGCTCGACGCAACAATCCTGCCGTTTCAGCCACGACTTGACCGTCTGTCGCGTGCATTGCGCACTTTTTGGACACCCAAGACCATCGTATAAGCCCCGCAGCTCCACTCACCTCCCCACGTGCTTCCGCGAAGCATGGAGCAGCACTACCCCCACCCATGCTTCGTTCTACTTGTGCAATGATGCTTGTGGTGCAACCATGTCCTCGTAACTAGCATATCAGCCGCGCAAGCGTCCACACCCATGCACTCCCCAGCCCCGTCCACACCCAACCCACGCCGTCTCACTCCCCTCCATCTTCCCTCCTTAGCCCCGTCACCGCTCCATTCACCTCCCAACGTCCCTCCGCGAAGCTGGACCAGCACTACCCCCACCCATGCTTCGTTCTACTTGCGCACTGCCCCCAGAGCAGCCTTGTGGTGCGACCATGTGCTCAACGCAACCATGTCTGCCGCGTGCATTCTGCACATTTTGGACACCCAAGACCATACCTCAGCCCCGCAACACCGCTCCATTCACCTCCCCACGTGCTTCCGCGAAGCATGGAGCAGCACTACCCACCCACTACTTTTGCACTGCCCCAGAGCAGCCTGCAATGATGCTTGTGATGCTTGCGGGCTCCCGTCTCGCTGCCCTCCATTTTCCCTCGCCAGCTCCCGTCTCGCTCCCCTCCATCTTCCCTCCCCAGTCTCGTCCCCACCCACGCGCCTCCCGTCTCGCTCCCCTCCATCTTCCCTCCCCAGCCCGTTCCCCCCTCCATCTTCCCTCCCCAGCCCCAGCCCCGCCCATCTTCCCTCCCCAGACCCAACCCCGCCCATGCGCCTGCGCTCTCGCTCCCCTCCATCTTCCCTCCCCAGCCCCGTCCCCACCCACGCGCCTCCCGTCTCGCTCCCCGCCATCTTCGCCGCCTCCATTTTCCGTCCCCGACAACGTAAGCTTTTCTTCGCTCTCCCCGGAACTAGCGACTGAACGAGAACCCAAGCATCGGAGATGCTTTTGGGAAAAAGATTGAAAGGAGGACACCCCATGCAACTATATAAGAACACAATGCTCCAAACCGCAGTCCCTCACAGAAACTGATGCCTGATTTCGACCCCAAAGTCCCATGGGTTTTACCGCATGGAATGTTGTTAGCTTCTTGTTACTAGTAGTAAGGCCAAGAGCCCCTAGTAGCGTCCTTGCTCCTAGTAGCGATGCCCTTGTTACTAGTAGCTTCTTGTTACTTGTTACTATATAGTAGCAAATTAGCTAATAGCAATGCACCTGTTCCTAGTAGAGATGCCCTTGTTACTAGGCAACCTGGTGGCTGCATTCATGATTTCGAGTTGACCCTCTTATTGCTGTCCACCCTGACCAGTTTCACGGGCTTTTGGCCGAGGCTCAAGACCTTCGAGGGCATTCCACACCCCTATGACCGCAAGAAGAGTGTCTCGATTGAAATTCTAAGCTTTGGGATCTTGCACCCTCCGAAGACAAGTTCCCGTTGCTGCAGATGCCCCAACAAATTAGGACCACTTCTGCAGTGGTGCTGTAGTACTTTCTGGCTTCTCCTTCAGTCTCCTTCTGCTATAGCACATCTATGGACTCGATCCCTTGCTTAGGAATGGTGGCTGGAGCCTGAGCTTTTATTTGTCGCAGCACATCTTGTGTTGCAGAATCTCAGTAAGCTAACAATATACACACATACTTATTATATATATATATATTATATTATATCATATCCATATTGTGATACAGGATGTTCAATTGCTGCATATGTATGTATGACATATGTATATATGTTTGCACAGACATGTGTTCCATGTTGATTCCGGATCAATATTCAACAACAATCTTAGCCTCCAAAACTGCTGTCACAGGTGCCCAGCTGCCTCAAGGTCTTGCGCTTGCGCCCGGAGCGCCGCTTTTGCCGCCTTGGCGACCTCTCCAAAGAGGCCAGACACACAGAGGGAATCAATTTTGCGCGGAGACCATGGATAGCGCAAAAGCTTAGAGCCTGCCATGTCCTCATAAGTCATTTGCCTTCATTCTTGACTGTTTGGGAGGGCCTCCTTCTGTTTTGAGTCTAGAGTCTAGAGAGTCTGGAGACAAGGAGTGGGCTAGGGCCAAGTTCCAATATGTTCCCATACTTCAAGAGCATGTGCTCGAAATTCTTACAAGGACATGGTCTGTTAGAGATCCGTGTCTCACTTGCATCGTCATTTCTAGCAGCATAGGGTCAGAACTCAGCGTGGTCGACAATCAGAGTCGATACATTAAAAGAGTCGTGCTGCACACGGTTGCTGCATGGGAAAGTGTTGAAATTCACCTCATCCCCATGGACCCCGTAGCGTTGACTCTCAAGGTAGAGCAAAAGGTAGCGCTTACCGGACTAGCAGGGTTAGCTAGGTAGTTAGTACTATTAGAGCTGATCCTGTAAAATACAGGTTATCAGCCGTAGGCTAGCTAGACTAGAGCTATGGACCCGATGGATGACGACGTCCCACCGAATGCCTACGGAAGTGGCTTTGACATAGTTCCGAGTGTGCCCAATAGTTTGGATGCAGTTCAACGGCATGAACAAGCAGTTGCACAAGTGGCTGCAATGGATCCAAGGGTTGCTTCGGAGGTGTACCAAGAGATGCTAAATAGTGGTGGTAGTGTTACTCTTCAAGAGGCGACACAAGCTACCCTAGCAGGTATGCCGTCAGCCACCGTAGCTGGTGCGCCAACAGTAAACAACTTGTTGGCAATGACTCGGCTCAACGTCGTCAACCTGAATGCAACGCCAAACGACGAAGAACTACGACGGGAGTTACAACAACATGAGTTTTTGCTCAGCGAACAAGCCAGGAGGGAAGCTGAAATCGAGGCATTGCGCTTCAGGAGTATTTACGAAAGAGAAGCTTCCGAATCTATAGCGGCAACAAAGGCTGCCGCAGAGCAGGCAATGTTGAATGTTCAACAAAGGGCCCAACAGCAGGAACAAAGTGTTCAGCAAATGGTCCAACAGCAAGACAATGTTGCAATCAAACGGTTGCAAGGTACATTGGAGGAGCAAAGGGAACATTTTCAGCAGCGGCTAGCTCAGGCGACAGCAGCTCATGAGAAAGTTGTACAGGAAAAGAATGCCATGGCGGAAGAAGGCAATGCTTTTGTTGACAAAATGAGAACTGAACATCACCAGTATGTTGAGCAACAGGAGGCTAAGCTGAAGGCAGCTCTAGAGGCAAAGGATCAGGCAAGACATTCGTCTGCTGAAGAATCCCGGATCGCCATAGAGCTTGACTTCAAGCGAGAACAACTGGACAGTTCGTTAGCAATTGCACAGGCAAAGATCAAAACTCTTGTCAATGAGATGGAGACAACAAATAAGCAATATAAGGTTGATCGGGAAACGCAAGAGCAAACTATAGTTGAGCTTCGCAAGGACAATGCAATGTTGAAGGGTGAAATGGACGAGCTCAAACGTGTTGTACAGTCCTTGACAGACAGGGAAGAGGAACGCAAGGAAGCGGAGCGCAAGGCGCAATCCTCTAGCCCCGTTAAGCCAGGGCCGCAATATCCTGAGCCACTTACACCTTCTGCTCGACAAGACGCTCACCCAATTGGTCAACCGCGATCTTTTGAACCTCTACGCACGGAAGGCACTGTTCCAGCAACCTTAGACGGTAAGCCCCGTGAGGAAGGCGGATCCCCTATCAAGACGGCTATGGATGCAACAGCGTCCACGCGCAACACTGGATTCCCATCAATGTTCTCAGGGACAGGGGCGCCCGCAGCGGAACAGGCAACGGCCTCTACGGACAGGCGACAATTCAAACAACCGGATCCGTGGACGGAGTACATGAAGAAGTCAGCACAATATAACTTCAGTGATGATCCTTTGTACAAAAGCTCCTTTAATCAGGAAGCAACAAAGACTAAGGATGATCGCAAGGACGAAGGGCCGGCTTCTCAGGTAAGAACTCCACAAGACCAAGATTTGGGGGAAATCATCAAGAAGGCCTTGCTAGAAGGGTTTAAGGGCGCTAAGAGCAAAGACTCTGACAAACCCAAGGCAAAGGAGGCTGATAAGATAGATCTTCCCGAATTCCCAAGTCCTGATAGGTACCGCACTTGGAGGGCCGCTGTTCGCGAAGCGATACGGTCCGCGTCCGATGACCCAGACGCTGCGTTCGCATGGGTGCTTGAGGTGTACGCTGTTCGTGAAGACAAAGCCAAGCTTTGTTCCGAATTGGCTGACCCAGGCAAGTTTCGGACCTTAGACACGAAACTACTTGCTGCTTTAACTAAGGTTGCCAAAGGTGAACTGTCTCAGCAGATCCTTAATTATAAGGAATCTGAGGCACAGCAAGGTAGGATCGTCCGTGGTCGTCAGGTGTTGCTCATGTTTGAAGTCCACTTCAAGACCAGTGAAGAAGCGGGCGCACTGTATGGCACTGAGGACCTCCTCAAGATCTCGCTTGATAGCGACGACTTGAAATCCTTTCTAAGAAAATGGGAGAGTGTTCTGACCGGAATGAGTCATGTCCCAGACCCGGCAACTCTCAAGGATTTGTTTTATAGAGAGGTTAGGAAGTCCCGCAAGCTCAGATTTGACCTTGATGTTTATGAACGAGCGCCGGAGGGAAGTAACGACAGAAGCTATGAATTTCTTATCAATTCTGTTCGACGTTACCTTGACAGGGAAAGGCTCAGGACCAATCGCGAAAAGATATCACAATCACACGCGGCAAAGTTCGCAAACCCGGCACCGCACGACAAGCGCGCGCGAAGCCCAAGTTATGGCAAACGAAGCACAAAGGGTGACGGAAGCAATCAATGCTATGAGTATGCCAAAACTGGTAAGTGTAAGTACGGGAGCAAATGCAAGTACTCACACGACTCTAGCGCCCGTCCCCGCTCCCTTAGTCGGGAGTCGTCTCGTTCGCGTAGCGCAAGTCCGAGCAGCCGTTCATCGTTCAGGTCAAGCCGATCTCGAAGTTCGTCAAGACACACTTCCCGCTCCAGTTCAAGGAACTCATCAAGAAGCTCCAGTAGAGGGAGGAAATCTGACAAGCCATGCAGGTTCTTTGCAAAGGGTAACTGCAAAAGGGGTGACAAATGCCCGTTTAAACACGGAGACACTGCAACACCGGCCCCGCGCAGAAGGAGTCCCTCGCCCGCAGCTAAAAGGTCTAAGGACAAGAAATCCAAGAAGGACAAAAAGGACAAAAAGAGCAAACGGGAAAAGAAGGACAAAAGTCCAAAGGCCAGTCCATGTATTCAAACAGGTTTCGCAATGTCTTGCTTAGCAGCAACCGCAACTCGGACCCAAAAGAGTAAAGACTACTGGGAATTCTCCAAAGATGGCAACGAGTTGATTAGGCACCATTTGAAGCCTAGGCACAGGTCGTTTCTCCCAACACGTAAATCCTGTCCAGTTGAGTCATCTAGGTTGGAAGACCAGTTTACCATGGTAGTCACTGACTCAAAGGGAAAGAGTAGGACAATCAAGGGTAATTGGAAGAAACACCCAAACGCGAAACAGAAATTTGATTGGACTGGAAAGTCAATTTTCCGTGTTGTGCAAGAGAAGAGAATTCGTTTTGAATTAGAACCGGAGGTACACACCTTTCCTGTTTGGAAGGAAATGTACCGGCATGTAGTGAATAAGAGCAAGAAGCGGAACCTGTTCCGGACCACTGAGGAATGCCCAAAGTCCCGCGAGTGTGACACTAAGGACGCCATTTTGGCAGCGGAGTCACTTAGGCAGATGCTCGTTTCGATGGATACCGAGGAGCCTGCGTGTGATTTCCTTTGTGAACATTCCCCAGAAGGCCCCGATGATTTGTGCTGCACGAAGTGCAGAACAGTCGTCGGAGAACAGGTGCCGTCATGTGCTCGCTTAACGGCGATGCCAAACATGGTTGGTATGGAGAAGTGGCTGGGTGACACTGGCACTGACCAGGACATCGTAGGTAAGGACTCTAAGACAGTCAACAGGGCCACCAAGATATTCAAATCCAACGAACCAATCTCCCTTACTACTGCCAATGGACCTATCACTGCTGACGAAGTAGTAGAGGTGATCTTGCCAGGGTTATGTGAATCCTTCAACCCCTACATTCTCCAAAGTACCCCCTCTGCACTTTCAATTGGTTTGAGGTGCTTAGAACAGGGATATGATTTTGTTTGGGGAAAGGACACTACTCCCATATTTCTTCGACCTGATGGACAATGCGTTAAATTCAAATTGCAAGGTAGGGTTCCATATATTGATGAAACATGTACCCCATTCTCAATTCCTGAATCACTGAGGACTCGCCTTACTAAGGTACTCGATTCCATCCACCAGTTCACCATCGACCAGGGCTACGCCATGGCCAGCCATGAGTCCGAACCCGAGGAAGACCAAGAGGAGGCTGACGAAGCTGGCGTAGATGCCAATGCCGATGATGGACAGGAGGACGAAGAGGACAGTGACCCAGAAGTTGAGGTTCCTTTTGATTTTGAAGACGTTCCCGTAGCAGGGGAGAAGACCGAAGAGGAACTTCGAAAGGAAGCAAAATCAGGGGCGCATCAATTCACACATCGACCAAAGAATCCCTACTGCGATGTTTGTAGCGAAGCTAAAATGCTTGCTCCCTACGGTAGAAGCGTAGGCGGATCACAACATGTTTTGGCGCGTGGGTTTGGCGACCACATAGTGTGCGACCATGTTATTCCCAAGGATATTGAAGAAGGGATAGAAGGCCAAACGTCAATGTTGGTGATCAAAGATGTTTATACTCAATACAGATGTGTTTATCCTTCAGAAAACAAAACAGCCGATTCCATTGTGAAAGCTTTTAAACATTTTCTGAAGACTTCTGATATTGTTGGTATAGTGTATACCGACAACGCTCCAGAAATGCTGGATGCCATAGAAGAACTTGGTTTCAAGCACCAGACTTCTGTTGAATATCAACATTCCACCAAAGCGGTTGTTGAGCGTGAAGTCCGCACCATTTTGGAAGGGGCGCGCTCCAACCTCCTCCAGGCCAACATGCCTCTTTCTTTGTGGCCTTATGCCTCCAAACATCATGCGATGGCCATAAACATTGTAAAACAATTGAATGGTGGTGATCCACCATGGGCACTTCGCTTTGAAAACGGATTTCTTGGTAGGCAACTTCCTTTTGGATGTCTTCTGTTCTTTTGGGAAGGTAAGTACGAACCAAAGAGAGGAAAGTTTGCCCCCAATGCCAAGAGAGGCGTTTTCTTAGGATATAACATCCAGGCCGGACATGTTTGGAGGGGAGAGTATTTGGTTGCTAATGTTGATGGCCTTGAATATTTCCTGAAGGAAGGGCATCTTAAAACGATCCGGACAAAACGCGTCGCCCTTCCAGATGGAGATTTTATCTTCCCTCTTCACTTCAAGGAAAAGCCAATCCTTGACCTTCAAGATCTGGACTACCAGCCTGAGGCTTATGACGATGATGATGAGGACGACGACGCTCCTCCAGATGATGGTCCTCCAGATCCTCGGTCAGGGGCGCCTGAAGGTGAAGCAGATGTTCCTGAAATTGTGGTAGAGGAACCAGCCAGCGTAGAAGCTGAGCCGCCAAAAGAAAAAGGGAAGGAAAAGAAAGAAAGGGAACCAACCTTGTTTGAACTTTATTATGACCCATCTGTTAACCCTCACATGTTTCCTGACGGAAAACCAGTTCCAAAGGGTTACGTTTACGATGGTGTTCGACTTGTCAAAGAAAGAAAAGGTTCAAAGAGGGTTCCGGGATTCCCAACCGATTTATGGCAAAATTTGAGTCACAAACAACGCAAGAAAGCGTGGGACGACTACCAATTGGAACTCGAAAAGAAAAGAAAGAAAGAAGAAGCTGAGGCTGTGGAGAAAGCTTCCATAGAAGGAAGCCCAAGTGAAACTCCCCCAGCTATGGTAGCCGCTCCCGCTATGCCTGTAGAACATAACGTATATGAACCTCACCGGAGCGACATGCGACAGCTAGTAGAGGATAAGATCAAAGAACTTACTGACGAAGCTAACGTTAGTCTGTTTGCCGCTGTTGTTCAACTCCTTGTCAAACCCAAGTTCCAATCCTGCTTTGCTGCTGTAGCTAAAGTGTTGAACAAGAAAGAGATCGCAGCGTCCAAGGAAGCTCAGGCATCATTGGATAAGGAGTGGGATAAGCTTCTAAACAAGAAGACATGGGATCAGGAACGGGTCAAGGAGTGTAGACGTGTGGTTGATAAGGCACGTAGAAAAGGTGAGAAGGTTCATATTGGTAGAATCTTTGAAATATGCACTCTTAAAGGTAGTGAGTTGCCAGAAGGAAACCCTCAAAGAAAGTATAAGGGTAGATCATGTTTTCAAGGTAACAATGTGTTTGATGAGAATTCTGACTATGCTATTTTCTCTGAGATGTCATCCTCACCCGCTTCGATGGAAGCCGCCAAGATCTTAGATGCGTTCGGATCTCAGCCTGGGTATTCTAAGGAACAGGCGGATGCTCGGCAAGCATATACCCAAGCCGCCTTCACCGGCGTGCCGACATGGTTGAGACTTCCTAAGGATCGATGGCCTAAGGGTTGGAAAGGTAAATATAATGATCCTTTAGTACCAATGTTGTTAGCTTTGTACGGACACCCCGATAGTGGTGGTATTTGGGAAGCGTACTTCGAAAAGCAAATTGGTAAGAAGGGATGGCAATCCGTCTTGAAAGAGATTTGGCGTTCAGTTTTCTACCATCCAGAGTTTGATGCACTTCTTGTTGTCTATGTAGACGACCTCAAGCTCGCTGCACCCACCAAGAAGATCAAAACGGCATGGAAGTCAATTTCTAGTATGATTGACATTGATGAACCAGAACCTTTCAATAGGTATTTCGGATGCGAGCATAGGGAAGAACGAAACATCAAACTCGACATCAAAGAGCACCCATTCTATGACATCTTCAGCACGGGTAAATCCGTTGCCGCACAAACGCGAACTGAAGACTATTGGTCTTATGATGAGGAACAAAACACATATACTAGATATCACGTGTATCCTAGGAAAAGAAGATTTGTTCCCGTGGACCAAGGTCTGACTGTGCCTTGCCAGCACTTCCTTGAACTAAGGACAACCATCAAGGACAACGAGGACACTGAGGTGCAAGATGATTGGACCGTCAATGGTGCCTTTAACGAGGGGGGCTGGTGGACAGGCAAAACAGTCTTTCAGTGCTGCCCTAACCGGCAAGCCGATATAGAGTACCCAGAAGGGTATGCCATGGCTGGTAAAAAGAAAACTGGAGTAAGAAACAAGACTTCAGCTAAACAAGCTGCACGTGCACAAAAGTTCACCAACATGTCTGACCTCCCGGTCGTCAAAGGTGAATGCATGCGCAAGCATGTCAACTGTGTATATTATGATATGCACGATTTCTTATCATCATGCGTAGATGCATACTGCGATTTAGCTAAGGTCAAACGCAAGGACCTCAGGAAAGCTTCCACTCCGTTTCATGAGCTTAGAATTGCAAGACCTCGTGAAAACGAGGAGCAGCCTGAGGGTCGTTTGAAAGGGATTGCCAGCCGGATCCTTATGAAAGTTTTGTTCGCAGCGCGTATGGCGCGCTATGATTTGTTGCGAGCGACTCAGTCATTAGCTTCAAGGGTTACAAAATGGTCACCTGATTGTGATGCAGGGTTGCATAGATTAATTTCATATATTAATTGTTCATTAGACATGACCATGCGGGGATTCATGGGCGATAAGTTTTCAGAATGTCAACTTTGGCTTTTTGCTGACGCAGACTTTGCGGGGGAATATGACAACAAGAGTACTACTGGAACGTTTATGGCATTAGTAGGACCCAACACTTATTGGCCTATTAATGCGTTTAGCAAGAAGCAAACCGCCACTGCTATGTCTAGTACGGAAGCCGAAGTTGTTGCCGCTAATCACGCTGTTCGTGCTCAAGGCCTACCCTCGCTATCGCTTTTCAATTACTTGATCGCTATGAGCGACCCTAAGTGTCCGCCCCAGGCCAAAACGCGTCGAGCTGGCGTAGCTGCCAAGCCGAAGGCGCCTACGTTGCACGAACCCGTGTCGATCGCTCGAATCGATCGCGAGTTGGATGAGATTAGGTACGGTTTTCTCCATGATGGTCCTGAAAGTGTTGCTAATGTTAACCACCTTCAAGTTCGTTTAGGACCATGCTTTACTATTCGTTTTATGGAGGACAACCAAGCTACCATCACCATCCTTTCTAATGGTAACTCTGTCAACATGCGTCACACTGACCGTACTCAACGTGTTTCATTTAGCTGGTTAAAGGAAACCTTTGATAGTGACCAATTCGATTTGATAAATGTGAATACCCTCCATCAAGCTGCGGATGTTCTTACCAAACCTTTTACTTCCCCCCAGAAATGGAATTCGGCACTGTATATGTTGAACATGGTGCCATATACCTACAAACAACCCAAAAGCAAGGGTAACTCCTTGGCCGTGACGCCCTCAAGGGGCGATCCTGTGCAGTACTTCGACATCTCAACCCCTGATAATTCTGACAATGAGGAATTGGATCAGGGGGGCAATGCACTGCCCAGTCAGCAACCCAAGACAAAACAACGGCTTATGGTCGAATGGTGTTGTTCACCTGACTCCAAGCTCGGACAACAAAGGGCCGCTTCTAAAGGATGTACTGTCTTTAGGGTTACTGAAAATGAGGACGCCACGACAAGGAAATGCGTTGAGCAAATGACACAAAAGACAATTCAGTTTTGGAAGGAAAATGGCAAATGTAACGTGCACGTCCACATTTCACTTCCATGTACGGGAGGATGCCCATGGAACAATGTGAATAAGGACTTGCCAGGTGGGAAAGAAAGGATACAACAGCATCAAAAGAAATTCGCTGCCCTTCTTAAGAACGCTGATAAGTTTCTTGAAGGCATATCCGTTGTTAAACCCACCATTTCATTTGAGCTTCCTTCATTTTGTGAATATTGGAACTGGAAAAGTGTGAAGAACTTTAAACGTAAGTATCGTCTTGTTGACTACAAACTTCATGGGTGTCAAGTTGGGGTGACGGACGAACATGGGACACCAATTAAGAAGGGTTGGACAGTTGCATCCGACATTGAGGCGTTTGCTGCTCTCGAACAGCTTAGGTGCGACGGACAGCATGTACACGCCCAGTCACGTGGTAAGGCACTTAGGGATGCAGAAGGGTACACATTTAAATTAACTGATAAGATACACACCATGTTTAGGAACTTGTATTCACGTGTGTATGCTCAACCCTGTACTGAGGAGCCCACTGTTCATGCCGCATGCGCCACCACCACTCACACCCGCACTTGCACTCGCACTCATACTCACACCCACACCTACTCCACTTATCACCTCCACCATTCTCACATACCTCATACTACTTCCACTCGACGTCACAGTTCACGAACTAAGGTGCTGCTTAGGTCACTTGCTTCTCGCGCGGTCGGTGCTTCGCTCGCCAAGCACCCTTCATCGGGTTGCCAAGCCATGGGCGACCTGACGGAGGACGACCTGCTGCAGATCGAGTGGGACCAGTATAGCAACGAGCCCATCGAGAGGTATTTATCGGTCAACCACTCTCCGGAAACGGAGTCGCGTTGGACAAAGTTTATTGCATACGCAGTTTATCAAGGTATGCTATTGACCGAAGAGGGCTCGAAACAGCACCACGACCAATTGGTGGAACTGCTGCGCGCAGTATATCCAGTCATGTTGTACGATTGTTGGGTGCGTGACT
This sequence comes from Durusdinium trenchii, assembly GCA_963970005.1. Taxonomy (NCBI): domain Eukaryota; class Dinophyceae; order Suessiales; family Symbiodiniaceae; genus Durusdinium; species Durusdinium trenchii. The sequence goes on from CAXAMN010019657.1 coordinate 15,565, forward strand.
ACATATTTACGGAATCAATGATGGGCCTTACAACCATTCATCCGTCTGCGTTTGGTCACCTGAATGTGCTTGCGGAAACGCAACGCCGGAAGGCCGTGGTCATCGTCACCGATTCTATTTTGTGCTTCCTTAACGGGAAGCGAAGTCGTACAGCCTATGAGCCGTTACAAGAGTTCAATGTCGCTTTCGGCGGAGACTGGGACTTCATCGAGGTCAAGATCGTATGGGGTGCTGAGTTACCTCGTTTAATGGCAGAGTACAAGGCTGCTGTTGCTCGCGTAAATGCGAGGGCCTTGCTCAACATGAGGGATCCCGCAAGGGATACCCCGCGCATCTTTGGTTTAATTTGGTGGAACGGCAACGACCTCGTCGGCAGGAACGGAATCACGCCCAATGATTCTACGTGGCGCAATGAGGCTGCAAATCCCGACAGACTCGGTACGCAGGCGCGCATCCTTGGCAACGTTAAACTGTTAGCCGAATGCAAGGAGATCTCCGACGAGCTCTGCTGTATATGTGGAATATCTTCTTATCTTTTTGAGTTGCCTTCGTTTGTCGATATTTTCTGGGCAGAAATCAACGACATCATTGAGAGTCTCGGCATACACCGATTCCAGCCTGACAATCTGGTTTACCAATCCGATAAAGTTGATCAATGGCATATGCGAAAGACGCAGGAGAACATCGATCGCTTCGTGAACTATGTGACCTCGATTGTCAAATTGTCGTACCATGTGAACGTCGTTGAAGCTTCCCGAGAGGGAATTGCCGCGCTCAACAGGGTGAGAAGATTTAAATACAGTTGGGATTCCTCAGCGACAGTCAAAATACCGGAATCGTATTTACAACTTATCAATGAATTTGTTGAACAGCGAAACGCGCGAATGCAACAGACGTTGGGGAAGAGCAGGCAGTTTACTATCGAGGAAGTACAAGCGTACAGCCCCTTTGAGACGAATGACGTGTCAGTCGAAGAGCTCAAGGCCTCCGTTAACCTGGAAGGCGAAGATCCTCAAGATGTGTTGCAGTTTGTCAATGTTGTACCTGTTATTGAGCTACCGGAGGAACAGCCCGCATTGGACGACCCGATGGATGACGTTGCGACAGCCGACGTAAAAGTCGAGCCGAAGGTTGAGGAAACCGACGCGGACGTTGAGATGCCCGATAGCTATACAGGCGCAACCGACGAAGTACCTGGGCCTGATACTGGTATCGCAGGCGTAAATGCCTTGCCGACAGCACCAGAACCTGATCCACAGATGGCGAAGATCGAGGCCGAGGTTCTTGATGTTTTGGCTGATGATGAAACGACTGTTGAAGAAGGTGCAACCGGAGATGTTCCTATGATCCCTACGGACGCGGACCAACCCGCAGAGGGTCAAGCGTCTTCATCTGACTCGAGACCACCATTGCCGCGATTGCGAGGCAAAGGGCAGGGACAAGGCACCCCTTCGGTCGCTCCCGTAACGGGGAGCTTTCTTGCACCTGAGAACAACGACAACCCCGACTTGAAATTTTCTGGAAAAGGGAAGGGCGTTCTCGTTCGCGAGACGAAGCCTAACCCCGAGTACAAAAATACGCAGGTCGAGGTTGAAGAGGTTCTCGGAAGGTATCCTTACCCGGATCACCTACTCAAGGCCATCGGGAATGGCAACATCCAACTCCTCGAGGATGAGCTGGGCCGCGACGCCAAGCAGTACGTGCTGTACCACGTTACTGGCCATAGGTATTATTATGTATATGAGGATTATCATCATGGGCCTTGGGAGTGGTGCTGCTCCTGGCCATATCATGTTCGTCGCGGTATTTCTGGTCTTCTTCGTGGACACGTCCCAGACGTCAGTATTTATGATCCGGCGTGTTATTTGCCAATTTACAAGCTACTAGATTTGGCGAAGGCCAAATTCCCTGATTATGCTGATTCTATGAATGTTTTTGAGTTGATTTCGATGGCTATTTATGACAACAAAGATCGTTTCGAATTTCAATGCGTGTACGACTCTCGTGTGAACGAGCAGCTCGAACTTTTCGCCGCTCCCGTCAAGATCCGATGTGGACAAGGCCACACCGACGACGTTCTCGAGACGCGATCAAATGAAGTGCTAGCAGTACTAATCTACTGCCGTCCTGACCATGTACACAGGTACAATGCTCGTTTGACAGCGCACGGGAACCGCGATATACCACCTCGGCTTTACCACCGAACGCATGAAGGTGCTGCGCGATCCATTATTGCGAGCGGGCTCATTCCCGGCGGTGGAGCCGGTGGACCGAAAAGCAAAGGCAATTCCTTCTTTTCAACACAACCTCTGGGAGACCAGAAGGCGATATCTGGTGTTCGTGCTGACCGACCAGTGGAGATTTGTTTTTCAACACCGGATGTGATTGAAGCAGGAGTTGATCTTTTCCTCACAAATTCTGGCGCGGTGATTACCAGTCATCACGTTCCGAATACGTGTATTCTATTTGCAACTCGAGCCCGCGCAAATGCGGAGCCGGAAGTTTTCTATTCGAGGCCGCAGGCATTGGATCCTTCGAACATTGAGGTCGGTGTTCCGCAAGATGATGTGACATTGGTCCCGGGAAAAGTGTCGGAAGTACGCACCATTTTGGAAGGTACAAGCGACGCCACTCCCGAAGAACGCACAGCTAGCAGCAGTGCCGCAAAGAAGGAAGAGATGGAGGCAAATCGCAATACAGCTGTACCACAGATCGAGAGTGGATATTTTCTACATCTTCGAACTTTCAGCTGCGATAAATGTACGACACTTTCCTTAGCAGGAATGGCATCTTGTCATCGATGCGGAGTAGTATTTCAGAGCAATAC
>CAXAMN010019657.1:18401-55899 GCA_963970005.1 Durusdinium trenchii
GTTAGCTAGGTAGTTAGTACTATTAGAGCTGATCCTGTAAAATACAGAAAGAAAGCCAACATCGAGACCTCGGTCAAAATTCAAAAGAAAAGTGTGTTTTCTAGGTAAACTCCACCCGATGACGTGTGTGGAGCTTTGCTCGGGTCTTCACACTGTTGGGCCACGGAGTCATGACGCTCTCAACAGGTGGGCTGGAAGCACGGTGCCCTCATCGAGCGCTTGGAGTCTCAGCGAAAGGCCCGATGAGAGGGCCATGGTTGATAGGTCTCAAGGTCCAAAGTAACAAAGAAGTAACAAAGAGAAGAATCAACAAGTAATTGCAACCGCTAATTAGCTAATTCTGTGTTTGTTTCTTTTTTTCCCATGTTGCTTGGAAGAACGATTACATTTTGTTTGGTTCAAACAAAGTTACGGAGCAGCTCTTTCTGTTTTTTTTTTTGCGGGTCGATTATTGTATGGAAGATCTTGCGCTTTTATACCTAGCAAGCAGGGTCCGATGGCTCCAGTCAGGGATGGAAGCTGTTTGTCATATTGGGTTTCCTATGGTTCCAGGTGATGGAAGGCTTTTCTCAATGCTCTGTCCGGTTCAGGTGAAGAGTGAGGCCTTCTACAAGAAAAAGTCTGCGACACTGCGCAGCAAGAATGAGGCCGACGTGCTTGCGAGAACGGCTAGGAATACCTTTTGCCTCTTCGTCTCTTTTCTTGCTTGAGGGTATGAGAAGCCATTCAGGGATGTATTGGCCGCCATCATCATCATCATCATCATCATCCTTTGACAGGTACCATTGTAGTATCATTGTGGTTTGAATGATTGTAGGCCAAGAAGGCGGTGAAGCTGTCAGCGGACGAGATGAAGGCATCGGCCAGAACAAAAGACGCTTTGGAATGATCCGCGTGGATTTAGAACATGCTCTGTAAAGGGAAAGGCATCGAAGGAGACAAACCTTCAATACCCCTTTTACGACAATTTGGTGCCAGGCCGACAGAATGAGGTATTGTATTACTTTGTTAAGAATGAGGATTAATGAGGCAGAGATATATGATATATGCAGCATATGCATATATATATATATATATGTCATATGTGTATGTTTTGTTCGCTCATGTTTCTTCCCAACACCACTTGAGGTCTTGGAGTCTGCAGGATATGCATGAGCGACACAGATCTGAGCCGGGTGGAAAAAAAGGGCACTGTGAGACAATCTTGCAGAACCGTGCGACTTCTCCAGCATTTTTGTGGATCCTTTCTTACAACGTTGAACACTTGTGAGTGTAAGCCAGAGAAAATAAAGTTAGGTGCCCTTGAGCCATTATATACGCTCAGAAGCAACGCAGATGATGACATGAATTGACCTGAATCATGATTTAGGAGCTTGTTGGACTTCTTTTACTTTGTATTATCAGATGCCCATGACGCACAGCCCCAACATCCAAGACCTGGAGAGCCTCCAACAAAATTAATGTGGGTTGGGACAAACACCGGAAATGGCGAGAGAAGACCTTGCCTGTCGAGAGAATCACGGCAATGAACAACCACGAAGTCATGAACCACGAAGTTTGTTGTTGGCATAACAACAGTGGTAATTAGTATGTATATCTACAATGATAATATTACCGGTGCCATGCACAAATATCATGGACACGCAGTGGAAAGAGCAGCTCGTGCCATTGATTGCAGAAGATTTTGCAGCAGCAGCCATGCATGTCCATTTCAACCTGCTGGTCTTTGGCCTGACCTATGCGTGGGCAGAGGCTTTCCTTCTTGGACTGCATCAAGTTGCCCAATAATCTTTGTTTTGTTTTTGCTTTAATCCTGTCAAGGAATGCATAGTTCAGATGTTGAAGCCGCTTTGTTTGATGTCTCAACATCCCTGGCCCAGGCCCCAGTCCGCCTGGCGATTTACGGAGCCTGCGTGGAGTCTGTCAATACGGACAGGGGTCAGCTGTCGGCTGTTGTTTCCAGCTGTGGCAAAGAGAAACCGTTTGGTCACGACAGTCCTATGTATGAATTTATCATTAATCTGCTAGAATTACTGGTCGAGTCGTATATTTAGTACCGATAGAGGGTATCGAAAGATCTCATGCCCATTCCGATGTCCAAGACATGTGCATGGTGTTGCGCAACAGAGTGGAACATGTGGCAAACATCAAGAATTCATAGCTCAGGCAGTACTGAATTAGTTCGCTTGATCGCCCGAAGGAGTATAACTTGCAGGGTAGAACTGCCAGTGGAGCGCCTTTTTTACAAGGGCTTCAACTCCAAGCTGCACCTTGGATCAAGGTTATGCACCAAGCACAGCTATCCCAACCAAGGAAGCCCTGAGTTAGATGAATAGTGGTTTATTGACCTTGAGCCTATTCTATAATTCTCCTTGTTCTAGGATGAAACCTTAAGTGGGTTGAGCCACTCATTTCCTTTGGACCTTCTTGGACTGTTGGATTTTGGTTGTTTGGTTTATTGATGTTTATTGCGCCCGCGCTTCCCCTGGCTGAGCATGCTTCGTTTCAGCTCAGGCATATCTACTTTGATCCAAGTTGTGATGGCTCCACCAGCGATTCCAGGTCTCCAGCGATCAGAGATGCTTTGGGGCTAACACCACACCTTTCTGGGCTGCCCTTGGTAGGTGACACACACAACAAGTCTTTAATAGCTTTCAAGTATGAATCAAGCTGTGAGAAGATTTTAAGTGAAATAGTCGCATAGGCATAGGAATGATTCTGTCGCCTAGCAACATGAACATGAAAGGATGGCTTGGTGTTAGGTGGATTATCGACCTCTTAGACGGCACACCGGACCGAAACCAATCGCAGGAGACATGGCGCCGAGAAACCATAGTAGCGGTAGCGTCCTTGCTCCTAGTAGTAAGGCCAGGAGCCCCTAGTAGCGTCCTTGTTCCTAGTAGTGATGCCCTTAGCTCCTAGCAGCGTCCTTGCTCCTATTTTGCAAATCCTTTTCAACATATGATATTTCATAGTTGTGAAATGCCGTCTTGATAAGCAATAAGTGAACTCTCTTCTCAAGTGCAAAACTTGGATTCAATTGGCATGCTGCAACTGTTTGCCGTGTATCAGCTACGTAACATCCTCTTGGATTTGGCCAGTCAATTTTTTCTTTTGCACATGTTGCGCGAAGACAATAGAAAATTAAAAACACCTAGCATGAGTTGCCACATGTGACCGTTTGGCCTGTAGTACAGTAGGTAAAGCACACTTGAGCATGAGCTGGTGACACACTGCTTTCAATCAATCAGCTACTTCAACTTTTTTGGAGAGGTGAGAATTGGGTTTCATGTTGCGGCACATTTTCTTGCTTGAATTTTTCTTCCTTGGATGAGGACTTGGATGACAATCTTCTTTGTACGCACATTGCGTACATTTCTTCAACGGATACCACCAAACCACCAATTGGTGGCTTGTCTCAGACCGGCTGACCCAGTTTCGACTAGGGTCACGAAGCTACTAGGAACAAGAAGCTACTAGGGGCTCCTGGCATCGCTACTAGGTGCAAGGGCGCTACTAGGAGCTCCTGGCCGTACTACTAGGAGCATCCTTGCTACTAGGAACAAGAAGCTAATAGCGGCCAGTCGTGTGAGGTGAATTTCAGTGGATCATGGAATGCCCCACTGGTTCACAGACCGTGAGCCTGGAGCTGGCGGAGGCCAGTCACGTCATGCCCATCCATTGGCTTTGAGATTGGTCACAGTTGTCACCGGTTGTTTTTTCATGTGTTAATTTTCAAGGAGTTGTTGCCGATTGTTGCCTTTTGGAACCGGCGTCTGAAGTTGGATCAAATTTTGCAGGTAGATCGCGCTGGCTACCAGCAGCTGAGCATGGCAGTAGTTTTTGTAGGTCCTATTTTTTCCAGTTACCATCCTGGACTGAACTAGAAGAAGGCTTCTTCAAACAGCCCTTAGAATACTCTTTGCTACAAAAGTGGCCTGCGGTCATAGAGCTCACTACCCATTCCTACTACAAACAAGCATGCTTACTGCAACTGCCCTGTTTCTATGATCCTCACATCCCAGGATTCCGCCGGCCTTTTTTTGCGCCTACAACTGCGGGTCGGATCGGGGTGAGGTGCGGAGTCGCGATTGCATCTCAAATCCATTCTTTGTGACTTTTATGATTTTTTAAATCCTTGCCTGTGTCGCCTGTGCACATTAACAGCAAGCTGCTTGAGGTGACGCGGCCTGGCCAATGCTTTGTAAAGAGCGAAGTTTTTGCGACGCGCGGCCTTGAAGTGATGTATCGGTCGTTTTGACGGGTAGAGGACGCTACTAGGAGCAAAGGGCATCGCTACTAGGAGCAAGGACGCTACTAGGGGCTCTTGGCCTTACTACTAGTAGCAAGAAGCTACTAGGAGCTTTTTCCATTTGGGGTGAGATCTTGCACATTCCTTGAAACTTGAAACGAAGCCGGAAACCCAAAAACGAAGCCTCTTGGTGGGTGCTTGCGGGTCCTTTTTTGAGCTGGAAAGTTGAAGCTGAGAAGCCCTTGGATCGTAGCTTTGTCGTGTTTCCTGCGAACCTTTGACTCCCTGGTCCTTTGCTTTCGATTATCTTATCTTGAGGGTTTGGAGCCTATGAAATGGGGTGTCTTAAAACGATGCCTACACAAAGCCCCAAACGAAGTCAAAATCAATGAAAAGGTGTCCTTTGTAGGCCCTGGCCGACATCAGCTTGTGAGAACAAGCAGCACTTTTGGAGTGGTGCTGGTGCTGTACTAAACATTGTAAAGGTGCAGTGACTTTTGGTAATCTAACTCACCTGGTGAACAAACAGAGCATAGTAGCCTATATAACTAGCTCAATTCCAAGAAACCAAGCCGGACACCCAAAAACGAAGCCTCAGTCGAGGTCGCTCATGTACAACCTCAACAACACAACAATTGCTGTATGGCTGCAGGATTGGTAGTGAAACTGGACCTGGACCTACAGGTTTTGGCACAGCACAGCCCCATGGCCTCAAAGACTGCTCCCTTTTAGGCAACAACCATCTGAGGACTCGTGGTGTGAGCTGGGGATTCCTGGTGACGCGCATGTCGGAAGGCGATCGTGTCGCATTTCCTGTGCATTGATGTTGATTGTAGTTGCAAGAGCATTGGTTGTGGCTGTACGTGGATGGATTTTCAGCTGTGACGTGCACTGACAGTTTAACTATATATATAATTACATATTTCCTTTTGATATAATGTATATATGTATGTATGTGTTTCAAGTAAGGTGATTCAATTTCCAGAGTTTCCCAGCATGGACACTTGCCACTCTTGTGCCCGTGGCGCCAGTCCCAGAAGGGCTTTCAACCAACATCCCTCCGCTCATCACTGAGTGGGAAACCTACAGCCAGGGTGATATGACCTGGGAAGGCAGGTGGGGTGAAGGAGTTTATTGACGTGCGAGACCGTGTGAGACGTTCATCCTGATGTGTAACTTTCACTATGCAGCCAAATTGGCTGCTTAGAAGCCCCAGCTTTATCAATCATGCTAGGCTATAATCGATGCTGACCGAACTCTTTAGTGACACGAAGGTGAAACACGCTTGAGCTGCTTGAGGCGTCAAAAGGTGTTTAAATGGCATGTCTTGTGTGCCTCTGATAGGCTGGTTTTACGTCAAGGCGCCTCCAGCAGAAAGGTCAATGCTCATTGGCACCTTCGGCACTAATGACGATGTGACCTTGTACAGTTCATCCAGCAGGCTCATTTTGCTAGACCTGTGATTCCAAGGCAAAGTCTCGAATTTGTAGCTCGCAGAGACTGACAAACCAGTTGCTCCATATGGTGCTTATGATGAATTTTTAATCCATTATTGTTCATCCCTTCTTGTTACTACTAGTAACAAGTGCCACGCTAGTAGTAACAAGTGCCTTTCTAGTAGTAACAAAAAGCCATTAGAAACAAGTGCCTTACTAGTAGTAACAGGTGCCTTACTAGTAGTAACAAAGTTCGCTATTAGAATTAAATTCTGTGTCATGGTGACTTGGGACTTGAAGCCCACAATGCACGCCCAGTCGGCTGACCCTGAGAGGCGGCGGCATGGCGCCGTTTGGATTGAGAGCACTGGTCAAATTGGCATGAGCACCAATGCGGGGACGACCCTTGGATTGAACAATTGTTGGAACAATGCGGGGACGCCCTTTGTTGGATTTCTTGCTTGTAAAGAGTCAATAATTATGTAATTACACTTGCATATTTACCCACTGTCACACAGATGCACACGCACGGCACACGCAGAGATATTGTGGCTGGCGACAAACACAGACGTTGTCACTGTCATGTCCCATGAGCAAGGACCGAGAGCTGCATGGCCCCACTGCATGAGACATCATTTGGATGCAGTTGTCAGCATGTAGACACTGGTCTTGCCCAAGGTCTAGTGGCTACATTGATGGGCCCAACCTTCTTGATGGCAAGTGGCCAGACAGCAACAGCATGTTGCGGCATTTTGTGGCCGAGGCCAGTTCCTATCCAACTCTATTTGATTGGCAGGTACCAGTACAGAACCTCGCATCCACAAGTGCGTTTGATCAGCTTGATTCACCTTTGTCATTTGGTCAAGTGTAACCTTTGTCGCTGTCTCGTTTTGGGCGCTTCGATTGACAACCTCCCTGCACCTGTCCCGCAATCTCTTACTGTTCAATGTGTTCAACCCTAAAGCCTTGCCGGGTTCCCCAAATGCTTTAATTTCGCTGTGGGGCATGTTTGGAGCGCCTGACAGTGCTGCCTCGGTGTTTGGAAACATTGTACATGTTGTGTGGTGTGCTTTCATAATTCCAAGCTTTGAGGTGGCAGGGCGTGGTCAAATCAAATACCCTCATGATACTGCATTTGTATCGTACCATGGGTTAAGTTTCCCTAAAATTCTAGGAACAAAGTCATTATGCGAGCGTCCTGCGTCCTGTAGGTAGTAGCGTTTTAGTAGCTAGCACCTTGTTCGTCCACTTCCTTACTTAATGAAGTTTGGCCATAGGCTAAAAATGAAAGATGGGTACGATTCTTTTTGTTCGATCAGATTCAGATGCTTTCGCCCTTTGGGACACTGGCTCCCCTGTTGGAATGGTTCCATGGATGGGCTTCCTGTCGTTCGGGGTTTTGAGATGGTGAAATTTGAGATGGTGAAACATTTTTTTGTGTCAAAGGCGCCACCTGAGCTTCCAGTAGCTTCACCCTTGCGACTGGGAGAAGGGGGGAGGAGAGGAGGCTTTTTGTTGGAGAAACCTGTCAGCATGTTTGTTCCAGGCTTTCGATCAATGTGGCTGGAATCACATTCCAGTCTCCGCCCACTTGTTTGGCACCTCTTGCAGAACCTACATGCCAGCGGGCACACCTCTAGACTCTAGACTTTCAAACTGCTGTATAGGACAAGATAATTTGGAAAGAGTGGTTGCAGCCAGAGCTGGGCCGTAGTTTCCATCTCGACTCCCTAAGGTGGCACCATGTGGCCGCCATTTGGAACCAGACTGCTGGGGGGTGGGTCGAAGGTCACCAAAAGCTGCATGGCTGATCATGGCTGCAATTTTAGCCCCAAAAGCTGCATGACAAGGAGCAAGAAGCTACTAGGGGCTCCTGGCCTTACTACTAGGAGAAAGGACGCTACTAGGAGCAGAATACACATAGTTTTTGGGTGTTCCAAGGTACGACACTTTTTGATGGGCCAGGTGGACGGTATGCGATTAAGTAAGGATGTGCTGAGCTAATTACGACTCATTCAGGTTGTACTGAAAGCTGCTGCACAGTCTGACCTAAACAGTTGGCGATCCTGGTGATCCTCATTTTCAACTTTGATTGAAGATGTGCTTGCCAGCACATGGTTTTTTAGAAAAGAGCTGCCGCCAGAGTTGCTTCAACGGCTAAGGTTTTAAGTTTATGCATGTGCGATATTCGACCATTTTTGGCCACTTGACTGCACCTCATTGTGTGTCGAGGAGGAAGATCGCTCTTTTAGTCACCATAGATGTTCCCAAACCTTATGTTTTGCGGTTCCCAGTCGTTGTTCGCATATCTTGATTCTTGGCTTTGAAGCAAGCAGCCAGGTCGTCAGGACATGTTTGCTGAGCTCACTGAGCGGATCCTGAATGCCACGTCCATCGAGACCAACGCCTCGAAGGAGGATATTTGGGTCACGCTCAGTGTCTCTCGGCCCGATGGTGTTGGATGGTGGGGCTTTGGGAGGCTCGGCCTTGGGAGCTCGGATGGTTGGATCGTTGTTGAACGAAGTATCTCGAAACGACGCAAGAAGACTCCAAATAAACACTACTGAATTGTTGGGCTTTGGCAGGATTGCGAAGCATTCAGTGTAAAGGGTGAAACATCTAAAGCAACTTCAGATGTACACGAAAGGAGGAATGTTTTACTTCAGAGTGAGACTAGTCAAGCTGCGTTTGAATGAGGATGAGCAGATCATCGGTGGTGAAGGAAGGACCAAAGTGTCCTTAGCAGTGCCTGGACTGATTTCATGGGACAGTGGACGAGAGCCATCTCTGATACTCTAGCGTTACTGTTTGACATTTTTTGATAGGTACAGTAATGGCCGAGCAGTGCACAGCGAGAAGAAGGGGGGTACGAATACAAGTTCCATGAACATTCTTGCTATGTTGCCAGATTCTAGGTGTTCACCACACTTTTCACGTCGCAGAAGAGGTTCCTAGACACGATAGGCATACGGCATACGAGAGAGAAGCATAGCTCTCTTCACCCAAGCAATCAACGGGGTGGACACGTTGAATAGGTGAACTGCGACGTTAAGAACGCAGACATGACCCTGGCACGCTTAGTCAGCAGTTTAACCTTCGACGCTCGCAGCTTGTACTGACTTGAGTCACTTGAGCATTTCTTCTGTTTTTTTTTATTAAATACTATACTGCTATACTTGTATTTTGCATTATATTGCATGGAAAAGGAGATTGGAACCTATTGGACCGTCTGTCCAAGGCATGATGGGGGGCACTCTTCAACACGACCCTCATTACCAACTCTTTTACAGGGCTCCCGCCTGTGGAAGACAATGTGGCGATCTACGACAATGAGTTTCCGCTGATTGAATACGTGGGCAGTGGCAAGCTTTTTGTTGATAGCGTCGAATATGTCGGGAGACTTACCTATTCTCCCGATGCCGACACTTGGAGCAACACCTCTGAAGTGGAAGTGACCGATATATATATATATACATAAAGAAGAAAGGAGTTGACAAAAGGTAAGGAACGGAAGCACTCCTCATTAATGGGGGCCATACTTAAACTATATATTGATGGATCTGAGTTGTTATGATTTGTTAACCTTAGTTGTGGTTGGGTTCGCATGATTCGGTTTGATCAGTCCATGACATGGTGCGCTGCGGATGCCAAACGGTCAAAGCAAGGACTCGCATCACGCAAGGCTTTTTGTCACGCTGAGTTACACTCACAGTCTTTCTACCGCACTCTACTTGCACAGTCTTTCTGAACTTCACGATTGCACCACTACTGCAGAGTCTTCTACTTGCAAGATAGGAAGCATCAACGTCCACAGGTTCAATGTGTACATTGCCTTGGTGTCCGAATCTTCTTTTTCTGTCACATCTTAGGACAACATTGCTGACAACGGGCAATTCATGATCGGTAACTTGGGCATTAGTGACACGTGTTTGCCGCTGTTCAGCAGGTTCAAGGAGACTTAAGGTGGCTTAGTCACCGTCACCTGGTGCTTTCAACATCCTGCGTTCAGCCTGCTTTTGATGGTTTGTGGGCCTTCAGGTGGCGGCCACCAAGGGCGGCCAGTTGACTGCGAGATGGCACGCATGAGGCTTTGGTGCCTCAGCGAATGAAGCTAAGGAGTTTGACTGCGTTCCACCCAACTCAGGTTTACCTCCAATGTCCCAAAGGGATAAATCTTTGAATCTGGAATGTTCAGGTACAGTATTGAGTATCGTTTTATGATCCTGACTATATATTATGTTTGGAACAGCAGCTGGCAATACATGTGCCGACGCCAACAGTACTCAACACAGAGATACCGAGAACCCACCGCGGAGAACACGCTTGTTCGAGTGTGCTTTGAGTTAAGGAGCCTCGCTTTGACGCAGGAGCAGAAGTTCAAAACCACAGGGATGTGAGCTTTGCTTCAATGATTTCAGCTTGTCAGATCAAGATTTGTTTAGACTGCAAAGTGGAGCAACTCGTGGACAGGAGCAACTCGTGGAGCTGCAGTCGTGTGACCCACTGGATGTAGAGCAGTTCATCGGGGGGGTCTTATCCACACTGCCTCTTCGCAGCAATGACCTGACCTTGATCTCATCGATTCGCCATTGTCTTTTGTCCTTTGCCAAGGATGATGTTACATAGGCACTACGGCCCGATTCAATCTCTCAAACGACACTTGATTGTTCTGTTAGCTTCTTCTCAGACAGGAATCAACACTTTTTGTGGGTTGTGGGATCAGTTGTGGTCCGATGCGGTTCTGTTACTGCATGTGGTTTGTCTCGACCTCCTATCATGCTGCTTAAACACGTCATCTAGAAATAGGCATCACGTAAATCAACGGTAAACTGAGTGGAGTAGCCGCGGTATTGCCCCAATTTGCAGCCTTTGTAGCCCTTTTGCTTTCGCCTTTGCCGCCTTTGCCTCCAATGCGGTGCTGAGCTCTTCATGCCTCCTGGGATTTGAACGGAAACTTCAGCAACAACTTCGGACCCTTGGACAACTTGACGGAGCACAGCGCCTGGGAGGAGCAAACTGGCACAGGCCCTTTGCTTGTGTTTTTTTTTCTTCCCTGAAGCCTGAAGCTTTGAATTTCATTATACCAGCAATCTCCAGGGGAAGGGTTTTAGTTTTGAGCTAGCAGCTACTTGTAGCCAAGCCGCATGTAGGTAGCTGAGGGTCAAAAGCGCTAGTTCTGTGTTAAGTTGCAAGGTCACGGGCTTACCTGAGCCATGAGGTATCCTAGTGCTGCGCCATGAGCCAAGTAGTGAGTGCAATAGCTGAGGCAAAGTGACCGGCCAAGAACCACAGAAGTTGCCTTTATTTGTTCCCAGCGCATATTTTTTGACGCCGCATGTCCGATCTGTGATAAAGTGGATTTGTAACTCAGAAGTTTGCAAAGTCGCGTGCAAAACCAGAGTGCTTGCTAGGAGGCAATCACACATGTCAGTATTTTGTCAGGCAGCAATGCAGTGGATGGACTGAACTATCCGTTTTTTTGGCCGAAGTATGTTTTGGAATTTCTTTCTGTGGTGAGGATGTAGTGAAGATAGGGCCAGTCTGAAGCAAGCCCACAAAGGGGATGGCGCCACTGACAATCTACCATTTGCTGTTCAACCAGGACTTGACATTTATTTGAGCTAAGTTGCCCACGTGGCCAGCTTGGCCAACCTCCTTCTGGGGGGGGTCACCTTCAGTCATGACCAGGATCTAGCTGCTTGCTAACCAGTGATGGTACATAGATGTTTTTAGCCTTGTATGTTGCCAGTCACATGTCCGTGAGTTCCTGAAGCCGTGCCTCGCAGAAAAGAATTGCCACCCAATTATATGCATGAGCATATGTATTTGCTCAAACTTCATGATGAAAGAGCAGGGAAATGCCAGCAGACTGGGGGGGCAAAGGCTGCTTGCTCCTAAGGTATTGGAAAAATATCGTCACTGGCGAGGACAACAGCGGCATTCATGCAACAGTTCTCTATTTTCTTGTGTCTAGCACATGCCCACTTCTTGGTATCCGCATGTGGCACTACAGTCTAGTGGTTGTGAACGAGAATATATACAATGTTCATTGGCCAGCCCCCACTTACTTGCATCGTGTTGAAAGCCATGTGGCCAACCAGGAAAAGGGATTGCCCAGGTTTTGACATTGCTTACTGGTGTTACATCTCCGGCTGGGGCAACATCTCCAGCTGGATCCCACGCAAGTCAACTTGTAAGTTATTTTCCGCACATTCTCGGTCATTTGGATGAAGAAAGTTCCCAGTTATGCAAAGTTGCAGCTGAGAGTGGCGCATGCTCGGATATACATGTGTAAGTTACAGAGGAAGGTAGATGAGGTGCACGGGGCGAGAAGATACCTGATTTGAGCGGAGGGTACGCACAGTTTCCGGACGGTGTGCAGATGATTGCGGGTGTGGTGAGAGTGGCTTGCTGATGATATGGGTGTGTGTTAGTTTTTGGGGATGACATGTGCTCAAAAGCAGAACAACTAATATCCAAAAGTAAAGCTTTCTCGAGAAATAGTATTCAAAGCTAGAGACTTCTAGAGAAAAGTATCCACAAGGAGAGATTTCCAGAAGAAAACAACTCAAGTAGAGAATTCCGGAGAAAAGTTCAAGTAGAGATTCTAGAGACATGTATGCAAAAGCAGGGATTTCAAAAGAAAAGCATCTAAGGACAGGGAAAAGTATCAACCACTGAAGGCAAACTAGAGATTTCTAGAGAAATGTGAGCAAAGTGTCCAGAAGTAGAGATTTCTAGAACAACGCTAGAAACGTGTGCGATCGTAGGGATTTCCATTAGCAAGCATTCAAAAGTATGTTTTCTGCCCGTGTTGTTGAAGTGGTGCATGCCTGCAGCTGGTCAAGCCGAAAAACGGTGAAGTGGACCGCATCGTTCGCCAAAGCACACTCAACGCGCTACACTTCACACTTCACCAACCACTTCACCATCCCGCATACCCGTCAAAGTACGGCGCACATCACATACATCACTATGCACTTCATCACGGCTGAAATCACCTTGCGACACTTCATACATGTCATCAAGCACGACTGTTTTTCACATACATATCATTACACTGTCAATGCAGCTATCTCTGATTGAATGCAGTGATTTTCATTTGATATGTTTTGCCAGGATGAATCGCCGTCCGCAACTCATTTTCCATTCTCAAATGTATGTGCCCCCTCGGAAGGGCCCTTGAGTCGACCCGGCAACGACATTGCCGACATTGTGCGGAAAATCATCGCTTTTGAGCGCATCTTCGAGATCCCACTTTGGACTTCGTGAGTCAAAGTATTTGAGATTGGTAGCGGAGCCGGACACGCTCCTCCCGGCCTTTGATAAGGGTGCCACTTTTTGTTTGAAGTTACCTACGGGGTCATCCTTGCCGGTAAGGGTACGATCATCTCAAAGATCGTGTTCGGCTGAAGTCAACAAATGAGTGGCCAGCAGAGAAGACAGAGAGAAAGAAGAGATGAAGTTGTTGATGAAGAAAGAGCTCCTCCTGACGTTCCTGTACCTCCTTCACCGACGAGACCCAACGGCTCCAATGGTGGAGCCAGCTATGGAAACAACCGTGGCTTGGACAGTGGTCTTGCGAAGGCAGCCCCTTCTGCCGATGGTTTGACACAGAGCACCTACAGGAGCTACAGGCGACGACTTGAGCTTTACTCGCTTCAGTGCCGACGTCGTTCACAAGACGCTGAGGTGGAGGGAGCTTTGCTTGTTGTGAGCTTGTTGAAGGACACCGCATGGGACGCAGCAGAACAGCTTGATCTTCGAGAGATCACCTCAAGCTCTACTCCATTTGAGCCTGTGCTGCGCATGATGGACCAGCTTTTCCAGTATGAGGAGCAGATTGAGGTTCCCTATAGGTGCGAAGAATTTTTCCAGTCCTTCAACCGCCAGAAAGGAGAGGAGCTACAAGCCTATCTTATCAGGCATCGTACCGCCCTCAAGAAGCTTCGTGAAGTGAAGATTGAAATCCCTCCTTTGCTTGCGGGTTGGCATCTTCTCACTCGATCCGGCACTCCCAAATGGACACATGTGCAGGTGAAAGCTTTGTGTCAAGGAGAGCTGAACTATGATGATGTTCATCGAGCCCTTCTTCGTATGTTTGGTGGTGACCATAAGCCCAATGTCAAAGACATCAGTCCTGCAAGCAAGAACTACAAGGACGACCTGTTCTTCGAGGAGGAGGTTGATGAAGAGTTCTATGAAGGTGAAGAAGAAGATGAGTGGTATGAAACATACTACGAAGATGAAGATGATGATGAAGAGATTCCAGAAGACCTTGAGCAGGCCTACGAAGCAGTTGATGAGGCCTACATCACCTACCTGGAGTCACGAAAAAGAATGAAAGAACTGGCCTTGGCTCGTGGATTCTACCCCATCGTGGCCATTGGACCAGACTACGATTCCGGCAGAAGTCACAAAGGAGCCGGAAAAGGAAGTTCGAAAGGCAAAGGCAAAGCCTCAAAAGGAAAGGGGTCAAAAGGAAAAGGCAAAGGGAAGCCATTCTTTCCAAGACGGCCTATGCATGGTCTTCGAAAGCCTACCACCTCGACCTCTACCGGATCTTCTGAAAATCGCTCTACCTTGTCAGGTTCAACTTCGCAGCACGGTCCAAGATTCAAAAGATACCGTGTGCAATCCCAAGGTGTGAAAGAAGTTGGAGGTGAGGAAGTCACCATGGCAGAAGATCAGGAAGCTGAAGAATGTCTTCAAGAAGAGATCTACTTTGCAACGCTCACTCCTGGTCATGCCATCGTGGATTCTGGAGCAACGAGGACTCTGGTGGGGGAAGAAGTTTGGAAAGAATGGGTTGAAAAGTACAATCCACAGATCCTTGGACCCTTGACGACCAATGCCCAACGAAGATCTTTCAAGTTCGGAGGTGGTGAAACTTTGGAATCTTCGTATGAGATCAACTTCAATGCATTGGTCAAAGGACAACGCCTTCCCGTGACCGTCTCCATCGTGCCAGGCAACACTCCTTTTCTTTTGGCAAGACCATTGTTGGAAAAATGGGAAGTGAAACAGGACTATGCAACTGGTTCCATGAAAGTGGCCCAATCTGAATGGTTCAATCCTTCTCGTGGCAAAAAGGGTCACTATGTGTTGAACCTCTTGGACTACGAAAGTGCTGAACAAGACGACCCTATGCTGTTCGCCATGGAGGAAGAATCGGAAGTTGTGCTCAGCCACTTCGAGATCGAACCTGTCATGGAAAAGGAACCAGTGAATGTTCATGAACTCATCTTCATGGAGACCGATGACAATGAAGTCCTGGCCATTTCCAACGAGATTGTCAAAAGAATGCAGCAAGATCGGAAGCTGATCTTCTTCGAAGTGTTTGTGGACAAAGGAAACTTGGCAATGGAACTGGCAGCAAAATATCCTGATTGTGAAGTCTCCACCTTCAGTTTGCCAGATTGAAATTTTGACAAGTTGGCAACAAGAGAAGCTTTCGTTCAACTGGTTCGCGACATGAAGCCTCACTTCATTTGGTGTGCACCTCCTTGCACAAAATGGTCTCCGATACAACGACTGAACATGGTCCGTGGTGAAAAGTTAGCTCAAATCCGGAACATACAAGATGAAGAAGAGAAGAGCTACTTGAAAATGATCGGTGACCTGATGGCCATTTGTTGTGATGAGACAAATACCGGAATGGCAATGGAGCACCCACACCTGGCTATGTCATGGAAGACAGAAACTATGGAAAGCATGCCTGGTCTTGATGCTGTATGCAACCGATGTCAAACAGGACTTCGCTACGTGGACAAAGCTGGCTTGGTTGTTGGAAAGGTGAAGAAACCCACACGCATCAGGACAAACAGTGACTTTGTTTTTGAAGCTTTGGATCTTCCTTGCACTTGCCCACCTGGTGTTCATGTTGCCATGGATGGAAAGTCCACCAGCTTGAAGGAAATGCAAAACTACGAACCTGGTTTTGTGAAAAGAGCAGCCAGTGCTATCTACCATGACATGGAGGAACGCTGGCGGCAACGAGAGATGTGCAAAGTCTTCGTCACTGAGGAACTTGCTGATGAAGATCTTCCCAAAAGCCTAACCAAAGTCACTGAAGAAGAGAAGAAGCTGGTGAAAACTCACGGCAAACAAGCTTGGCAAGTTGTCAACAAGTTGCATCGTCAACTCGGTCATCCAGGTGTAGATCGGATGGTCAAGTCTTTGAAGGATGCTGGCATGGATGACAACATTATTCGCTGTGCTCGAGAATACAAGTGTGATGTTTGCGAACAACAAGCCCAGCGCAAGCTTGGGAAGCCAGCCTCTTTGCCACAGTGCTCGCATTTCAATGAATGCCTTGAAGCTGATGTATTCCACATCCGCTGGAACAATGAAAAGAAAAAGATCTTGGCAGTTCTTGATGTGTACTCCAAATACGAAATCAATGCCATCCTGGACCGTGAAACTGAAGAAGCCGAACTTCGTGTCCTTCAAGATCTTTGGATCAATGTGTTTGGACCTCCTGAAAAGTTCCGAACAGACTCCTCTGGTGCCCACATGAGCCAGAAGTACCTCGACTTCTTTGACAAGAATGGCATCAAACTCATCCTGGTGCCAAAAGAGGCTCACTATCGTATGGGCACAGTTGAACGCTTGCATGCCGTTCGTCGTCTTCAGCTCCTGAAGATGCAACAAGAAGAACCAAATCTGTTGCTAGAAGACGCAGTGCTTGCAGCTTGTCATCAGAGGAACCGCCTCAGAACTGTATCTGGAAGTTCACCATACCAGATTGTTTTTGGACACAATCCACGCTCCAATGGTCTTTTGGATGAGCCAGTTGATCTTCGACCACCAGATGACATTAGCAATCATCAAGCAGACCAAGCTTTGAGACATCTTGCAGCCAAAGCATTTTTTGAAGCA
This sequence comes from Durusdinium trenchii, assembly GCA_963970005.1. NCBI lineage: Eukaryota > Dinophyceae > Suessiales > Symbiodiniaceae > Durusdinium > Durusdinium trenchii. Next base: position 34,971 of record CAXAMN010019657.1, read on the forward strand.
AACAACAGCCAGTTGCTCAAGAGAGCTCTTCTTGCACGACCCAGGTCTGAACATGCTCCAGCACAACTTGGGGATTGGGTCTACTATTGGAGACAATCGGATTCCAAGCTTGATCCCACACGCTGGCGAGGACCTGCCCTTGTCTGTGCCATCGAACCTCGAAGTCAAGAAACTGGTGTTTTGCGTGCAAGTGTCTACTGGTTGGCTCATGGAAGCTCTTTAGTTCGAGTTGCTCCCGAGCATATTCGTCCAGAAGTGGCTCGCGAGCGTTCACATCGCTTGAATGAGCAACCCTCCACTGCTTTGACCACTGGCATCCGAGATCGTGTCCTCCAAGCCTTGCAGCCGGCACAGGGTCCGGTCAGATTTCTTGACCTTGCCCCCCGTGAATCCTTTTCGAATGCCAAGGAGTCGAATTCTGTGGTGCAATCTGTAAACTCGGTGCAGCCTCCAGCGGAGGACCATCCAGACACGGAAATGCTTGAGCCACTTGAGCCTCAACAAACAGCGGCAGCAGCGGAACAAACGACATCGGCAGCGGCAGAACACCCAGCGGCAGCTGCAGAACACGAACCACCGGCAGCAGCAGAAAACAAACCACAACAGGAAAGAGAGGCTGACCAGAATGAACAAAGACCAAGTCAAGAACAGGATGCATCGAGACGTGGTCGATCCCGAAGTCCACCTCCACGGGATGAAAGACATCTAGCTTTCGAGAACCTCTTCGAGTCATACAACCAAGCTCGCAAGATCGATGGCTTGCCTCCCGTCTCTCGTGAAAATCCTCAGTTGTTGGCACAGTATGAAGCCATGATGGAAGAAGAGTTGGTTTCAACAGAAGAAGGACTTCTTGCAGCCACCTTCAGCGAGAAGAACCTCACTCCCGAGCAAAAGGCCGAGTTCGCTGAGGCTCGGAACAAAGCTTTGGATGTTTGGTTTGAGAATGAGGCCTGGCGACCCGTCGATGCTAGTGAAGCAGCTCCTGGAGAAGCCGTGCCAGCAAGATTCCTTCAGAGGTGGAAGCCCACCAAAGACGGCTTCAAAGCAAATGCCAGGATCATCATCCAAGGCTTCAAGCACAAGGACGTCTTGGAAAGCACGGTTGACAAGGAAGCTCCAACTCTTTCCATGGTTGGCAGAAGCTCAGTCTACCTGATGTCCACCACCAAGCGCTGGAAGCTTTGGAGTGCAGATGTGAAGTCAGCTTTCCAGCAGGCGGACAACATAGAAGGTGAAGCACGTGTTTTCATCCAGCCTTCAGCCGAGATCCGTAGGTTGTTGGAACGAAAGATCGGCCTTCGTCCTTGGCAGATCACGCGTGCTTCCAAACCTGCTTTTGGAGATTGCCGAGCACCTCGACAGTGGAATGCAACAGCACACCATTTTTTGACAGAAGAGCTTGGAATGATTCCTCATCCCTTGGACCGCTGTCTTTACCTCAGTGTGAGAGCAGCTACTTCCGAGGACCCTGAGTTCGATGTGTTTCAATTGGATGGTGTGGCAAGCATTGTTGATGGTGTTTTTGGGCTCCACGTTGATGATTTCATTGGAGCAGGTGAGCAGTTTTTCAGCGAGAACGACCTGAAGAAGGAATGCCACTATGATGAATGTTTTTTGGGTCGCATGCTGAAGCTGTCAAAACGCTTTCGTTTCGGTTCATGGGATTTTGGAAAAGGCTCAAAGATCAACTTCTGTGGAGCAGAGCTACAGCAGTCTTTGGATTTTTCCACAATCAGTGTGAGCTTGGCAACCTACATACACAAGATCAAGCCCATCACAGTTGACAAGAGCCGCAAAACCATGTCGGACTCGCCATGTGATGAGAAAGAACAACGACAGTATAGAGCACTCATTGGAGCTCTTGCTTGGCCAGCTCACCAAAGCATGCCGGAACTTTGTGCCAGCGTAAGCTTGCTTCAAGCTGCAGCCAATGGTCCATGTATCAACGACCTCAATCAGGCCAACAAGTTGCTGCGCTTTGCAAAAGAAATAGGGAAGGACCATGAGCTCCGAATGCGTGCACCTTGTTCATTTGAAGATTTGTGCATAGGTGCTTACACAGACGCTGCATGGGCCGTCCGGCCCGATGGGACGAGTCAGGGTGGACTTCTCATTTTTGTCTGCTCGCATGCTGAACTCCAAACTGGACAACCTATGGCTCTCAACGTGTTTTTCTGGAAATCACAAAAGTTGAACCGTGTTTGTCGCTCCAGCATGTCAGCAGAAGCACAGGCAGCAGCAATTGCAGTTGATGAATTGGAATGGTGCAAAGTGTTTGTAGCAGCGTTGTTGAATCCCACCTTGGCCATTGAAGGCCAAGAAGCTTTGCAAAAGTTGGGAAGCTCACCAGTGGTGACTGATGCCAAGTCACTGTACGATGCTGCTCGATCCATAACTCCCAGTTCCAAGCTGAGCGAGAAGAGAACCGCAATAGAAATCGCGATCATTCGCGATCGGATGCAAGCTCTGGATGGTCAATGGATGTGGGTGAACTCGCATCAACAAGTCTCAGATGGATTGACAAAACCTGCAGCCAAGGAAAGTCTCTCCTACATCCTGAAGCGTGGAACTCACCAGCTCAAGTTCAACCCGGACTTCATTGCAGCAAAGAAGGTCAACCAACAGGAAAAAGAACAAGAAAAGCAACGACATGAGGCATATTCAAAAGAGTTGGAAGAAAACCAGATCTTCAACGCCGAAGAAGCCTACATGTGCGATGGTGAAACTTGCTTGCTTCCCGGTTGCAACAAAAAGAGAAATAGTGATGACTCCAGAAATCGATACTGCAGCCGTCGTCATTTTTATGCTCACAAAAGTTGTTTAGGAAAGCAAGAAGCGTGGCGGCAGGCGGCTTTGACCTCAGTTGCTCTCCTCATGACAGAGCAGCTTCCCTGTGCCGAAGGAACAAATGGAGAAGGAGCTGAACAAAACCATTGGATTGCAGTTTTGATTTCCTTTTTGGTCATCATGTTCTTTGCCCTCATTGGTTTTGACACCGTCCTCCGTTCTTTTGGCATTGAGACCTTCATGTACAAGGTCTTCAGCTCTGTTTTTGAGAAGGCAAAGGTTTTCCTAAAGGTGAATTCCGAGTTGCCTGAACTCGAGGATCTCCCTGCGAATGTCCCAGACTCTGTGAATGAAGCCAGCCAATCGAGCCATGGCGTTGCAGCTGGGCCGTTCGAGAATGATGAGGTGATTCTGAATGCCTTGACCTTGGCCAGGCGTCCAGGCCTGGATGGCGGCAGCTCGACCTGCAACTCGGAGTCCGAATTGGAAGATGAAGAATGGCAGCGCTGGACCAAGTTGAAACAAATTGTGATGCACGAGCGTCACCAGGCGCCATACCGCCAGTTGCTGGCGGAACTTGAAGACAATGACAGTCCTTTGGATCGTCAGACTCGACTCATCCTGACCTCCGAAGGGTACACGACACAAAGATGGAGAAAGTTTAGCCAACTCCTCAAAGCTCAGAACACCACCAACTTCACTGATGAGCAAGTGAAACAATGGCATCGAATGTGGAATGACAACCTGTGCTTCCTGGCGGACGTGAACAGGAAGATCACCATGCAGAGGAACCGAATCCTCCAGCTGGAACGAAAGGACCAACTTCGTGCTCAGCACCAAGAAGGCGATTTGAAAGATCGAATGTGTCAAACGCCAAACACCTTCATCACTGGCACTCGACCAAGACTTCTCCCGACCGGCTCACATGGAGCTTGGGAATTTGTGAATGATTTAGTCGACAGGACTTGAACTTGAAGATAGATGGGCCAGAAATGTTTTTGAATTTTCTCCTGCTGCAACGCTCCCTTAGATAAGTCAAAAGACTCTTGGGCGTGTCAATGCAGCTATCTCTGATTGAATGCAGTGATTTTCATTTGATATGTTTTGCCAGGATGAATCGCCGTCCGCAACTCATTTTCCATTCTCAAATGTATGTGCCCCCTCGGAAGGGCCCTTGAGTCGACCCGGCAACGACATTGCCGACATTGTGCGGAAAATCATCGCTTTTGAGCGCATCTTCGAGATCCCACTTTGGACTTCGTGAGTCAAAGTATTTGAGATACACTTCATTCTTTCGCAACGCAACAAGTCAGCGCATCGTACATTTTCAGGCACATCTCATGCCGTAACGGATCTCATCATCACACCACCTGACGCAAAAACTGACGCTTTCTGTAGTTTTTTTTGTTTTTTACATTTTTTGACTCATCTGACCACCTGTGCCCTAGCTTCCTGTACCTGGTATTGTAGCCCAACTGGTCAGTTTGTCAATCTGCAGGCAGTCCAAACCTTTGCGCAGAGCATGAAGCATCACCTGAGCCGGCTGAATGGTGGTGACTTTATTCGAGGCCACAAACCGAAGAAGGACTGCAAATGCCGATAGTCATCGTAAATTTTGTTGAATCTCTATATGGGCGCAGAATAGCAAAAACTAACTTGTGGACGCGCAGCGGGAGTGAGGCGAGACAGAAATCTGTGAGCCCAGCCAGGTGGCGTTTGCAATTTCGATGCTTGTCCATCCATCTCCCCACAGAACTTGTGCCCGTTGGAACGATCTGTTCGCTTTATGAGCATCGAGGAGTGCGAGGCGGCTTCGGGCCATTTTGTTGTTGGTCAAGACTACAGAACAAAGATGAACCACGACTAGCTCAAATGGACTATTCTAGTAACAAGAAGCTATTAGAAACAAGTGCATCGCTACTAGTAACAAGTGCCTTACTAGTAGTAACAATGTTCGCTATTGGAAACAAGAATAGCCACACATTGAAACAACGCAGATCGACCAGGCTTTTGCATCCTTCAACTACTGCCGGCTCTCTGGAAGCACACGCAATCGGCCGAAGCTTGGGATTCAAGAGATTTGGGCGAAAGTGGAGGATTCATTCAATACATTTGAGGCAATCGAAGCTTTTTTGACCTGGTTTAGAATGCTTTGTTTGATCAATTTTTGTCAAAAAGAAATCCTGCCCCTCAAAGATGGACCTTCTTTGTCTGCTGAGTCCTCATTTCCCAGTGCCTCATCCGACTCATCCATGGTATGCAGGTTTTGGGATATTATCTGGTGTCCGTAGATCCTCATAGTCTGTTACTGGAGATGGAGATCCAAAATCGTAGCCATATTGATGACATGTCTCTTCTGTTGAATGAAGAGAGTGCTGCTGCATAGCTAAGGAGCATGCCACATCTTGATGGCTGTCATATAGGTCCTGAGTAGCACCGAGTCTCTAGACAATGCGCAGGCTTTTGCTTTGCTCACAATTGGAATCTCAGGAGGGATCGCCCTGGCATGTCCTTTTCAAACCAGATCAACGAAGATCATTTTCTGCTGCACGAGGCAAAGCCATGAATACAGCATTATTTTCCAATCATTCTTGCGGCATTACCTGCTTGGGGTCGAGGGATCAGAAGCGTAGACGAACAGAAGTTGTATCATTGGTGATGCTGCTCGGTTAACGAGCATTGGCGAGCTCAGGAGAGGCTTTCAATGCAATTTGTTAGTGCCCAGTCATCAGGTGGAAATCTTTAAAAGCTCAGTACCTGATGTGTAGCAGTGCTGGCGTTGCGTCCAGTGTTCAGAAGAAGTCATGTGACATGTGTGATGCTTGAACAGCTCGGAAGAAGTGATGTTGGCAACTTGATTTCCCTACCAAAATACCACAACTTGGTAGTTTTGACAGCGTTGTTGCGACTCTAACTATCGGACACGGAAAGCATTGGACACTGCAAGCGTAGACGGACATAGGCTACATAGGACTTAAAAAGGGTCCAGTGAGTCTTCCCATGTTGTGTTTTCGATTCGCTGCCAAGTTTTTGGATGCTTTTCAACTGTTTGTTTGCAGAGCATTTTTGGCTCAATAAGGGAAGGAAACTTTCTTGCTTTGGTGTCAGATGGCGTCCACAAGAGAGGCCGCTTGACAGTCGGTTCACACACCAGACTTGGGCATGCCTCATTAATTTTAAGGTAGATTTCCGTGCATAGCTTAAAGTATTGCATAAGTCGATCGGCACTGTGCTGCACTGGTCATCAAAGATAAAAGCGGTCAAGACACGGGAGTCATGTCACCTTGAGAAGAACATTGTTCAATTGCGACTTGGTTGTTTCCTGTTGTTTCTGCAGCAACAGGTGCACATCTCACCAACAAACAATGTGGCCGCATCGCTTCTGGGCAAGAAGCGGGAGAGCCGCAGGGCTGATGCCAGCTGTCTGGGGATTGCAGTCTTGTTGTGTTTGTTTTTCATGTCAGTGTTTGCAGGAGTTGGCCTTCGCCCAATCATTCTTTGGTTGGGCAAGCAGCCAAATTGACAAGATCATTCCTCACAGATTCACAAAGGTAGAAGTATATGATGTAGAAGTTATCAAGCTTGCTGAGCCCTGAGAAGACTGACATTACTGCAAGCTTTGTGCTAATGTGGAGTTTGGAGATGTATGAACACTTCATGTTTGGTGCAGCCCAAAACAGGAGAAATAAGTACGTAAAGATCTAAATAATCCCAGGTGTTTGCATTACCATCACAAGCAAAACTTCTTGGAGCACTCAAGAGCTTCTACTATTCAAAGACAAGTTAAGAACAACATTTAACCGGATTGCGAGTAAACTTGAAACACACCATTGCTGAAATCAGATGATATTTGTGGAATCCATCCGAAAGGGCGTGTGAGACAACCGCACTCCAAATCAATTTAGAACTTAGTAACTGTCGATTGAGCCACAATGTCGCTCACGTGCACGAAGAATCCAAGGACTGGGAGCCCAAAGACCGCAGAGGGACAGCACGAGTGGGATCCAGTGACGAGGACGTGACAGACGTGAGGCCTTTGCGAAAGTTTAGGCTTCAAGTTGAAAGGTGTGATCTACCTAGGCCATTTCTCATTCCAAGTGTCGCACTGCATAGGCACGTCGTAGAGCCCAAAAAAGGTCAGACAAGCCAAACTTGAGCAGGTGGTCTAAAGGAGGTTAGAAGCTCAAGAGCGACCACCCTTGCAACGCTGCCAAAGACACCTCTCACCAGGAAGAAGGTGACGTTCACTCCCAAGATGCCCCCGGGTTTGGAGAACTTGGACAAGTCTACACCCATGTGCCAGGGCGGCAGGGTCAATGCCGATTTTCGTGATGTGGACCCTCTAGACTCTAAACTGTGGATGTTCTTTGTCAAGAATTGCTACAGAATATTGCATTGCCAGAATCCTTATGCATGTTGCTTCACGGAACTTGCAACTTGCAACTTGCAGTTCCATCGCAACTTGCAGAATAATGTCAGAGTTGCACTAGATTCACCACAACTTTGACGTGTTCTTCTTTTCCAAAAAACAAGACGACACACACTGGATCCAATTGCACCTCGGATCCAAGCCCTCGGTCTCACCCAAGGTACGTACCAGTGGAAGAAGATGTTGCCTGGTGCCGCTCCACCGCCTCAGGAAGTGCTCCCGAAAGCTCTGAGGAGGAGGTGAGAAGGGGCCCTTTGAATATCATAAAGTCTGAATGAGCCACACATGGTTTCAATTGTTTTCATCTTGAACAGTTCGGTTCTAAGAAACATATCCAAACAATATGTTCTTTCCAGCACATTCCCAATTTAAGCGGTCAGGCCTAGGCTTGGCTTGTCCATTTTTGATTGTTGCATGGTGAGGCAGAAGGGGAGAAGCAGGATGTCATCAATGATGAGGACCTGGATGCCCCTAGCCTTGAGAGCAGATGATGCCTTGAAAGGTCATTAGGTCCACGACAGAGACTAAGACAGGAGAAACCATCGGGATCACCAGAAAGGCACACTAAAGTGCATTATAGTGTAATACAATATAATGTACTATTGTGAATTTCGAACCTTTCCAACCAGGTCCAGAAGGTTCACCATCCTTGCCCGCAGACCTTAGGCACGAGGTCGTAGGGCGGCGTGGGCGGGCCTTGCATGGTCTTGATCCAAAGTCGGTGAGGACACCGACGAGAGTTCCGAAGTGGTGAGGACACCACCGTTCGTTCAAGCAGAGGCGGCTGAAAACAAGGTTGGGCACTGGGAGGTGCGCTGTTTGCTAGTTGAGTTGCAAGCTTGGTTGTGTTGCTTAGCGCAAGGTGCGCTGTTTGCAAGTTGTTGCTACCAACTGTGAATTCCACATTGGTAGCGGAGCATCCGCTCCTGCTCCAGCTGTCAGAGAACTGCGACGCTTGATCTTGTTGGCTTGACGTCGAGTTGCACTTGAAGCATTGTACATTGGCGTGTGAGGTCACTGCTTGTACATTGGTCGAGTTGGCAAGTCGTTAGCAACATTGATACATTGAGTTGTGGTTGGTTGACATTGCTACATTGGATTGGTGCTTGGTTGAGCATTGATTACATTGATTGCAGTGCAGTTTTGTTGACAGCTCCTCACCATGAGCGGTTCCAGGGAGGAAGGGGGTTCGACTGGATCCTCAGGAGGTGGCTTGAGCCATCTTCCATGGAATCAGGTGCCGCAGTTTAAGCCTGGCGAGACAGACTTGACTGAGTGGACGAAGAAGGTCGAGTTCCTGGCTCAGTTGTGGCCACCTGAGCATTTGCAGCACTTGGCACCTCGCATAGCCCTTCAGTGCGAGGGATCTGCCTTTCAAAGGGTTGCTCGTTTGGATCCCAAGACTTTGCGTGTTGGCAGCCTGGAAGGCGTGAAGTCCATTGTTGAAGCTCTTGGAGGCATCTGGGGAAAGTCGAACCTCGAGAGCAAATTCGAGAGGTTCGAAAGGGCCATCTACGGAACAGTTCAAAGGTCAGATGAGACCAACGAAAGTTACCTGGCCCGGCATGATCACCAGTTTGAAGAGTTGTTGGGTATGAAGGTTGGCATTGACGAATTCAGAGCATACATCTTGCTGCGGAATTCCGCCTTGAGCTCCGAGGACAAGAAGAGGTTGATCGTTGAGTCCTCAGGGTCTTTGGAATACAGAGATGTTGTGTCCAACCTCAAGTTGCTCGGCAGCAAGTTCTTCCAAGAGGTGCATGCTGGAAAGGTCACAGGAGGTCGAACGAAGACCTACGAGGCCAATGCATTCATGGCTCAGGACACCATGGGAGGTGACGCCATGCCAGAAGATGCTGCGTTTCAGGCGGAGGACTGGAACGAAGAAGAGCTGATTGAACAGTGGGCCAACGAAGGAGACGAGGACGCTGCATTGGTCATGGAATATGAACAGTCGATGTTGGATGCCATCCAGGACGACGCCGACTTAGCATTGTCGTCAACGACCTATGCTGAAGCCCGCAAGAGATTGGCAGATCGTGTGAAGAATCGTGGATTCTGGCCTTCAAGTGGTGCCAAGGGAAAATCCCGTGGCAAGGGCTGGGAGAAGGGCAAAAAGGGCTACTCGGGGAGTCGAAACCCGGGAAACCGAAAGACTCTCCAACAGAGGATCCTAGAGAGCTCCTGTCGCCTTTGCGGCCGCCGTGGACACTGGAAAGCCGAATGCCCAGATCGCGGACGATCCTCAGAGGCCAACACGGCCACGGCTCCCACGCTGGTGACTTTGGAGGAAGGGATTGATGCCCTTCCACTGGAGTTTCTTGAGCTTCCAGAAGAGCCCATCGCAACTGTGCCTGTTTTGTCAAATTTTTCGTGTTTTTTGGGATCACAGGGGATTCGTATCGGGGATAATGACGGGGAGGTCATTGAGAAACCTGATACTGGGAAAGATGAACTCATGCATGAATTCAGGAATAGAGCATCCAAGCCGCCTCTAGCAGAGATTTTGACCAGCTCAAGTGAATCAACGTTGAGCCGACAGCCTGAAGCCGATGCCAAGTCGCATTTTGCGATCTCAAATTCGCTAGGTATCATCGATACAGGAGCCACCAAGACAGTCATAGGAAGCTGCTTCGTGGCCGGATTGATCAATAATCTGTCAAAGGAAGTTCGACAACAGGTGTCAAGGTGTCCATGTCATGTCAAGTTTCGTTTTGGAAACCATGGTACTCTTGAAAGTCATCATGCATTGGTTGTGCCCATCGGAAAGCTGAAGTTGAAGATAGCCATTGTACCAGGTATGACACCGTTTTTGTTGTCGAACACGCTGTTCCGAGCCGTCGGCGCCACGATTGACACTCGCCAGGGTTTGCTTCACAGTTCATTGTTGAAAAGATCCATCCCCATCCAGGTCAACTCACGAGGATTATACGTCCTAGACTTGAATGAACTGGCCAAGCCCTGCAGTGACACCTCGGCCGAGAGCTTTGCAGACACGTTCCATGTGTCCGAGACGCAAAAGGGGCCGGCAGTTAGCAAGCCTCGAGAAGACAGACATCAAACAAATGAAAACGATAAGACATCCGAACCTCAGACCAAACCAACACCGAAGCCATCCGTCCGGGATCTAATTGATCGATTCGAAGAACATTCGAATAGGTCGGATCGAGCTGTGCCGTCACGATCGAGTTTGAATCCGAAGCATCACGTTCCAGAAAGCCAAGTTCCGAAGTTCTCCTGTTCGAGCACGTGCGGGTACCCTCGTCCACCTGTGATCGTCGATCGCCATGCCACCGAAGACCGACATGCTCGCTCGCCTGACCCGTGTACAGCAGATCTCACAGCAAGCAGCCGACGAGATGTCACTAGCGGAGTTCCAGCAGCTTCCAATCGAGGAACAGGGACAGCAGCTAGTGAAGTTCGGCAAGGCTCACACTGGCAAAACCTACGAGCAGCTGTGGGAAAACGAGCCACAGTATGTGAAGTGGTTCGTGAGCAAGTATCAGACGAGCACCAAGGGAGAGCATCAACTGCTGATTCACTACATCAACCGTCGCATCGAGGATCTCGAACAGCAGGAAGAAGTCCAGGTCCCGACTCACTGCACCACACCGGCCAAGCCGAAAGCCAAGGCCGGGGCATCGAGTGCACAGATGCCTGTGACCCGTCGGGATCTCGAAGACTTCCAGGCGGACCAGAGCTGGGAGCCCATTGGGGAAGTCATCGAAGAGCCGGAAACGATCTATGCCGACATGGCAGCCCTCCAGAATCGAATGCTGTCACTGGAGAGTGCACTCCAGGAGGTGGTAGCGCACCTTCGAAGTTCATGACCACAGACTGGCTAGATACTTTTGAGACTTCTCCTGGGTTGGTAGTGCAAGATCACGAAAGTGTCAAACAGCAAGAAAAGTTCCACCGGATGATTCGAGAGATCTCAAAAGAAGCCAAGTCTGTGCAGGATCGTTGCCAGAGTTCGTCCGACGCCTGCCTGATTCACTTGGTTGAAGTCTTTTGTCATGAAAACAGTGAACTGACAAAGCAGGTTCAGAATCTCAATGGGAAAGCTGTTCGTATGGGCTTAAGCCAAGGGGACCTCAGTACTCCCGACGGTCGAAAAACTCTGTTTGAGATCATGTTCATGAACAGGCCACGAAACGTATGGTACAGCCCGACATGTAGCCCATGGTGTGCATGGAATCGTTTCAACGAACAACGATCGATTGAGCTCTTCGAACATGTTCAACATGAACGAGACTCCCATCTGTATGAACTAGCTCTGGGTATCGTGTTGTTGAGAATCACCCGAAGTCAGGGCACACACCTCCATTGGGAACAACCTCGGCAATCCCTGATGTTCAAAACTCCAATGTTGCATGAACTGTTCGAGGTCACACTAGAAGCCCATTTCGACATGTGCAATGCAGGAGGCCTCAAGTGCCCAGAGACAGGTTTGCACATTCAGAAGGGCATGGCAGTTCGAACGACATCAATCGACATGCATGACGCCCTCCACGGGCGCACGTGCCATCGAAACCATGAGCACCGGGCCATTGCTGGATCGATCAAAACCCACGAAGGGAGGATCCCATGCAGCTCGTTCACCGAGAAATATCCTAGGAAGTTTGCTCGAAGAGTGGCCAAGTTGATCACGAAGGTAGAGCAGAAGGAATATGTTCCAATCCTAGTGAGCCACGCTCGAGATCATCCAGCGAGGCCAGAGGAGATGTCGAAGCGACCTCGCATCAATCCTCCTCCCAATTCTTCGAATGCCCGACAACCTCCAACTCCATTGGAGGTGCTGAATGGAACTGTGAAGCGCCGTCGTATCGACGGAAAGACCGCCGAGAAAGACATTCCTGCGGACCAGTCACGACAACAAAAGCTAGAGACCATCCTCGAGAGTATAAAACCCATGCTGCGTAGAGTAGGAAAGACCGACCTCAATGACCCGGTCATCATCCAACAACTACAAGAAGTTTTTCCGGAGAAACACATCAAACGAGTCGTTGCATGCAAGGGTTCTGATAGAACAATTGGTCCCCCCCAAGATCTTGTGAAGAACGAAGCACCATTCCGAAGAGCGATTATTGTAAGTAGGATTGATGCATCAGTTCGAGTTGAACAGGACTGGGAATTTTGGCAAGAATTGTCGAACCGGCAACTGATTAGACCATCGCATGCCGCCAGAATCAATGTGACAATGTTCGCTGCCAATCGAAGTTCCGACAATGAAAGGACCTCGAATGGCTGTCCGCCAGCGTTGCCAGAGACCGCCAGTGAACCGACAAGTCAAGCACAGACGCATGATGTGCCGAAGGACTTGGAGAGTCGTCACCAGGACAGTAATCCATGCAGTGTCCCACGAATCACTACAAGCCAACAAGCCGACCTCAGAAGTGAAAAACATGGTCCCAAATTCCTACAGTTGTCCCCAGAACAGAAGACATTCCTGATCAAACTCCACCAAAACCTGGGACATCCTAGTCATGCACGTCTCAGCCAGGTCCTCCGAGAACAGGGACATGCCCCATGCCTCAGCCATGGAATCCTCGACATGAAATGTTCGACATGTACCAATGAACAACAACCCAAGGTACAGAGAACGGCAACCATCAAGGATGACCTCGATTTCAATGATCGAATAGGAATTGATGGAGTCATGTACACTGCCCTCAGTGGAACAACATACCATTTCTACCATATGATAGACTATGGAACAAATTATCATGTTGCATGTGCATCACCAGGCCAAAACAGTCAGGCAGCGATTGAAGCACTCGTGACAGGTTGGTTCCAGTGGGCTGGTGCTCCAATCGAACTTCACACCGATGCCGGAACAGAATTCACATCTCGTGAATTCTCCAGCATGCTGACACAGTTCAGTGTTCGATCCATTGTAGCAGCTCCCGGAGCACATTGGCAAATAGGAAAGGTTGAGCGCCATGGACACATCCTACAAACCATGCTTCGTAAGTATGAGCAGGATTTCCCCATAGTGTCGTATCAGGACCTTCAAGTTGCGTTAGCACAGTGTACATCATCAAAGAACGCATTGAGCCTTAAGTCAGGGTATTCCCCAGACGTTTTGACATTTGGAAAGACACTCAGGGTCCCTGCGTCAATCACATCTGACTACAGTCTCCCATCCCACCTGTTAGCAGAGGAAGATACCCAACAAGGCATCCAATTCCGAGAAAAACTAGCCAAGCGAGAAGCCGCACGAAAAGCATTCCACCTGGCCGACAACGATGCCAACCTTCGGAGAGCCATGCTGCATCGAACACGTCCGAACCGCGGCACGTATGCAGCCGGCACATGGGTGATGATCTGGAGGCAAACGCCGTCCACCCGTGGCTGGATTGGACCAGCCCGGATCATCCAACAAGAAGGGCAGCATTGCATATGGTGCAACCACATGGGAAACCTGGTCAAAATGTCACCCGAACATGTCCGAGAAGTAAGTGCTTTAGAACAGTTGAATATTCCACAAAGAATCAATGCTATCCCAGGAATAGAGGAAGAAAGTGAAGTGAGAGACAACAGACAAACTGAAACCACTCAAACGGAAATCCCAGAAGTCCAACAAAATCCAATAGAAGTCGAATTGGAGTCACGTAATCCCGAACCTAGACCTGCCAGCAGCTCAGAAGATCAACCTGATCAAGAACCGATTGACGACATCGAGTCTAGGTCTAGTGGAAACGTGTCAAATGACCATCAAAGCATTGCACCTGCAGAAATTCCGATACCGGCTGACACGGATGATGAGCTCCTCTGTGACCACCTTTTGTGTGTAGAGGAAGAAACATGCCATGAGAATCCAAACGACGGATGGAAATGGGAAACAATCATCTCTGAAGATGACATCAAGAGGTGGAAAATTGAACACTCAAACGAAGATTTTCTCTTGGTAGCGTCAAACGCAAATCAGAGGTGAAGCTCCATCAGTTGTCAAAGTCCGAACAAGCCCTCTTCGATTCAGCAAAGGCAAAAGAGATTCAAAATTGGTTAGACACCGGAACGGTGAGCAAGATCTTTCGCAATCAGCTGAATCAGGAGCAAATCCTGCGATGCCGATGGATATGCATTTGGAAACCCTTGGAGAACGAGCAGTCAACCCACAGCGACATACCATGTCGACCTGGACCGAAGACGCACAAGGCGAAGGCTCGTTTAGTAGTACTTGGATTTGAGGACCCCCAAATCGACTCCATACCCCGTGATAGCCCAACACTAGGTAAGCAATCCAAAATGCTCCTAGTACAGCTTATTAGCTCTATGGGATGGACTCTCAAAAGTTTCGACATTCGCGCTGCTTTCTTGCAAGGAAAGCCCCAGGAAAACAGAATCCTGGCAATCGAACCTGTCGAGGAACTCCGAAGGGCAATGAACTTGAAACAAGGTGAAGTATGCAAATTGGAGAAATCAGCATACGGTTTGATAGATGCCCCTTATTTGTGGCATAGGGAGTTAGATCGCACCTTAAGGGAGTTGAACTTTGTTCCCGCACCATTCGACCCATGCGCATACATTCTGTACCAGTCAGGTAAAACAATGCCATCCGGAGTGTTAGGAGTCCATGTCGACGATGGTGAATATTTCAACCAACAGATCTCCAAGCTCGAGGCCAAGTTTCCATTCGGCAGTAAGAAGACAGGCCAGTTCACCTTCACAGGAGTCGACATATCTCAACAGCCAGACCAAAGCATCATCATGTCTCAAAGTAAGTACGTCAGCAAAATTGAGCCGATCCATTTGAATGCCAACAGGCGAACATGCCTGACGGAACCTGTCAATTCCGAAGAGAAACACAGTCTCCGAGCATTAATTGGTAGTCTCCAATACGCTGCAACCAACACACGTCCTGATCTCTCGAGCAGATTGAGCTATCTTCAAAGTGAAATAAATAGAGCCACTGTTCAAACCCTTCACGACGCAAATCGTGTGTTGCATGAAGCCAAAAGATATAAAGACACACATATTCGCATCCAACCAATCCCCATTAAAGACTTAAGGTTTTTAATGTTCTCAGACGCATCATTTGCCTCAGCCAAAAGTCCAGAGAGCCACACAGGGGTAATCATCATGGCCACCCACAAAGACATCTCAGACAACTTTCAATGTGCCGTGAGCCCACTGTCTTGGGGTTGCAAGAAAATCCAGAAAGTAGTGACAAGTACTTTAGCGGCCGAAACGACATCCCTCCAAACGAGTCTCGACCAGATGTCATGGATTCGTCTTTTCTGGGGTTGGCTCCTGAATCCAAACTTGAATTGGAAACAACCAAAGAAGGTGTTCCAAGAAAGCTATGCCCCGATATCTTCGACGACTCACTTGGCTCAGCAACTCCCAAAATCCGTGGCAGTCACGGACTGCAAATCGCTCTATGACCTTGTGACAAGAACGGCTCAGCCGAATTGTCAAGAATTTAGGACACAGCTTCAGGCCAGGGCGATCAAGGATATGTTGGATGAGGGCGTGACCCTGCGTTGGGTACATACAGGGGCTCAGCTTGCAGATGCATTAACTAAGGTTATGCAAAGCCACTTTCTCCGTCACACCCTCCAAAGGGGACGTTATCAACTCCATGATGAACTTCAGGTTCTCAAACAAAGGGCTGACAATAGAACCCGAATGCAATGGCTATCCACAGGTCATGTTGCTGAAGAGCTTCTTGAAGAAGAAAAACAGAGTTTTTAGATTTTTCGGGAGTGTGAATTTCGAACCTTTCCAACCAGGTCCAGAAGGTTCACCATCCTTGCCCGCAGACCTTAGGCACGAGGTCGTAGGGCGGCGTGGGCGGGCCTTGCATGGTCTTGATCCAAAGTCGGTGAGGACACCGACGAGAGTTCCGAAGTGGTGAGGACACCACCGTTCGTTCAAGCAGAGGCGGCTGAAAACAAGGTTGGGCACTGGGAGGTGCGCTGTTTGCTAGTTGAGTTGCAAGCTTGGTTGTGTTGCTTAGCGCAAGGTGCGCTGTTTGCAAGTTGTTGCTACCAACTGTGAATTCCACATACTATAATATAATATAACATAATACACGGTGATTCTCTGGCGCGCTCCCCCATCGGCTGGGGTCGACGGATATAGTATAATATATATATTTATGAGGCTTACGCCTGACAGCCGGGCGCCGGCCTATTTGGGTTTGGGTATGTGCAGGGCTGGGTCCTCTCTCTCTCTCTCTCTCTCTCTCTCTCTCTGTCTCTCTGTCTCTCTCCCTCTCTCTCTCTCTCTCTTTGAGACTTGGTGGGGCCTATATTGAGCAAAGTTAAGCTATCTGGTGCGCATCTTGGCCCTAGGTTGGGCCAAGTTGCGCCCATGTGGTCTATGTTGGGGGCACATCTTGGGCCCAAGTTGATGCTATGTTGGGCCTAGGTCGGCCTATGTTAGACCTATGTTGGCCTAGGTTGGGCCCATGTTCGGCCTATGTTGGCGTATGTTGGCCCCATGTTGGCCTATGTTGGCCCTATGTTGAGCCATCTTGGAGGCTATGTTGGGCATATGTTGGGGATATGTTGGCTATCTTGGGCCTATGTTGGGGATATGTTAAGCAACTTATGTGCCCAACACCCACGAAATGTCGATTAAGCCTGTCCACGCGGCAGGCGTAACCGACACCACCGGCGCCCTGTTAGGCGAAAGTCGTATCCGCCGAAGGCCACGAAACACTGTAAAAAACGATGTTTTTGAACATTTTTTCAACATCCTGCGCAAGATACATATAAATCTGTCGACCGGATTTAACCTGAGGTCGACCGGGGGTCGGGCGGAGGTCCGCCCGCGGTCTAACAAAAGGGTCGGCGGCAGGGGGCGCGAGCGTATATTCCGGCCAGGGGCCCACGGGGCCCCGCCATGGCCGTGTCTTTGCCGTAGGCAGTCTCTCCTCTCCGAAGGAGAGAGTGGAGTCCCGCCCCTACCGCCGACCCCCCAGGAATCGTGTGTTTTACAGCGTTTTTTTGCTTCTTCCCTTTTTCCGGGTTTGTGGTTCAAGATGGGTCACCATGGCCCAACATAGGCTCAAATAATGCTGGAAATGCGTGCCGCACCGGGGTGCTTCGTCTGCATCGTGGGGCGCTATTGGCAAACCCCATGTCTTCGAAGTGTTCAATCATGGTATCCATAGCCCTCAGAGCTGCTAGAGCATCACATCTCAGTTGAATTGCCATTCTGTATCGGTAGAGGTCAGCTTGGAATTGCACCAGGTATGGGTGCTGCATGGGTGGTCGGCTGGCCACTTTTGCCAGACAAAGAAAGGCGACAGCCCACCCTCCACTACCCTGGAACCCAACTTAACGAAACGTGAGAGACATGTTTGAATGGATGCTAGCTTGTTTTCCATCACTGCCAAACAAGGATGCTCTTAAGCAAATAATAGTTCGTTGACTTCTACACAAAAAAAATGCCGTTTCTATGACAAAAAAACTTCCGTCGCCGAACGACCTGTTACACCTGATGTTCACCTCTCCAACTATCGTCGACTTCTTTGACTGCGCTGACATCTCCTCCGCGGTCGGCTCGGTTGGCCCCTCTGCATGTGCAGGTACATGCGTGTTGACTCTTTCGAGGCGAGCTAGCTCACCGCGCCGAAAGTGGGCGCGCTCACCCGTGTTTGAACCTTTTTGTCGTCTTCACGCTGCTGCGACGTGTGCGGAAACTAGCGTGGTTTCGAAACGACTGCACTGCACTGGATACCGGATGTGTCACAAAACACGCGTGTTGCAAGGATGGTCTCGACACACTGGAGACGAGGTCTTGCAGGAAAGGGCATGAGTCTACAGTGTTTTCTGCTTCTGCCACTTTTCCGCTCTAGATGGGTCAACATGGCCCCACATAAGCCGAAAAAAAGTGCCCCAGTTGGGCCAACATGGCCCCACGATGGGCCAACATAGGCTCAAGATGGGCCAACATAGCCTCCAAGCTGGGTCAAGATAACCCCAAGATGGGTCAACATAGCCCCAAGATGGGCTAACATAGCCCCCAAGCTGGGCCAACATGGCCCCAAGATGGGCCAAAATGGGCCTACATAGCCCCCAACATGGGCCAACATAGCCCCAACATAGCGACAAGATGGGCTAGTATAGATCCCAAGATGCCCAGATAGCGCCAAGATGGGCCTACATAGCCCCCAAGATGGGCCAACATGGCAACGAGATGGGCTGGCAAAGATCCACCAACATCGACCCCAGCTGCGCCGACAAAACCACCGCAACAACAACAACCACAACAACCACAACCACAACCGCCCCAACCACAACTACAACCACAACCACAACCACAACAACGACAACCGCAACAACAACAATAACCCTCCCCTTTGCTTGGGCCCCTGGCCGGCTGTCGGGCGTAAGCCCTTAATAACCTTCGGTTACCAACCGAAGGCCTCCGGCAAGGGAACGTGCGCGTGGCCGGCGCCCGTATTTATGAGGCTTACGCCTGACAGCCGGGCGCCGGCCTATTTGGGTTTGGGTATGTGCAGGGCTGGGTCGTCTCTCTCTCTCTCTCTCTCTCTCTCTGTCTCTCTCCCTCTCTTCTCTCTCTTTGAAACTTGGTGGGGCCTATATTGAGCAAAGTTAAGCTATCTGGTGCGCATCTTGGACCTAGGTTGGGCCAAGTGGAGCCCATGTGGTCTATGTTGGGCACATCTTGGGCCCAAGTTGAGCCTATGTTGGGCCTAGGTCGGCCTATGTGTTGGCCTATGTTGGCCTAGGTTGGGCCTATGTTGGCGTATGTTGTCCCCATGTTGGCCTATGTTGGCCCTATGTTGACCCATCTTGAAGGCTATGTTGGGCATATGTTGGGGATATGTTGGCTATCTTGGGCCTATGTTGGGGAGACGTTAGGCAACTTCTGTGCCCAACACCCACGAAATGTCGATTAAGCCTGTCCGCGCGGCACGCATAGCCGACACCACAGGCGCCCTGTTAGACGAAAGTCGTGGACGCCGAAGGCCACGAAACACGGTAAAAACTGATGTTTTTGAACATCCTTCGCAAGATACCTTTGACGTACATATAACTCTGTCGACCGGATTCGGGCGGGGGTCGGGCGGAGGTCGGGCGGAGGTCCGCCCGCGGTCGAACAAAAGGGTCGGCGGCAGGGGCGGCGAGCGAATCCGGGCGCCGGCCAGGACGCCCGTGGCATGCCCGGAGGGCCTTCGGTGGTAACCGAAGGTTATAGACGCTGGCCCTGGCTGCCGCCGACCCTCGTCATCAAAACGGGGGGACCACCGGGTCACTGAAGCCCCTGTAATTTACAGTGTATCGTGTGTGTGAGGTATAAAAAACACTGTGTTTTACAGGGTTTATTGCGCATATCGAAGTACGACGGGGGGAAAAGGGAAAAATGCAAAAATGCTGTGTTTTTCAAGGGTGGTGTCGGTAATGCGCGCCGGGCGGACAGGCTTAATCGACATTTTGTGGGTAGAGGCCCTCCAGACGACTTACATTTCCTAACATATCCTCAACATAGGCCCAAGATAGCCAACATATCCCCAACATATGCCCAACATAGCCTCCAAGATGGCTCAACATAGGGCCAACATGGGGCCAACATAGGCCCAACCTGGGCAAACATAGGCCAACATAGGCCTAACATAGGCCGACATAGGCTCAACATAGGCTCAACATGGGCCCAAGATGTGCCCAACATAGATCACATGGGCCCAACTTGGCCCAACCTAGGGCCAAGATGCGCACCAGATAGCTTAACTTTGCTCAATATAGGGCCCCCATCTCCGACGCGGACCAGTTTCGCACCTTGGCACCACCCAGGGCCCAGTACGCGCCTGATAGCTTAACGTGCACCCGACCCAGCCCTACACAGACCCAAGTGGGCCGGCGCCCGGCTGTTAGGCGTAAGCCTTTAAATATAACCTTCGGTTACCAACCGAAGGCCTCCGGCAAGGACACGGGCCCGTGGCCGGCGCCCGGATTTAAGGGCTGCCGCCGCTGCCGCCTACCCCGGGGAGATGCGTAGTAGAGGTAACTGAGCAAATGAACAGGAACGCAAGGGAAAAAGATGTCAGTGCGTGTGCATGGCGTTGGAGTATTTAGAACGGTGGGCCCTTACGTCGTTGGCGGTCTGAGCTGGACAAGAGCACAGAGGCCGGACCGGGAGGGACGTCTGAAGAAAGGGGAAGAAAAGGGTGAGATATATGCGTGTTTGTTGGATAGAGCTTTTGAGGCGATTGTTGGGGAATGAGGATGGGCATTTTTTTGTATGGCGGAGGTGAAAAACCCGTCTTTTTCACGTGTTACAGGCACCGAAAACGCCAGAGAAGGCCGATTCCGCCACAGCGCGGACCTGGCAGGGCGTCTGAAACCCTCAAGAAACAGAGAAAACCACGTTTTTTTTCTCACGTCTTTTTCACGTATAACAGGCACCGAAAACGCCAGAGAAGACCGATTCCGCCACAGCGGGGGCCTAACAGGGCGTCTGAAATCCTCAAGAAACAAAGAAAACCGCGTCTTTTTCACGTGTAACCGGCCCGCAAACGCCAGAGAAGCCCGATTCCGCCACAGCGCCTAACAGGGCGTCTGAAACCCTCAAGACGTGTAACAGGCCGATTCCGCCACAGCGGGGGCTTCGCAGGGCGTTTCAAGAAACAGAGAAAACCACATCTTTTTCACGTGTAACAGGCACCGAAAACGGCAGAGAAGCCCGGCCGATTCCGCCACAGCGGAGGCATCGCGGGGCGTCTGAAACCCTCAA
>CAXAMN010019657.1:55909-78674 GCA_963970005.1 Durusdinium trenchii
CCGATTCCGCCACAGCGGAGGCATCGCGGGGCGTCTGAAACCCTCAAGAAAGAGAGAAAACCACGTCTTTTAACAGGCACCGAAAACGCCAGAGAAGGTCGATTCCGCCACAGCGGGGGCTTCGCAGGGTTCACGTGTAACAGGCACCGAAAACGCCAGAGAAGCCCGATTCCGCCACTGCGGGGGCTTCGCGGGGCGTCTGAAACCTTCAAGAAACAGAGAAAACCACGTCTTTTTCACGTGTAACAAGCACCGAAAACGCCAGAGAAGGCCGATTCCGCCACGGCCGGGGCTTCGCACAGCGTCTGAAACCCTCAAGAAACACAAAAAACCACGTCTTTTTCACGTGTAACAGGCACCGAAAACGCCAGAGAAGGTCGATTCCGCCACAGCGGCGGCTTCGCGGCGCGTCTGAAACCCTCAAGAAACAGAGAAAACCACGTCTTTTTCACGTGTAACAGGACGCCAGAGACGGCCGAGTCCGCCACAGTGGAGGCCTCGCAGGGCGTCTGAAACCCTCAAGAAACAGAGAAAACCACGTCTTTTTCACGTGTAACAAGCACCGAAAACGCCAGAGAAGGCCGATTCCGCCACAGCGGGGGCTTCGCGGGGCGTCTGAAACCCTCAAGAAACAGAGAAAACCACGTCTTTCTCACGTGTAACAGGCACCGAAAACGCCAGAGAAGGTCGATTCCGCCACAGCGGGGGCTTCGCGGGGCATCTGAAACCTTCAAGAAACAGAGAAAACCACGTCTTTTTCACGTATAACAGACACCAAAAACGCTAGGGAAGACCGATTCTGCCACAGCGGGGGCCTAACAGGGCGTCTGAAATGCTCAAGAAACAGAGAAAACCACGTCTTTTTCACGTGTAACAGGCCGATTCCGCCTCAAGAAACAGAGAAAACCACGTCTTTTTCACGTGTAACAGGCACCGAAAACGCCAGAGAAGGTCGATTCCGCCACAGCGGGGGCTTCGCAGGGCGTCTGAAAACCTCAAGAAACAGAGAAAACCACGTCTTTTTCACGTGTAACAGGCACCGAAAACGCCAGAGAAGGTCGATTCCGCCACAGTGGGGGCTTTGCGGGGCGTCTGAAACCCTCAAGAAACAGAGAAAACCACGTCTTTTTCGCGTGTAGCAGGCACCGAAAACGCCAGAGAGGGCCGATTCCGCCACAGCGGGGGCTTCGCAGGGCGTCTGAAACCCTCAAGAAACAGAGAAAACCGCATCTTTTTGTAGCAGGCACCGAAAACGCCAGAGAAGGCCGATTCCGCCACAGCGGGCGCCGCACATGCAGGGCGTCTGAAACCCTCAAGAAACAGAGAAAACGGCATCTTTTTCACGTGTAACAGGCACCGAAAACGCCAGAGAAGGCCGATTCCGCCACAGCGGGCGCCGCACAGGGCGTCTGAAACCCTCAAGAAACAGAGAAAACCACATCTTTTTCACCCTATGCGTCAAAACTGCATTTAAAAAATCACCGTTTACAGAAACAACATTTTAAATATAGATGTTAACAATCTTCCCACACTCACACCCAATCACGCTCTATGCTGGCTTTTCTTCTCTACGCACACTCTCGCTTCTCATTGGCACGAGCTCTTGCATTTAGCCTTAGATGCATGCAAGCACCATAGAGAAAAAACACTTGTAGAAAGGGGTTGAACCTGTAAAGAATCTCAAAGACTTGAAGCCCAAGAACCGAGAGATCAAAGTTTTGGTTGATCGTATTCTCAACTTTGCACATCGGAGCAACCAACGGTGTCGAGTAGCTGGTTTGGCATTCACTGCGAGGCCTCGGGACTCTTCACTAGGGATGTTTTTTTCTTGGGCCGGCCATGCTTAAAAATATGGAAGCAGGAAATAGAAAAGAATGGTTCTCTCAATTGAGAAGTGTCTTTTTGCCCATCTCATAGCATCCTCTTCGCTATAGGTATGCCAATATCTGCAATTCTGTTGAGAATTGACCATTTGCCAAATAAGATGGCCAAAAGCCTCGATCCATTTGGGGCACGAACCCTTGTTGAACGAGCGCATGAGTTGCGATCAATGAAGGTCACTCCAAGTTACATGGAGCTTCGGGGTAATGAGCCACTCCTTCCGATGGTCCCTCGGGGCCAGTTGATCTAGGCAAGCGACCAACCAAGTCTGGCACTAGCAACCCCCCCAGCGCACCCCACCTCTCCGAGAGTCGGTTGAGGTGCTTGAAGGCTTCGATGTAGCCTCGTCCTTCTCGAAAAAAGATTCTCCGCTTCAGTTTCCGATCTCAGCTAAAACACCATTAACATGAAACGTGAACATGATCCTTATTGTAGAAGTAGGCTTTGACTTGACCCTCAAATCCACGTTCTTCAACACACTCACACTATACGGAACAAACCCTAAACCAGGGCTAGGAACAAGTAGCGCTTTCCTCGCTCCAGCATCCCCATGAAGCGAGCCATGCACCGCCTTGAAACTTCAAAGGACCGGTCGGAACCATGAGTGGGGGAACTGGCACTGGCACTCTTGAAAATGAAAACTCTTGAAAATGAACATACTGTACATATAAACATACCAAGGCTCTGGGCTTTCAATGTGAGCCCAAAGCGAACAGTTCGAAGCTCTGGGTTATTGCGCCAACAATCTTCTAGGCACCAACTCAGCCATTCGATGATCACCCTGCCGTTCCAAGCTTTATGTGTCCAACAAATCTCATCATCCTTTTTGCAAACCTGAGATCGAGAGCTAGTGATCACACCAAATTGCAAACCGATCATGTGTCATGACACAGATTTGCCATGCCCGTGTGCAATCCAGAAGCATGTTTTGTTTTGACAGGTGGTTGTGTTGTTTGGAGATTGCGGGTTTTACAGAATGTTCGGATGGATCGATAAGCGTTGTCCAATGCATCCTGAAAAGTGTCCTCCACCCCAAAGTATTGGAGATCTTGCGCCAATAGCGCCCTCAGCCGTGCGTTGCAGGACTGGTATACAAATTAGTGGAGGGCCGGTAGTGACTAGTGCAGGGGCCCCCCAGACTTCAGCCCCCAATCTAGGCCTATAGGCCAAGAGACACACTTGCTCCATTCGATCGGTACATCAAGCCCAAGTTGAGCACGTGCATCGAGCACCATCTTATGGCAGAAGGGTGCCACCCAGGTGCCCGCACCAACGGGCCTAAGGGCAGGGATCATCGTGTCCAGGGTATATATATATATATAAGGTTCCTAGCCTGAATGATTTTCTTTTCCATTTAGGCTAGTGGCAAAGGAACCTATCCCTTTGACGTCGAGACAGAAACTGCGCTTTGGTGAAGTCATTGTTGACCCACAATGCATTCACATCTATGTTCCAGTATGCATTGTTGTAGGGGCCACCAGCTTGGGCATCGCACTGCCAGCAAACGCTCTTAGCTAGCCATGAGCAATTGACAAAATGCCACAGATCACGATGCCACTCCCAGTCTCCTTTATACTCAGTTGTTATAAACCGGAGAGCTCCGGTAGTGATTTGCTCCCCACCACGCCCAACCATGTGCTTGGGCAAATCATTCCCAAAAGGCCCCCTTTGCGGTATCACACCTGTGTACAGGGCCTCCAAGCTCCAAAGCACGTGTTTCATGACTGTGTCAATGGTGTGCGACTTGAACAGTTGGTCGTGCATGATTGTAAAAAGCAACCACCGAGAAGCCCTGGTCGACCTAGGCCTCCACAATGGTAAACTTAGCCAAACGCACAGCAATTTCTCTGATTTGTAAATGGTGGTCAGCTTTGCGCAGTCGCCGTAAAGTGCCATAGGGATACACTGGTCATTGTCACTAGGCCCATAAACTGCCCACCCCTGCCCGGTGGCTTTGCTGTGCATCCAGTACCTGGTCAGGCTTGCTTGGCCAATATGAATCTTGACAACGTTGAAGAGGTAAGATATATAATCGTGCGGGTAGATGATGGGAAAGCTTTTCCACTCGTATCCATGTGGCATCTTCTCATTCTTGATAGGAATGGGTATGTTCACCATTTCCTCGGCTAATCCAGGCCTATCATCCCCTGGGCGCACTCCCAACTGCCCAAGAAACATGTTGTGGAATATTTTGCGACCAGGTTCAATAGGAACATTGACATGTTTCCAGAAGTTCCGGACTGAATTTGATTTGGATTTCCCTCCAAGTACTAAGCTGTCTCCGTGGCACGCTTCTTTAGCTTCCTTATGAGCCAGGTTGGTCAACTACCACAAATGCGCATGAATGTGACAAATACTTTCAAATCCCACACGAAGCACCCCGCAAATGCCAATCACCAGCCGATCTGGCCAAGGTGCCTCAACGTGCGCCTGGATGTTTTTCATTGCCCGGGACACCGAGGGAACCTGGAACAGGGTTTGGTGTCCAGAGAGGGGTAGATCTGTGGACTGAATCTGAGCCATGTGAAATATGAGCTTTCACCCCACAAAGATTGAGTCTAGAAGCTCCCGAAGATACATCGTCTACCGCATTCTCCACGACGGCGGAAGCTGATGATGTCGTAATAGAAGGTCCTTCCGGTGGAAAACGTTTAATCATGATATCTTGGTTGTTCCCCGACTTTCCGGTCCCAAGTCTAGCACCAGAGATTGAATCTTTTCACACCCGCATCGATGGTTCTAAGATTTCATGAGATTTGCTCAGAGCGTGTCGATTTCAGAAAACACGCACCGGACCAACAAAACTTAATTAATTGGTCGTGGAGTTAGGCCGCTTGCCCTCCAGCAAGTCGGTCAGAGGTGTATCCCCATTTGCAGTGTTTAGACGGAAAGGTGCAGTACTGGTACATGTACACATGTGAAAGGACTTTGTTTGCAAGGTTTTGTAGCTGCATGAAAGCGCCCTTCCCTCCCTCACTGAACCACACACCAACTTTCAACCTGTTGGCTATGGCAAAACTGCTCCACTTTGAGCAAAATCTATTTTAGATTGCTCTTTTTGCAAAAGTCGTTGAACTGTTCAGTTGCTTTGTCAGCGATATCGACAGCAGTATCCACATCTTTGACCTTCCAGGGTCCGGGGTAACAATGAAAAACAGGGTGATTTTCTTGACTGGCATGATCAAGTAAAAACATTAGCTTGCCTCAGCTTTGTCAACGATCACTTGTACTTTAGCGCGCTCGGTCTTCAATTTCTTGACCTGTGAATCTAGGTCTTTCTTCACAGCATCCTGTATGCTTGCTGACCTTGGGACCGGGAGAAATGGTTTTGTAAGATCGATAGATTTGAACAACTGTTTGTGTCTTCAAACCATTGAAAGAACACCGGCTGGGGCAATTGAATGTGCCGATCCAAGTTGCAACGTTCCGAGCTTCTCATAAATCGATGATGATTTGTTGATAGACGCATTGATCTTGGTCAAGGCCTCGGAGTACAAGCGTGTACAAGATTTTTTTGAGCCAAAATGTTTCAGTATGGTACGTATATATGTATACACGCATGCTCATATGACTAGAATTCCGCGCCACTAGTGCAGACAGTTTGCTTGCTTCCCTTTCGCTAGTTGCTTTCTTTGTGCCTCTTTTCTCTCCTTCTCCTCCTCTTTTTTTCCTTGCCTCCGCCTCCTTCTTTTCACGAGCCTCTCGTTCTTTTTTCTGTCTCATGAGTCTGGTTGTCTTTCTTCTTTTCCTTGGTCTTCTTGCTCTTTTCCTTCTTGTCCCTCTTCTTTGATTTCTTCTTGTGTTTATCCTGATGCACTGAACTTTAAGAATAGCCAAACAAATTTTGATGGTGTACACTGCAAGCACTATAGTGTATTGTTTGATGTACGTGACTTAGCTATGGTTCGGGTTATGATCCCAGCCTCAGACGACTCGGATTCCGAAGTTGTTGCTGACGATGAGTCAGAGCTACTGGAACTGGAACTGCTTGATGACACCTTCTTCTTCTTCTTCTTACTACTCTTTTTGTTCCTATCCTTACGCTTCCCTTTCCCTCCACGCTTCTTCTTAGACCGCTGACGGCCACGCCCACGTTCTGAGTCAGAATCCTCCTCGCAAGCATCAACTGCATTGAAGAAGTGACTGACAACTGTGTCTTGGACATCTTCTTCCACTGATGAACTCCAGCAGAGATATTGCCGTAGTTCCTGAGTCCGCCGATGAAGCTTAGACAAACGTGATTCACGAACCTGGTACATGGTAGCAGCATACTTAGTACATGCGAGATGCTGGAACCCCAGGAGCATCTGGGTGGTCTCGGATTTGACTGCGAGCCAGCTCCTTGTCCTCCACCTTTCGACGAATTATTTCATCGGCTATGCATTCCGATTTGTACATTTCGATGAGCTGATCTCGAGTGTACCACGCTCGGGATCCTTTCTTCCTTTTGGAAGATGTGTGCTTCAACTGCACAGCAAACTCCGAGCGGCACCACACTCCGTCGCATTCCAGCCACGCTTCATGAAGAATTGCCAGCTGAGGTGAGTCTTAGCGTGCCAGGTAAATTAGCGATCGATCTGAAATTCACGATCTTATAATACGGAAAATGCAGAACAAATTAATGCGCAATACAGCAGCTGTACTTGGCAACCTTTCCTGCTTTCCTGATTTCTGGTGGGCTTTTGCGGCCTGGGCATGCAGCATAATTTTGATAATTTTGCGATGTGCGTTGCATGCAGCATTCACCTGGCTCGATCTCGGAAGTCTTTGCTCGCCGGAGGCATTCTACCACCATTGTATCGCTTTCCTTTGGCGGATCGCTTGGCTTCTCTGGCTTGGTGGAATCAACATGGCTGTGCCCAGACTTTCCTTTTGAGCTAGGTTTTCTTGGTTTTCCTTTAGCTTTTGCTCTTGCCTTGCCTGCTGTTGACTTACTCTTGGGTGATTGTTTGGGCTTGGGCTTGGCCCGGGCCTTCACTGCTGTGCGAGTTTTCGGCTGTGATGTTGTCTTGGCCTTATCAGCCTCGTGCTCATGTTCCTGGGTTTCTGCAGCATCAAACTCTTTGGATAGTCTTCTTTTCTTGATTTTGCGAGTTGAGGAGTCCAGCAAGTTGCTGGTGCTTGACCTTCTGCAAAGACGGTGTGCTGGTGTAGCAGGGGTGGAACCTGGCGTGGTCCTTGCTGCCTTTTCACGACTACGTAACTGCGCTACTTCCCTCATGCTTTGCTGTATCTCTGCTTCCGTAGCTGGAATTGTTGTTCGTGAGCTCACTCCTGCAAGGAGGGCATGGTTGATCATCCTGTAAATCAATCATTTGAATTATAGTAATAGCCAACACACATGTATACATACACACATACATGCACACACTGTTTTGTCCTCTTTCCAACTTTGGCTTTAATGATGACCTGCAGGAAAATATAGACGCCACAAAGTTATAAGGGAAACGGCTAAAGACACATCAAATCCGGGAACCTGCCCTTGAAATCGAAGGTTTCTGGGATTCAACTTGTGTCTCCTCTACATCCACCTGGCTCCCTGATCCTGCTAGCTTTCTCCTTTTCTCAGCATCCCTTAAAGCCCTTTGGACTAGCTCACTCATGTGCGATTAGGCCAACCAGGTCAAAATGACCACTTGAGTCCACAAATTGCTACAAAAAACAACTATAGTGCAGCTGAGCTGTGAACATGTGTTTCACGGTCGTTTCACGGTTGTTTCACGCACGTTTCACGACTGCCGGTTCACCCTTTTATACGCAGGTTCACTCTTAGAAATGTAACTTCACGCTTTTTTCACGATATTTTTTGCTACTTTCACGGTCAGTGTTTCCAAGCCGTAAAAGGTATGCATCGAATGGTAGTGTGGTTAGTGACCACACCTGAATTATATGTAAACAGGCTCCGCATGCTAGATCAAATGATCTAACAGTCCAATCCACCTTCAATGATTGGGTGGTAGCTTCCCAAGGCAATTTGCTCTTGGAGAAACTGCCTGATAGGCTCCAGACAGGCATGCCTCCACTGGTAGATCGCCTAGCGGGTTTTAATGTTGCTGATGTGCCCAGCTATTGAAATTTGTCACGCGCAAATGAAGAGAAGAGATAGATCAGCCCTCTCCTCTGGTTTTTGGTTCAATGCCACCATCTCCCTGCCATACAAAGTGGACCGCAGGTTGTGCTTTGTGGGACCCTCGGAAATGACAAGGTTTTTTGAATATCTGCGGGTTCATGAGGGGAACTCTTAGATCAATCTAGAAATACCACTTGAGCTAAGAAACAATGTCCGCGTGAAGGGATGCAATTCGCCGACCATATCGCGTAGGGTACTCTGCAGAGGAAGTTAGCGACGGACCACCCGACCTGAATTGAGCATAAATTGATCTATGCGTGCGCTGCATGCACAGCACATACGAGTGGAGTACAAAATACCTGCGCATGTCCGAAACCTCAGGTCCCGACACGGAAACCTTTCCATTCTTCGAGATCGAGCGTTTAACCATAGGTTGTTTCTTTGCGTTTTTCTTGGCTTTCTTCCGGTCTTCAGGTTTAAGTCTCTTTTTCAGTGTTCTTCCCTTTGGCCTGGGCCAGCCGGGTAAGGTAAACGAAACAGCTGTGCACACATGGGAGGATTACTAGATCACCGATCATGTAAGCTGACATGGGCCCAAGCCAGCTCCCGAACACTTTCGTCGGCTTCAGGAATTTATGGCCATAGCTCACCATCCAACTCAGCCACCAGGTGTTATATATAACTATAGCTGACAAAAAGCATGCCTCAAAATGCCATTTCCACTTTCTTTAACAAAAAAGTGGATCTCACAACGGGCGGATGTGCACTAGATGAATTAGAGCTAAGTTGCAACATAGTTCTGTGCCATTGGATTCCCAGCTTCCGCAATATTTTCTCAATATAGAGCACATAGGGGTTCTCTGTCATACAGCTACTGAGAGGTTGTTCAATCATGAACCAGGCGCATCGAACTGTCACGACCAAGGCCAAAAGGCAAAGCCTTGCCAGTATCCTTAAAGAATCGATTCGAATGCAACAAAGCTAAATTTGTAGCACATGTACAAGCATGCTTGCACGTGAGAGATCACCTAGCCAAGGCCTAGCGTCGTATTGGCATTTTTGACATACTCAAGGGTGGTCCAGCGACCAAAAGGTTTGGAGGACTTTCTGCCATGTGTGGCACTATTGATCCAAATGTAAGACTTGCAAGGGGGTCCAGCATGCAGGACCCCCCCCTCAACAAGCCGCAACGCCAGTTGGAGTGAATGCAAGAAGCCGATCCTGAACAGCAGCTCAAAATGAAAGACAACGTACATGGCCTATATACAAGTGAGTTCATTGTTGCTGGCCAACAGGTATATGTGCATGCACACATGTGTAAACCAAGTGTCGTCGAGCAAATGTCGCCCCTCTCAGGATGGTCCAGAATGTCCATAGTTCCCCTGAAGATTCAACCCTTACAGATGTTGACTCCATGCACAGAATGAGTGGTGCAAACAAGCCACGCTTTCTGTCCACTAGATCCTTAGGTTTTATCGCAGTGGTTCACCACTGCAGGGTTTGTTTTGCCATGGCTCCATCACCCGGCTCACAACGTGATCATAAGACAAGTTACGAAAAGCGTTGGCGACCGCAGCCTTGCCACTAAATGCATCGAAGCACTCAAGGTCCTGAAGTGGCTGTTTTGTGTAGACTAGCTATTAGGTGTATTCAATCTGTATAACATGTATACTTCTCTAGTTTGTTGCTGCCGATCCAACAGCTTGGTATCAGGCACGCTGAACGAATACGGAATGCTGGGCCACAAAGTCACAGCAGTGAAGTCTTGGTGAACGAGCGCCAAACTACTATTCACTCACCGTTCTACATCAAAGCAGCCGCAAACTAGTCCTAGTGAACTGACGTGTACGTTGAACCCAATGCAACCGGGAAACAGAACCAGTGGCACTCCTAGCCCCAGGAGCAGTTGAGCGGCTCGCGCGCTCAGCGCCAGTGGCCCAGTCTGCCACCTTCGGACCATCCAGGGTTCCATCCTCATCATCCTCGTCAACCTAAAATTGGAAGTTTGATGCCACTAGCCTGAAGCCCTCAGGAATGCAGGTACATGAATCACAATTCAATGATGCCTGAAAAGAATCGATTGCGTCATGACCACAACCCGTCGATAACCAAGAGCGTGTGATCATCAAGAGCTATGCCTTTTCACCATCCGTGAGTCAGTGAAATTTCCAGCAAGAGTTTCCAGCGCAAGAGTTGTCAGTGTCACAACATCGCCGGATCTCGGGAAAATTAAAGCGGGACCACACGAACAGCCTAGTCTTGGGCTTGACTGTCTTCAATATCAGGGTACTCACGTTTGTCCTTCTCCTTCCACTGTGCAAGATGCTTGGCGATATTGAACCTGAGCGATAGTTATCGATAACTGCCAATGTCTGTTTGTGTTTGCCCTTGTAAGTTTGCAAAAATACGTGAACATCGCATTCAAGATATGTCGCCTCGACCATTTTGTGTCCTCTTGACCTCTGCCTCTCTTGGTTCAAATATCTCGACTTTCAACTTTCAATTCTTGATTCTTTAAATTGTGCACCAAACTTTCTAAGACCCAGACGCTGCAACGATTCCACCATACTTCGACCATCCAAGGCTCACCCCCTGACTGTTGTTGGCCTGGAAACATTGAAACGTCGATCAATATTTAATGTGTGAGACTTGTGCGCAACAAACGATTTAACTGCCGTGATCTGGAGATCCAGCTCCTCGTTCACAATCTTGACTTGCTCAGGTAGCACAGGGCTTACATAGAAGAAGCAGGAGCGCATCCTTATTCGCTTGGAAAGCCCAATCCAATGTTGAAATAACAGGTGCACGACATGCATAGAACTAATTCTAAACGGTGCACGCATCCTTCCTGTTCGATGACTTTGCAGGCTGATCTGCGATGTTAAAATTCAACAACCAAGAATCATAACTCCAATTTTTCCAAGCTTTCCTTTCGTAGGCTTTGCCACCAAATCACCAGGCGCAGATAGAGTGAACGTCCTAAGAGGAAGGGTTGGTGGTAGAGCCCTGGCTTTGGAGCCTCGTTTTGTTTTTTGGGGGGACTTGTTGATTGAAGCTGTGGCCTCAGGCCTTGACTTGGTGTCTGCCGGCTTCTCCAAATCCTCCAAGGACAGCATCGGGTCAGACTCTGCCAGGTATTTCAAGGCTTCCAATTCTTGGACCGCCTGTTCCTTAGAGAGTGGAGGAGAGCCACACGTCAAACGTGAGGTTAAGTTGAAGGTCCTTGTTTGAGTTGCCCTCATCACCCCGAACAAGTCAAAAATGAATTTTACCATGAGTCGACTTTGGAGTTGGCGTCGGCAGTCGACTCTCCAGGGGCAGCTTTTGAAGCCGCTCGAGTTCGTTTCTTTGGGGGCACTTCAGGAATCTTCTCAGAATGAGCAGCGGGTCGTTTCAGTGGTGTGTCGCCTCGACCTCTACCTCGGCCTCTACCCCGACCTCGTTTTGGTTTTTTGGCCTGGTCCTCTTGTTCCTCTTCTTCCTCCTTAAGTGCCTTATCCACATCTTCGGTTTCCGCTTGTGCCTTCCGCCATTTTCTTTGGGCCTAAGGGGGGTCCAGCAAACGTTTCAAGCGAATTTTCCTAAGTAAGTATACTGCGCCAAATTTGGAACAAATGAATGAACCTTAATCAAGTCTTCCCTGTTCTCTTCTTCTTTATCGCCCTCTTCTTTCAGCATACCCTCAAACTTCTCCCCCAGGTGCACATCTTGTGGTAGATCACAAAGGGGCTTCCTGTCCTGATGTTTCGACGACCACTATATTTTTATAATAAAAGACCTGTTGAAATTGGCAACTACGACAACCCAGAACCCTGTCCTTGTGTGTACCCTTCTCCTGATCACTCGCGATCTCCTCTTCACCCTCACCTCCCTCGCCAAGATCACTCCCGTCGACGTCAACGGCATCGTCCTCGGTGCGCGCTTCCTCCTCTGCCTGCTCCGCGCCGTCGTCAGGATCCTCCACCTAGCAAAGCTGGGATTGGACAGGCTCAGGATCAGAGCTGGGATTGGGTTTGGATCAGAGATTTGGGAAGTGTGGCTGTGAAACCCATATAGCACACTATCCTCAAATTGCACTCCAGACTGCAAATGAAAAATTATTTATCCGGCAAACAACTGCCACTATTGTGGCCCGATATATACCGATGATAGATTCTTATAATGATTCAAATCCTGCCCAATGCCATTGCGCCTTCAAAGAACTGGCGCTTCGACCACGGGTGGGAATTTTGGTGCCCTTGTCGGAGAGCTGTCCATCCATCTAAGCAAGATCGATCAGTTTCGATGCAAGAACAAAAAACTAGCAGTGCATCGAGAAAAAACATGACGTTCTAAAGTTGCAGCCTAGGCACCTCAAGTTTTGCCCTCAAGAGGTCCTTGAGCTGTGCCATGTTCTCTCTTCCTTGCCTTAGTTGCGGGTATTCTAGTACTGATCATATCACCATTGGTAGTTACGTTGGTGTAGCATCGGGCACATGTGGCGGTTGGACTACGTTGCCATTAAGTCACCTGGCACCCCCAGGATTATTCTGGAATCTCGTCTGGACGTACATGTAGAGGGCGCGCTGGTACTTGGCCTCATCATCAGCCCATACCTTGGATCCGAACCAGCGACCGGTCGAAAAAGGAAATGTTCTCGATTCCACAGGTTGGAAGTCGTTGGCATGATGGTCAAGTCACCGTGTGATCCTCAGCCGATTCAAACTTGTTCAGGCAGAAGTGAATGCTTGTCCAAGCCAGGGCCTCCTAACAAGCACATTTGAGAATGCACACACATGCACACGCATGGCATGCATCAGTTGGTTATATAAAAGTTCATTGGCACCATGACAACAATCTGTGGGAAGGCCTTGCATTCGTTCTGCGTTGGGATATTACCACCAAAGGATGCAATGAGTTTGACCAACAGGTTGAAATTCTCCTCCAACTCAACCTGACACCAAACTGGACCTCCAAAGTACTTGGACTTGATGTTTGGTTTACAATTCATGCACATCCCCAAGTGCAAGCACCTCATGCTCGGTAATGTTTGAATTTTTCTTCTTGCTAGTGCCCAGGTGGATGAAAGTGAACTTGGGTTCCTGAGCGAGATCCGGGGAGTGTAGTTCAAGATCTTTGGATCTTCCACACAGAGTTCCAACATACGCCCAAAAACAAGACCAAGGTACCCGTGAATCGTTCTTTTTGATTCCAGCTCGAACCCTCAAGAGCCTTTTCCGCTCCACCAAATAGTTCTTCTCCTGAAGGATCTCCGTGTAGACAGCCTCAGACGCCAAGACTGCTTCGCCTGATCATGGCCAGCAAGACATTTACATGTAAAATGTCCTGCTTCCACAATCACAGCTTTGCTAGCGATTTGCATCAAGGACACCTTTAAGAGCTTGATGGTTTCAAGGGACTTTTTTGTTTTGACCATGGCTCTGTGCACAAAAGGTTCGGTGATCGATCTAGTACCTGTACATGCATAAATTACGTGGAACCTTGCCATGGATGGTGTCAAACGGCCCCGCTTCATTGCTTGAGAAACGACAACATTGAATCATGGCAGGCGATGGTGTTTGTGCGGTCTTGACTCACGTGATTCCACTCGAGCGCGCGAATCAGAAAAAAAACTCCTGGATCTTCGATCAGCAGGTCTTCCAAGTCCATGTAGCGCCCTGGGTAGGAATTGTGTCACCCCAGTTGGCACCCCCTAGCTAGACCAACACACTTATCTCAGCGAGCTCAGAGGCTGACGTTTGGCCAAAGCTCTCCTTGTCATGATTGGTGAGCTCCTCAATGGCCACAATGGAATAGATCGATTCATTGCCGGCCTCGGCAGTCATGGGGTCCAGGATTCATTAACCCCAAATTGGAAACCAAAATAGAAAAACTAGCATCATATCAGAAAAGTATGCTGAACCGATCCCAATGGCCATACTCGCTCATCCAGGCCCACCATGGCACACTCCAGTGCAGAGACCATAACAGAACCCCCTTTAGGCATTCAGATGTCTCTTGATGTGTCTTAAACACTGTGCATGTTATGATTTGGACACTATTGCAAAGATAGGTCATGAAGTGTTGGACCTGAATAGCTGAAAAAAATGCACGTTTCAATGGATAAAATATAGCAGCGACAACCTGTATATTCAAAATGCCGGTCGACACTCAGGGTTCACGAAAGCCACATCTTTTTCACGTCTTTTTCACGCACTCCAGCCTCCGAAAGCGCCCGACGCAAAAGAAAACCTCTAGAAACTAAGAACTCGAAAGAAAGAAACCCACTTCGTTCTCACGACCCCAAAGCCACTCAAAAAAAAAGAACCCCACTTCGTTCCACGGCCCCAAAGCCCCAGAGACATCCGAGTCCGATTCCGCCACAGCGGAAGCAAGCCAGGTTCCCTTACGCGCTCCCCCTTACTTCGGCCGGGGTCGGCGGATATATATATATATAATATAATGTAGTATATAAATGTTTTTGGACGATCCAAACTGAATTGAACCAAGATCTCACACCTTCTTGCTGGCGTAGCTTCGCTGATTGGCACCTTGGACGCAGCGGAAGGGGAGATCTGTCGGGTGTATTGCGAAGGGCTAGAACCCCTGTAGCGTGGTCATGAATCAAATGCAAAAGGCTCTTGCTAGTAGGTTGGAGGCCATCGCTCTTAGGTTGGAGGCCATCGCTACTAGATTGAAGGCCATTGGAGGCTATCGCTAGTAGGTTGGAGGCCATCGCTCTTAGGTTGGAGGCCATCGCTAGTAGGTTGGAGGAACGCACCTTTGCCGCAATGCAGAACACGGAGCCTGTCCTTCACAAGTTACCTCCAGAATGATCATTGTAGTTTTACTTAAGCTTGCTTAACAAACAGCGGCCCGAGGGCGGCCGGGGCCTCGACAACATCAATGTGCGCGGCGAGATTTTTGGGTGCCCGCTCAATGTGCGCAAGATAGGCCTTTGTCGAGGACAATGCCGCCTGTGGAGAACTGACGTGCGTCAATCACTGTGAGTGCCAAAGGTAGCCGCCAGGCTAAAGATTGAAAGTTGCTACGCGCACTAAAGTTAGCAGCGAGGCAGAAGCTTGAATTGTGGCTTGCCAAGCTTCCTCAGTCACTAAACGCTTGTGGGTAGCCAAATTGGGAAGGTCAAGTCAGGGTGCGGCAGAAAGAGATTTCCTCCGGTGTGGAACTGGCAGTGAGTCCAAACGCTTGGCGCTAGAGCGTCTAAGTCTGTGGCCAACGGCACTTCGCAAAGCGCGGCGATGCCGGAGCCTCTTGTCTTGTAGGCGGAGCCACTGCTCAACGTGCTTGGCGCGGCGCCAGCTTCGCATAGCTTCGCTAAGCGCAAAATGCCAAAGTATGAGCGAAACACATCAAATGCGCGCCTATACATGCCTATACACAGCGCCCACATGTGGCCAACGGTGCCAGCGCTGCACGTGCCGCTAAAGCTCTCGGTGCCAAAAAAGTGCGAACATTTGCAGCCAACGCTGCCGCACACGCTAAAGCGCCAAAATTGGCACCAAAGATACCGGAAAAACACAGCGCGCGAAGCGTCAAAAAATTGCGGCACAAAAAACAAGGTCGCTGTCACTGCTTTCAGCCAAAATGTGGGAAAAGATATCGTGGCCAACCCCTTTAGTTGTTCAGCTTTCGACCCAGACACCCTCAAAAGTTTTTGCTATGGGCTTATGTCCGACATATCTGCAAGCGCACGGCGTGACCTCTGGGAGATCACACCTATTAGTGAATCTGGTGTCAGGATTTATGTCTGCCATTCTTGAGGCCATGATGTCGAGGAGGAGAAGATTGCTGAATTTGCCCAGTCCATGTACGAACCCGACTGGAGCAGCTGGGGTGACCCAGCTGCATAATGCGGATGCTTTATGCAGCTGCATAGCGAAGCCAAACTGCATGAGTTTTAACTTTTGTTAGAGATGTCGATGTCGTATGTCACACCTACAGTTTGTATCACATATAGTCGTTTTCTTGGCCTTACAAAACTGTTACTGTACTAGGACTTCTCACAACTCACTGATGACCATCACTACAATCCGAGGTACACCAGCCTACATGCGTCCAAAGAACTTCTGCGCATGGTGTGGAACGCTCGGAGCTCACCTGTTTGCGTGCACTCCAGTGTCCTTGGGTAGCCCAATGGCCTCCAACCTACGAGCGATTGCCTCCAACCTACTAGCGATGGCCTCCAACCTACTAGTGATCGCTCTTAGGTTGGAGGCCATAGCTAGTGGGTTGGAGGCCATTGCTAGTAGGTTGGAGGCCATCGCCCTTAGGTTGGAGGCCATCGCTAGTAGGGTTGGAGGCCATAGCTGGAACATTGTGAAGATCAGGGATGCAGTTCTGCTGAGTCGCTTTGCTGAGGCCTCGGGTGATCTCACACAGCTTCTGCCCTCAATGTGGGGTCTCATTTGCTTGGTTGGACTGAGATTGGAGAATCGCCGCCGTTTGAAGGCGTGGGTACTTTTCTCGGGCCTGAGGGTACACATTCGTTCAGTTTGAGGCCAGTTATGTGTGAAGAAACCGAAAGAGTAGTCATTCCACATTTCTAAGGGACTGCATCCTTAGGTCCGCGAAAGTTCAATGCAAATACGGCGAGTACAGCTCCAAAATGGGCCAGTTTGCCACAGTTCTTCCTTCAAAGTTGGCCAGGGCAGCATAGACGCAGCACCTTGGAGGGGTGAGTCAGCCAAGGGTGCGCGCACAAAAAGCGCGGCACGGATTTGCTTTTGACTGACTGTTGGTGGACATGTTGCAGAGTGTGTCTTTGTCAAATTCCAGAGGCATCTATTTGTACCTGCCGCGGAACAGTCTTATGTAGGCATTGACGCCTGACTCAGCTTGCATGCTCGATTTGTGCTCCTTGGGTGGGGCGCATTGCATCCTGGTTTGGCGGTTTTGCATAAAATCGGAGAAGACCTTGGCTGTGCAACCAAATGAAACATCAACAGGTATGGCATCTACGAACGTTCTGGGAACTCTGTCGAAGTCACACAGCACGAGTCTGTGTCTCCCACAAAGTCAGATTGGGCTCTACGGGACTCAACAGACGACTAAGTCAAAAACACCAAAGATCCAGTTTGCATCTTTTTTGTCCACTGTGATGTTTTACAAGCCAAACTAGACATGTAAGACATCATGACATCACTTTTGTTGAACACTCATCCAACTGGACAGAAAGTGCTTACCGAGGGCTCCCAGTTTAGGAGGAAACGTGTTGGGCTGTCGAGGTCTCCACATTCTCAGATATTTGAGGTGATCCGAAAATCAGAAGACCAGAAGCAATGCCAGAAGCCCATTAGGACAACTGCTGTGAGGCTTTCAGTGTATGTGAGTCTCCCATCAGATCTGGGGTTGGTGACTTCCCACTCTCAACTTGGCATAAGACATTTCCTGAATACTGTCACAACTGAAAACATCCACGTTTGCCAGGGAGAAGTCAGTCAATTTGGACAGCCTCACATGATGTTGCAATGTCTCGGCGCATCTGGGTAATCCCAGACCCCTCTTTATATACATATTTTGATTCTCAGGATAAATTATGCTGCATACTCGTCCAATCTTTTTCGCAAGCTTTCAGTCAACTTTCCCAGGCGAGGTCGGGAAGTCATCGGACCCATTTTCCGCTGTTTGCTGATCCAAACAGTGCGAGTTTTTGCGATTGTCGCGGTCATGTCGACTGGGCTACTTCTCACCCACTGCAATCTTGATTGTGCATGCTCCAAGTTCTTCAGGAATCTTCAGAATAGACTTGTTGTTTTTATTGGGAACCGGGGAATCATCAAGCTTCAAGATTATTTTTCAGATCCTGTACTACTCCAGCCTCCCCTTCAATTTGAGCAGTGGAGCTTTGAGACTCAGACCTGGTGAACGGGCTGGGGACGAAGCAGAGAGGCTTTCAGCTTTGGAACTTAGTTCAACTACTGAGTTCGGTGCAGCATTTTCTCCTTGTTCGGTACCTGGCTGGGAATTGATTTGTTGGAAGCATAGTGCGGGGTTGGGCCAACTGGACGTTTGTCACGTGGATCACATGTGGGTGACAGGTGACATGTGCTGGCTTGACTCAACGACCAATGATATGAACTGTTTTGACAATCAGCTATAGTCTGGCGATCTGACGAAAGATCAGTTCGCCACCCAACCCTGTCCACCGCAAGTATCGTCCATACGCAGTGCCGTGAGAACGCATCTTCCAAGAACATGCCCGAGACGGAGTTCTACAGAACTTTAGAATCTAGAATACTTCAGACTTCTCAGTAGAAGCCAAGCAGACACCACTGGCATCATGCGCAACTGCTAAGCTGCCAAGTCTTCAATATGACCCAGAGGCAAACAGGAGGGTTGCTAATCACTTCCTTAAGCAGAACTTGTACTGTAGCTCTGCATTGGCGGGCATTTTCACGCGCTCACCATACCTGGCACATTGACTGCAACACGAACCGTTGGTTGGACGTTTTCAGCAGAGCGGGTTCTCTGTGTATTGCACAGAACTGCCATTTTTTAATGCCATTGTTCCTGGTTTGCGCAACAACTACCTATTCAATATCATTTGTTTGTGAGAGTCTTGCACTGTTAGTTTTGCTTCAACGTCTGCTGTTGCTTTGGCGCAAGCCCCAGTTTCGGCATTCCTAGCTGCGCTGCTGTGTCTCCACGTTGGGCAAAGCTTGGGGGGGGCGAAAAGGCCCAGAAACGGCTTCCGAGTGTGAAGGGTTGCTTTCATGCGCATGGTTTGAAAGGCACAGGGAACACGATAGGCGAAGAGCCGCAAGCGCGACCCTGCTTTGATGCAAGCGTGGAAGCTATCCCAAGTAACCCTGGGGAGCAGTGGCCAGATGTCCAAACAAATTGTCGCATGGTGATAGATATTGATAGATCATGACTTATTCGATTAAATCCTCTCACCTAGCAAGTTGCATGGAGGGGGTGCATAAAGCTACAAAGAAAGACTAGACTAGTGACTAGACCGGCAACGACACTGGTTGCGTGGTATAGTTGCACCTGTTCTGGAAGCAAAACCTCAACCATGGGATTTCTGGCCAATGTCGGCTTCAGTCGTTTCAGGCTGAGGCTGCAACAGTACTTGGAGCATGGCCCAGTTTTTGGAGACCAACGTCAAACCGGTTGCACTTGAGTGCAGTGGAAGTTGCTGACAGTCACTGGACAGCGCCAGAGGAGTGCATAAGCGCACAAGACTCGGCTGAGCGTTCTCGCGGGGTGAAGAAATCAGGGAGTTGGTGAAGGCTATGGCAGCTTTGCGTGATCAGCTTCCCTCCCTCCCTCCCATCTTGATTCTTGCTGTATGGCCATGTGCATGTGATGTGCACCGGCTTTGAAAGGAAACATCAACAATTGCAATGCTAAGATTGCAGAGAAACTCTGAGCAAAATCAGACGCCGTGTTTCCGAAGCGCGGCCTTTTGGCACTTTGGGGGATTTGTGCATGGTCTGTGGCCTTGTTGTCTTGCAGAGCTGCGACAAGAGCTTCCAAGTGCTAGCACGTACTTCCCGGTGTTGATACAGATATATATATATATTTATAGTATATATATATAAATTATATACTTGGCATCATGGTCTCATGCATCATGGTCACAGTTTCAACCTGTTGACCGGCAATGGATTTTGAAGCCTTAGTGCGAAAGGTCCGTTCCTTCCAGAAGGCCAGGTGCACTTGAATCGAACAATCGCTTTAGCTGATCGTGAAGGACAACGTGAAGAATTCGTTTCTGAAGCCTGAGGGTCAAAATCGATGGTAAGAAATCGATGCAGCGAACTCCGTCTTGGGCCAGGCCGGCACCTATGGGAGGCAAGCCTGGAATTTCTACTGTGACTCGCATGGCGAAGGCGTGAGGGATCCACGCCGCGGGGAACCTCAGCGTCGTTCCGACGGGTTGTGGATCGGACTGGCAGGGCAAAAGTACGAAGTATTAAATTACAAGAGACCCCGGTGAATAAGCGCACTTCTGCAGTCTAGAGCACACATGAGAGCACACATATGCGAGCAAGCGCATGTGAAAGCGCAGGTATGAGAGAGCGCACATATGAGAGCACATATTTGCACTTCGAAGAGCACAAAGTGCCGCGCCCACTTCAAAGATCTCGAGAGGCATGAAGGTGCTGTAGCTGGCACCCTCGATCAAACCCAGCCTGAACCGCTATATGCCGATAGCACCCCCAGTGTGTCCACAGTTTGGACAATGGTCTTCTCTTATTTGAAAACACGGTACCGGCGTTGCTAGCGATCCGATCTGATGGTGTTTTATTGGACCTGGTCATCTTGACGGCATGTGTCAAAAGTACCAGGAGGGTTGATTTGTGCTTAAACTTTAAACGGTGTTGAATTGGAACTGTGCGTGTTTTCCTATTGTTTGCATTATTCCGTGTGTGTTTTGTTTTTTCAGGAGTAGAATGGCAAATCACAAGCGTAAAATTAGGCGGGCCTGCTTTTGGAGAAAGCCTTTTTTGTTTATCAGCATGGAAGAAAAGGAAAATTTTTGCAGCTTCAATGTGACACGATTTGTACCTGGTGCGCTGTTCAAGGCTGAACGTTGCGGCAGCATGGGGTCAGCGGCTTTGCTTTCCCTATCTTTCTCTGACTCTCTGCCAATGCCGAATCAATAGAACGCTAGCATAAATGCTTTTGACATTTTGGGCCTTTGCTGCACTTGCTTTGTTTGTGGCGTTTGGCGGGGTGTTGAAGCAAATTTCCGCTTCAATGATGCTATGCTTGGAACATAGCTTTCGATCCACTTGCTCCTCACAAATAGACGACTCATCACAGGGTCTACAGTGGGGACGTCAGGAGAAACCGCTGTGTTGGTTTCTCACAAGGGTTTTGATATTTGTTTGATCCAACTGCCCAAAGCTGGCATGAAGCAGCCGTTCTTTGGCGTCCGGCTATATATTTTCTTCTTAATGGAAGTGCTGAAAAGTATGTCGACGACCGAGACAATAAGGGGCTGTTGGGACATTAAGAAACGAACACCTATGCAAAATGATAGAAGACTTTACAACTTACTAGACAAGAACTCTGTATGCAAGTATTTGAATGACTTTGACCATAACTCACATGGGTTTGCTTGAGTATAAGGACATGTGGGATGGTCCAATGATGTGAGTCCCGACGTCCGCCGGAAAAGAATTGAAAGTCACGTCGTCGTAGCTGCATCGGAGCCTGCCATCACATCATGGGAGTTTCTTTCCTTTGCGTGGTTCAGTTGCAGCTCCCGTTGCCTCTTCGTTGGAGATCCTTGAAAGGTACTTCCAAATCCCTTGCCCTGAGTAAGAGAACATGACAAACATGAAATGACAAATCTTTAAAAGCAATGCTTGGGCCACATCCAAATCTGACATACACTGACGCTTTGACATCCCAGTCGCCATCAAGCAGTGATGCCTCTTTTGGAGTTGTCTCGCCACCTTGCTCTTGACCTGCCAGTTTCCGTAGATTTTGCATGATTTTGCTGGGGCAAGTCTATATAACTCCTGGTGTTGCTCGACAATCCAACTTACAGAATGGATGAACACATATACTGTAATTATATAATCGATATGTCAATATGTATGTATGCAGAATTACAACATTGGTTCAAAGTCACCAATCTGAAGTAAAAATATGCGCCGAGTCCCGGTGCGTCCAGTTGCGTCAAGAGGTGAGTCGAGGTAACGGGGTGCATCCTAAAAAAGATTCCAATATGAATATGACAAGAGCGACAAACACACCGCGGTCTCCTCGCACTGGTCCTTTCTTATCGCCTAGCAGCCTAGCATGAGCCACACATCCCACCTGCATAGCCACCATCCAAGGCCACCCGCAGGCCTTCCTCGAGGCCTTTTTTGATGCCGAAAAAGAGGGTTTGGAGGGCCTTGATGAGTGGAAGGCCGATCCGCCAGGGCAAAGGTGATGGATGGGAAGCGGTGCTGCAACGGCGCAGAATGACAGTCTCTAAGTTCTTCATAATTCTTCTAGGACCAGACTGAAATAGAGGGACTTTGAAGGACATTTGTGAAGAGAGAAGCAAGAAGAATAGCAGGGGATTGGGGATGAATCAGGATCAATTTATCTTTTCAAAGCTGCTCTATGCCATTCGTGACGTTGACCCAACTTCTTGGGCTGTTGACCAGGTTGATTGCACGATGAACTTTTGGTTATCTTCAGCTGTGACCCTTTCTTCAGTGCTCTCGCTGCCCGGTCCCAGGATCCAGATGAAATTGTGCGCGAGAAGGTGGAGATTCCGCTGCCGGAAGTTTCACAGGAAGAGGTTGAGGCAGCTGCTGCAAGACTGTCTCACGTGTCCTGGCAGGATGTATGAGATACAACGGAGACGGAAACCGCTAGGAGAAGAGAAACTGTTGGAACCTGCCGGCTGGTGCAGGTGGACAGAGAGCTTTGGTCAGAGCTATTGAAGAGCTTCCCCAGCTACTGGCAGCCGATCTACGAGACACCCCTAA
Source organism: Durusdinium trenchii (assembly GCA_963970005.1). Lineage (NCBI taxonomy): Eukaryota > Dinophyceae > Suessiales > Symbiodiniaceae > Durusdinium > Durusdinium trenchii. The sequence continues at coordinate 78,308 of CAXAMN010019657.1, forward strand.
AGTTTGGCCACTGGGATGTTTGGGACATAAGTTCTGAGAGAGAGAGAGAGAGAGGGAGGGAGGGAGGGAGGGAGGGAGGGAGGGAGGGAGGGAGTGTGACAATCATACATTTTTTTGTTTAAACGAATGACGTGACGCCAGTAGCAGGTGACAGAAAGGGATGGATAATCTTCGACCTAGTAAGGGACTGCTACACTGTTATAGAAGCTCTCTTAGGCTATGATCCGCAGAAATATGACTTCAAGATGCTTCTTTCGGCCGCATGTTTGCATTTAGAACAGTGGACTGCGATTCTTCAGCATGCCTTCGTTCGGTGTCCTACCTGCATGATTAGCCTCTGACGATGTGGGGCAGGTCGACCTATGGA
>CAXAMN010019668.1:0-14319 GCA_963970005.1 Durusdinium trenchii
ATGCAGCTGCCCTCAAACGACAACATGGCTTCCCGCGCGGACGCCCCACACACACAAACGGCTGCGGAAAAGTTCGGCGAAGAAAAGTTCTCCGAAAGGAAAGAAAAGATAGGAAGGGAGAGGCGACTCAAGGGTCATTTCGACATGAGCACGGGTTCCTTCCTGAAAAACAGTCTCACTGTTCAACTGATTTCAAGTCTCTCGGAGTAAGGTGGTCACATAGACCGAGACAAGATTCATGAAGTACCTTTATCAAAAAACCTGATCCAATTTCATCGACTCTCGACAGACTCTACAGTGAACAGTCTAGAAGGTGTGAATCATCACAGTTCAAAAGCTATTGAATTCCAGCGGCATCTCATGCACACGTATTTTCACATCGATCATCGGAAGCTCCATCCGCAAGTGTCATCAAGCTATCTGTGCAGCAACAAAAGCAAAGGCTCTCAGCCAGTCGGTTGCTCAGCTTGGGTTCTCACCTCAAGGATGCACAGATGCAAAAACTCTTCACAAGAAAACGAGCAAATTTCATTGAGTACCTTTCAGTATCATGGTAATCAACTGCATTGAATGGTGCATGACTCTCATTGCAACGACATTGAAAGCGAGAGTTCAACCGCTGACTCAAAAACGAGTTGGAACTCTGAATCCTGAAAATTTTGCCAATTCGAAGTCCACTCTGGGTTTCCAATCCCATCGAACAAGCATGACATTCACTCTGATATGCCATTCCGTGCTTTTCGAAGAAATTCTGAAGATCTCGACTCTTCCAGTACTGATTACTTCTCGGCAGTTCGAACGAAACAGTGACGGACACTCCATCAGATGACTTGATCTCATCAAGATACTTTCCAGATGACTTCAACAGATAGAAGAACTCTTTCTCGTGCTTCTCATTCCTTCCCAAAAAATTCAAGAGAGGGGATCCGCCTTTGCAAGGAAGAGAGATGTGCACGAGACATGCCACCTGAGATCCATGCGGGCATCGACTGAATCCATCACGGAGCAGGGTCAGCACCTTATTGCGAACTCCGATCTCCTGGAGGTTTGCATGGATTCCTATGTATCGAACATAGTCAACTTCTCGACAAGATCTTGCAATGACTGACTCTTTGCCACAAGCTACTTCTAGCACAGTATATCGAGGGTACCTGAGTTGATCCGACTCTCGGATGATTGAAACGGCTGAGTCACACTCAAAGGTCACTCTTGACAACGTTTCGTTTGAACATCTTAGCATCACACTTCGCGGGGGCATTGAGGCCAACAGCGAAAAAATTGGTCACATTCTGCTCAGCTGTCAACACTCCAGTACCATGGCGTGCGATGCAGCATTGAACTGGTCTGGATGTCCCTGAACTGGCCACTGAACTTCCAGTTTGGCCCATTGGTGTCGAAGTGTGTTGAGATCCTAATCCCATGATCCTTGTGATGTCGCTGGTTGAACCGATCGGCGATTCCGCTGATGCTGGCGTCATTGTCCCTGGAAACGGAAGTGGGAAGCCGAACGACGACATGGTGCTTTTCCAAAGGCGCGTTCATGAATGCCTGACTCACGTCGATGGCAAACAAGCCCATCGGGGGACAACCCCAGGCTCCACAAGCCATACCTAGGAGCACACGCAGTGACTCCACTGAGGGCGTTGGGCTGCTAATGCCCTGGGCCCTGGCGGTTGCAGCTCCACGCGCTATATCTTTCACAACCATGCGGGCTCTCACTCCCTCGTCAGCCTCCGGTTTTTCGCCCGTTACCCATCGACAGGGTATAGGCCTGGTGCCAAACTCTGCACAAAACCTTTCCATCTCCTTCTGCGTGAGGACGTTTCCTGCTCTAACTCCTGTGAGTCCCTCGATCTCCTTGACCATGGCCTTGAACGTACCTGAAGGACTCAACTCCACAAGAGTGGTGTCGGAGACAGCACCTGACGGTTTCCAAACTCGGACTGGGGTGCCGCACAGGTTCACCCTCTGGTACTCACCAGGTCCGTCCCAGTCGAAACGAATGGAGCAAACGAAACTCCCACCCAGTTCCAACATTGAGTCCACCATCTCGGAGTCTTCAAGGAGGTCGCCAGACATCTCAATGTCTTCAGGCTCATCCATGGGGACGTCGTGATCCTTCTCAAGGTCACTGGGCGCATAGTCCATCTCAGCCGCATAGTTTGCCAGTTCATCTTCGACTGCCTTTGGAGGGTCACGGTACGAAGTTGCCTTCTCAACACGCATCGAACTGGCTTCAAGGAACTGTGCCTGGCTCTTCTTGCACTTTGCACTGTGGCGAATTCCAAGTGCCACCATGCCGCTGTCACAAGATGGACAGCCTCTCGTAGGAGCCATTCCCTTTGGTAGACCTGGGATCACAGCAACGTCCTTGGTCACGACTGGTGGCAGTTCCTGAGGTTCCTGAGGTTCCTTAGGAACTAAGTCACGAACTTCTTCATCTGCAACTACTGCTGGAGCGGGAGGTTTCTTGTCTTCCAGTTTCTTCTCGTCACCTCGCCTCAACCAGTTGCGATAACGCTCATAGCACTTGACAGAGTGCTTGCCTTTGCGGGTTGCGCAGGCAGTGCAGTCATCCGTGTTGCCAAACTTGTCCAACCAATGACGGGGAGGTGGAATGCTATCCAGCAACTTTGCAAAGTCCTTAGGGATGATCTCCACTGGCGATTGGTCTTCGATTGGGCCTGGAGGCGGTTCAGAACCGGTCCTCCTGAGAAAACGACCTACCAAATCCATGGGGTAGGTGATGGGAAAGACGAATTTCAAACTCTTCGCTTGGAAATATTTCAAATCATCTTCAATCTTGGCGACAACGAAATGAGAAAAAGATTTCCTGACAGGGTAAAGGTAGCCCGCACTCACAAAGCGGCCCACACTTGGTACACTCTCCGGAGTTTCTGCCAGCACGTGGCTACAGAACATAGCTGAAACGCGGCTTGCCTCAACAGAGTCGCGAAGTACCTCGCGTCCAGTCTTGCCTGCGTTCTCCACCTTGCCGTGGAGGTTGTGCATGGCGACGACATACCTGGCACATGCTTCCCAGCCTGCAAGGCTGTCTTGCAGATCACAGTTCTCCTTTGCAAGTTCCAGTCGGATTGTTGCAATTCCCTCCTTCACTTCTCGCACGCCGCGCTCAACAGAGCCGACTGAGTCGTGATTCTGGGGACCAGCACGAGTGACAGTGTACTCTCTTGGTATTCCACTGCGTTGGATCAAAGCTGTCACATCTGGTGCTGCATCAGTCCTGAAGTCGATTGGCGGTCCTTCACCACCAACGAGGGAGAACTCGGCCAAGATCTGCCTGATGTGGCTGCCGGTCACACGAATGTCCTCGCTCACAGCAGTGACGCCAAGAAGGCCTGTCATCACTTGGCGGAACAAAACAAGTTTGTGGGTACCTAGGAAGAAGAAGTCCACCTGGATCTCGAGCACTCTCTCGCGCATAGGCCTGCGTGGGGCGCGTGAGACGCCACGACCCTGCTGACACTCAAGGCAATGAGGATCATACGGGAAGTGTCCCTTGAGAACAGACGTAGTCCCTTGCACCTGCAGGAAGGGAACGCAGCAGAATGAGGGTAAGGTCTGCCGATTGGATCTCAAGGCCGTCCCTTGAGTGCGTAGTTGGTAAAGTTTCAACCAACTTGCGGTACCTGGAAAGCTCGACGTCCAGTTTCCTAACGATGTCGCTCACGGCGGTTGCGTTCGATTCACCTCGAAACGACTTCTTGAGCACCTCAGCTCTGAAGAAAGAAGCCTCCGCCCGTGAACGCAAAGAGAATTCCTTCCCAAGGATCCGCAAGGCTTCAAAGCCTGATGTGCCTCGATGGATCTGGTAGACTCCATCGGCGCCAACACCTTCGATGTAGGCTCTCAGAAGCATATCCGCTCGCGGATAACTGGCAAATACCTGTTGCAAAATGGCAAGCAACCGTGCAGATCGCACTTGCGCACCTTTGGGCAATGAAGCTGTGCGCAGCTCCGTAGGCCATCGATGTGCCTGCTCGATCTCTAGAGCAAAAACATCACTACCCAACGCTACCCATGAGCGCAACTGCAAGACATATTCAGAAAAACACAAGATCTCCTCCTGCCTGTTCACACTCCATTTCTTGAAATCTGGAGTGGGCATTGCAGGGAGCCACTTGTCCGCTCTGCTGAAGATGTCCTTCTCATCCGACTTGCTCTCGGCGCGCTCCGCCGCGGGAGTTGGAGTAGATGTTGAGGGTACTTCTGGCGCAGTCCCTGTGGCAACTCTGTGGATCGGCGCGGGTGGTGGTGGAGGAACACTCACGCCAGCCGCTGCTGACAAACCTGGTGATCGTGACATCGGTGGTGAAGACGCAAAACTCGAACGAGGGAACTCCGGTCTCTCACCAAAACCTGTAATGGATACTCCAGACAACCCTTCAGATGAAACACTTTGCGGTGCAGCTCTGATCACTGGAGTTCTAGACGCAATCTCTGTGTCCACCCTGGCATTCAAATAGTCCACTCGTGCCCTCAAGGCAGTGACTTCTCTCGTCAAAGTGTCCGACAACGGGACAACGGCAGATTGGATCGCAGCACCCAGCTGCTCCAACTGAGCGGTCGTGAAGCCAACACCGATCTCACCAGGTGAACTGCCTTTTCCCCTCGCTGGAGGACCTCGCCCAGTACCTGGAAACGGAGCTGTCGCTCCACCCTGCTGCCGCCTTGTAGGAGTTGGGCTTGCAGACGCTATCCTGTGCCTCTCAGGTGGACCTGCGGCAGTCGCAGGACTCCTCCTACCTACCGGGGACGAAACAAAGTCATCAATGTGACCATCAGCTTCACGTCTAGACTCTCTAGATCGGTCTCCTGTCTCTTCCTGTCTTCCGGAACGACTCGCCATGGTCGCAAACACCTCAGACTCAACTGCCCTGGATACCAGACTCTCTCAGATCTCACGCAGGCGCCTGTCCAAGACTCTGTAGGCCTCTCAGGCCGTGCAACAGACTCACCTTCACCCCGCTGGGCCCTGCTGGGTGTCAAGGTGACTGAGGTTCCTGTGATAGGGAGCAAACACAAGCTCCGCTACCACGTGAAAGTTTGACACGCACACAAACTCCTGACGGAAAATCAAAAGCTCTCGTGCTCAAAACACCTAGTCAGTCAAGTGTCTCAACGACCCGAGTCGAAAACGAAAGAAAAAGCAAGCAAAAGACACGCACACTTTTCGCCGCACACTTGAGCCAAAGTGACGAACGTTCTCCAAGGTTCACAAATGTTCTCGGGCCATTTGTCGACATGCAAAACCATACTCAAAACAGTTCTACGCTTCACAAAGGTTCTAAAAACAGTTGGAAACAACTAAGAGCAAAGTCTAAACATCTTCGGGTGTTCTCGGACACCTCATACACAAACTACAAACATATGGAAACATTGAAAGGGATCCTTCAATGTCCTCAAAAGCTAACGAACGTCATTCAAACAAGCCAAAACTCTCCATGGCTTTCTTTGCGGTCTCTAAACAAGTGGTATGGAGTCTTCGCTCCTCAGTACTATAAATTCTCACAGGCAAAGGTGATGGATGTAAGTGTGAGACAACTCTCAAATGCATATCTGCCTAGCTGTGCCCCTGGTGCAAGGACATTACTGTCATCAGGACATTGCTAAGAGTTGGATCTTCGCGTCCAGCTTCAAAAGTCTTTGTTCTTCAGCCTGCAGTTGTACCCACCTAGTGGGCACCCATGCCAGAGTGCAAGGCACACGAGACTAGTTCTTGAGTCGGAATCACCGCATGTTATCCGCCCCCACTGGCTGAAGCTTTTGCTTCCGTCAATTTCTTCCCAATCTTCCAAGGTCTCAGATTTGAACCTTGACAGTGCTTCTGCGATCATTCCTTGGAAATTTGTTGGTCAATTTCCCAAGAGCTTGAAGACGGGGGGAGACTGGTCTCCCTCCAGATTGGAGTGATGGACCTCGCCAACAGGACTGTTTCAAACCTCTGCGCCAAACCTAGCTTTGAAGGATTGTGCAGTTGCAGTTGCACAAACAAGTCTTGGCTCATTTTAGTCAAGCTCGTGCAGACCCGCCTTTCTCGGACGCCAACTCGAACCATTTCGTAAAGACTCAATTGAATGGCTTTCAATTCTTTGAACCGGAAAGTGGATTGGACAACTCGTGCCCATCAGCCAATGCACTTGGCAATAATGGCCCAACTGAGCTCAATCATGCGTGATGCCGATGTCGCTTTTTTTCCATGTCTTCAGGAAAGCACCGGTTTTTTGGGAGACATCCCCACATCCCATGTGTTTTCCCTTAAGGATAATTCACCTCCTGCAGCACCCCCCTTTCGGTTCACATGCAAAACTGGCAGTCAGCGGAAGCTGACCTCGACTTGACTCGCGAGTTGGTGCAAGAAGAAATCGACAAAGAATGGGTCTTTGATCCCTGGAGACCTTTCCAGGCGCAGGCATGGGTCTCGGTGGGAAAGCTCGGTGTGGCTACCTCCGATACTCGACCGCCACGCCCAGTCGACAGCTCGATTTGCCGACTAAATAGCCGCTGCAAGACTCCGGAAAAGTCCACTCTGCCCACCGCCAAGGATGTCCTTCGGTGTTTTCCCCTTCGACATTCCTCCGCCATGCTGGGACTTGCCTTGACATCAAATCCGCCCATGAAGAGATTGTTCTTCGCGAGTCGGAGTGGGCAAACTGTTCTTTCACCGAGTTTGCCCTTTCGGAGCCATCTTCTCAGCAGCTTGGTGGTCACGCTTGGGAGGCTGGATCCTGCAGCATGCATCACATGCTTTTGCTGCCCCATGCGCCTTTTTTTTTGTGGATATTTTCTTTTCTTTCAAGACCGTGATCTCATGCCCATTTCGGCAGCCATGTGTGCATTTTGTGTCAAATCCTGAAAATCCCAATCAGTTGGCGCAAATGTGAACTCTCAGGCACCATTTCCTGGATTGGCTGGCGTTTCCATTTTGCCGCCGGTTTCGTCGAAATCCCGGCAGACAAGCTTGAAAAATTCGTAAGTATCTGAGAGAGCTTGCCTGCCCCTGCAAGGCATTGCACCACAGGTGTTTGAAGCTATCTACCAACGTCAGCAGGGTGAAATACTATGGGTCACTGTCCTATGGATGATTGCCCAACTCAATGGATACTGGGTTGGCGGTACCTCCCCACCGCTGCCGTCAGTATTTCAAATCAACTGTGGTGGCCTTGGGGGCGGAGCCCTTGAAGGGGAGGTCCCCCCGCACTTCCATTGCACGTGTCCGCCTGTGGGAGAAAGTCAAGTCTATGGGCCGTCACTCTCCCCCGCAGATGTCCTTGATGAACAGGAATGGGGTGTTGCCTATGGCTGGTCGACCGGAGTGCATGAAGTCGCCACCCTTTTTGCGCTCACACAGAACCCGTGCCAGAAATGGGAAGATCTAGGGTATGGCAAGGCAGCCCTTCTGTACCAACGTACACAGCATGTGCTGCAAGCAGCGAGGCTGCTCCCTGCTCATCGACGGCTGCCGCACCAGGCCTTTCTCAGTGGTCTTTGGTGGAAGCTCCTTTCGTTACAGCCACTGCGACTTCTTGCCTACTTGCCAGTGCTTGGGTGTCTGCGGCCGGCTGAACAAGCAGATCCCCCCCATTTTACAGTAAATGGTTTTAGTGCAGGCAGCTACACTGGAGCAGTGATTGCCTTAGCAATTCGTTGCCTCTGGCCAGCCAGTCAGATCACAGCGCGCCTAGGCGCCATTGCGATGCCGAAGAGCGTCTTAGCAGCACTCGTAGCCACTGCAGAACCTGACAGGCGCAACTACTATCTTGTCCATGCTGCTGAGGATTGCCTGTGTGACTGGAAGCCGACAGAGAACGAGCTCGACATGTTGCAACTATCCCTGCGCATCACGTATGTAACAGACTCTGCAAGATGGATGGGCAAGCACAAACACTGTTATTGGCACTGGCTCCAGTGCCAACTCCCTACGGGCAAAGTGAGTCTCACCACGCTGAAGCTCACGCACCCTGATGTTGTTCCTCGCCGCGATCGAATCGCCGCTCCGATGCGCCTGGCCTCCTGGATTCGCTTTGAAACGGCCATGACAAGCGATGATTGGGAAGGAGCTATCAGCTTGTTGGTGTCCAACCTCCACCGTCCCGACCAGGAATTGCTTGCGCTACTACAAAGCTGCGTGGCCGGACAGCCAATTGCCTCCATGGAAGAAGCACAGGCGCTGCTGCTCAAAAACTTCCGGGTTGGCAAAGGTAATCAAAGCGCATGTGCTCAATGGCTGACGGAGATGGCTCGAGACCTATTGGCACCGATCCCGTTCCGAGAAGTTTTTGTCATTCTAGCCCTCTTTCTTCCGCAGCTCACCTTTGTCGATGAAGCCACCACAAGACAAGAACTGTGGAGTAGTCCCACTGTTCGAAAGTTTGGCTTAGTTGTGGAGGTCACACCCACAGCTACCGGATTGCAGGGCATGCGTGAATATCGCATAGCTTTTCCTTCGGGGTCGCAAACGGCTATCTTTTGCCCAGCGCACTTCCAGAGCTGTAATTTCGAACAACTAGCCAGCAGCCCCTCAAGTACGGTGCATATGGGCTCGCAGGCTGGGAAGGCCTATCGAATCGTTCTGGAGGAGCACGGCGCGTGCTACTCAGTCTTGGCGCTTTTGCTTGCCTTTGTGTCTCCCACTCGGAAACGAAAAGGGGACGAATCGCCAAGTGAGAAACTTCGTCGGCTGAGCAGCCCTCGGCACTGGGATGTTGCCTTAGTACCGTTCCCGGAAGATTTCGTGCCGCTGCCCACGCCAACCGAAACCGGACTAGCGTGCCCAGCGCCATGGGCTTTCCCACCTAGCCTATGCGTGCTAGAACCTAGAGCAACTAAGCTCCGAGTGTTGGCCATCGCGGAAGCAGGAGATGCGGTCACTGCTGATCACCTTTTGCAAATGGCCAGCTTAGCGGCAGAGCACAAACCCACAGTGCTGGGTATCCCTGGCCAAGTGCCCATTCCGTATCAACTAGAATGCACGGTAGTCCTTTTGCAGAGCTTGCATGCCCTCTTCCAGCTGCTGACCTCCGGCAATACAATGCAACACTGTCCCCAAGCAGCCAGCTTTGCAGTTGTAGGAACTGCCGCCCGGCAAGACAATGGGCACATCGTTTCGATGGCCGCCAGTCTTGCGCTGGCCCTTCGAGCTGGCAGATCTACCTTGGCAGTAGCAGGTGTCTTTGGAGCGGGCAAGACCAGATCCCTGACCTTTCTCCTTGCCTGGCTGGCCCTCACCACTCACCTTAAGATTGCAGTGGCGCATAAAGAGAATCCAGCGGGTCGGGCAATCACTAAGTTGCTCACAGCTTTTGACCTAGAGCCGGACCGCCAAAGATATTTCATTCGGCCAGTAAGCAGGGAAGAGGCAGAAACTAACACAGCGTGCACTGACTATAACTTGCGTGCAAGCGATGCGGCATCATACATCCCAGGCTGCCACGTAGTGATTGTCACTACTGGGCTTGTTTGGGACCAAAAAGGACAGACCCACTCCACACTCAACACCCATATGGAGAATGTGGACCTGCTCATTAGCGAAGAGGCGCAGCAGGACATGGACCTCAAATCTGCCTTTGCGCCAACAGTCCCCCGACAACCCTTCTTTCGACTGCTGCTTGGTGATCCCAAACAGAGCCCTGGTGGAGTAGCCGATGGACAGAGAGCCCATCGCACGCTCCTACTCAAAGCTCCCATTGGGCTACGAGCCCCCACTACCTGGTACATGCAGCATGAAATACCAGGGGTCTTTCACACGCTCCTCCGACACGGCCGAGGCTTTGGCCTTAGTGACCTAGAAGAAACTGCCAAAGTAGTGGGCCACAGGCCCTTGGGGAGTAGCTGGTTTCGCCCGGAGAAGGTCCAAGCCACGTCTTCGTTCGCTTGCCAGTTACAGTCCACCTACACAGACCTCTCCAGGGTGGATCTGGATCTCCCGGAAGGACTGCTGGTGGGTCTAGGATATGCAGCTACCAGCCCAGACAGCCCGCTTGACTTCCGACAGGCGCAAATTGCGGCTGAGAGATCGGGAGTTGCGAGCCCACACTGCTGGAGCTTGATGTTGCCAACGAGTGCAAGAGTTGCCCAAGAAGTGTACGAGCCGTTAATAGGAATTCAGTATCCCATGTTGCGCAGCCGAATGGGAGATACTTGGCAAATAGGTACCACCTCCATTCAAGAGGATCAATGGATTGCCACAGGCCTACGCTTCGTCCACTGGTGCCATGCTTCGCCCAATGTGCAGGCACGGCAAAACCCAAACAATGACCCTACAGTAAGAGTGTATCAACATCTCGAAGACCAACTTACCAAAGCAGGCTCTGACACTGATGACATCTTGGCCCTTACAACCACCCGGGAAGGGGCCACGAACCTACGCAATTATTTCTCCATTGCCGGTAAGAAGGCGAATGCAGAGACTGCAGTCAAGGTTGCAGGCGCCACGGCCAAGCATTGCATCGTCATTCACGGGGTGTCAACCTTTCTCAGTGGCGAAGGACGCAACCTAGATTACGACCAGGAGTGCTTCACACGAGCGAATGTAGCATACAGCCGAGCCACTGACCTTACCATTCTAGCATGCCCATTGAACATGCAAGGAATGCCTGGGGCCCTGCAAGTCCTAGCAGCCCTCCTGCATGGTGTCCAAACAATATATACCTATGACAGCAACAAAGAGCCTGACATTTTAGGCTCCTTGGACCTTAGAGCCACTCAGGTTGCGCAAGCCACGACATTCTTCCAACAGGCGCTCCTGCCCCATCCAATGTGGCTCGGCCCTCTACCGGTCTGTCTTGCAGAACACCATCACGGTAAGGTGAGGCGCTTACGTCTCGTCTTAGCTACGCTCACGCACTTGACCAAGGCGGAAATTACCAGCCTATTAGAAGGGCCCTACCTGCCTGGTGGTACGGTCTTGCATAACCTTGTCTATGGTTACGCAGCAGATGCTTCGCTTGAGCCAGAGTGGCTAGTCATAACAGATGGGCAGCAGCCAGGACGTTGGAGACTTCTCCACAATAGCTCTGGCCCAGGGCAACGATGTAGCGTAGGAAGCTCCCTGCGCTATCAACCAACGCCAAGCACACGTGAACAGCGCAGTGCGCAGGATTATACCTTTGAAGCACTGCGCCGGGTGTACTTCTACGACGCGTGGAGAGTGCAGCCAGTCCTAGATACCCCTGAATCCGACCTTGTCTTGCCACCGAAACCAGGCCTTTTAGAGCATGGCTGTTACTGGCCTCGGCCAAATCTGACACCTGAGGTCCTCTCTATCTCTGACCGTGACCCAGAAAAAGAGGAACAAGAAGTGCAAGAGGGACAATCGCCGACCTCCCTTGCTGTGACAGATGCTGCAATGGCTGAAGAAGACGCAAATGAAGCAGTCTCAATCCACAGCTCCTCCTCCGAGTCGCCCACTATCCCGAGCACAGAGCAACCGGAGGATGATGACGCGCACATGGCAGATGATGCTAGTGCTAGCACCTCCTCTGCAGAAGAAGAGGGTGATTGCCTTAGCAATCGTCCGGCCCTTCCTGATGCATGTCCCGCGCAAGATGAAATGCTGGAGGCAGAAGATGATGCAGGGAGCGAGCTACCTCCACAGGACGTGGACCCCCCAAGTAGCAGCCCCACATCACAATCCTCTGAGTCCCCAATCAAACGAAGACCGGGGTCCAAGGCTAGTGCCGGGCGAGCTCAGTCCAAGAAGTTACGGAAATCACTTGCTCCACCATCCAGGCAACCACTCGTCAGCATTCCTGAACATGAGCAACCACCGGCCACACTGGCAGACCTGGCCAGTCGGAATGCTCAAAATCTGGTAGCTCCCGCTTGCAGGAACCCTAAGACACCACCTGACCACCCTGGATCGGCGCAAGAGCGCCCACATGCGATGACTGAAATAGACATTGCCAGTGATCAAGAGAATGCAGAGCGTGGAGGCACGGCCAACACTGATCTCCAATTGGAATCCGAGCAGAGAGCCATGCAGGCCCTATACGACTATCAAAATGCGGCTCGAACGGCCAGAGAAACTGCCAGGCAAAGGGTGCCGCTCCCCGCATTACAGATCTATAGTGACCTGCCTAGGGAATGGCCGATGGCGAGGCTTGCTATCTCCAGCAAGCAAATTAATCGCCTCGTCCGTACATTCCTCTGGAGGAGGGTTACAGAACAAGCACTCCGAGGCTCCTCCTTTGTTAACATTCCAGATGAAATCAACCAGGCCTATATAGGGGACCTTCTCCGTATAAGTGAAGCCTTTGCTGCTCCCCTGTCCAACCTTTTCGCTTTTGTGAAGAGTGGGCATCCAGCATGTCCCTTCATCACTCACAAACAGCTCGCCCTCTATGCAAACCCCCGATTCTGGCAGTATGGTCTCCTCGCTTTCATCGCAAGGTGCTGTTCCTTTGATAATCAACACAGACAGCAGGGTCCAGGAACAGCACAAGCAGAGGAAGGAAAATCACAGACGACAAAGGAAAAAGATGTCGATGCCCTCACCTTTATGCGCACTGTCATCATGTCCTTTGTTAGGGGAATGGAGCAAGGGGAACAGACGCTACCCACCAATGACCTCTTTGTCTACCTGCCAGTACAAATCCTGCCTGACCTGGTCGTAGCCATGGAGCGGCAGGGCTTCACGCCCGCGGAAGTGAAGGGGGGCTATGGTTACCGGCCAAAAGAAGAGGATCCTGAAGATAACCCCTTGCTCGTGGTGGGAGTGCACACTAAAGACATTGTTTACGACCGGTACCCCCGAATGCCGGATACTTCCGGGGCAGAAAGAGCCTACTTTAGTGGTGCCCTTGACCCGTCTTTGGGACAAGCTTTCTCGTTTCCCTCCCTTCTGCAGCTGAGGCTGCGCATCGAAGTCCCCTTGTGGAGAGACCTGACAACTGCCAAACGCCCCACTGCTGACTTGCCTGCAGAAGAAGACTCTGCCTCTGATGCCACCGGGTCAGCTGAACGGTCGCCTAGGCTTGCTCTCCCTGTGCCAGTGGGGCTTGCTGAACCACCAGAAGTTGGCACTGAAGAGGCCACGGAGGACGAGGACACGGCGGCTGAACCCAACTATGCCTTTGCCAAGGGATATGGACGGTTCGGCATAGGTTATACTCGATTAGCAACGGCGCTCGGCAATTTCGAGCAAGGGAACATCGAAGCAGAAAGTGCTGTAGTAGCGCAGTGGCTGACCTCCGGGCTACGGGTTGCCATGTCCCGCACAGGGTGGCATCTGCTGTCTCCCCGCTTTATGCTGACCAAAGTCCCTGGTGGTGTCCTCAGTGACTACTACCACCATGGATATCCCTTCACTCCGAGGATGGCAGATCGCCCATACAACCAATATGGCTCACATCTCTATACCGAAGAACGATGGGATCAGCTCTGTGCATGGCTCACTGGGAACCCCAACTTTAGATTTCAACTCGCGGACCACAAGCAGGCGCTTCGGGACCACATGGGCTACAGTGAAGAAGCCTCCGACCCAAGTAATAAAGCTCGCCGGACTGTCCCCCCGCCAGGAGCGGGAAGCTCCTCGTCGGCAGCATGGTCTTCCTGGCACAGTAGGCCCCCCCCCATCGCCCTCGCCCTATGGGTGGTCCTATGGTTGGTGGCAGTAAGGTAGTCGGCAGTAGGGGTCCTCCCACACAGCAACCGTCTCCGCGTCGCTCGATCCTCTCCAAGAGGTGGGTGGCCTTAGCCACCCTCCTTCTTGTGGCCTAATTGTCATCATAGTGTTCGCAATTGCTATATTTTTGGTGTCTCAGTAGTTTGGCTCAAGCAAATTGAGCAAACGCGCTCGAACTACCGCCTACGCGACAATGCCGGCTCACCAAGACCGTTATGAGATCAACCTCGAGTTGGTTACCATAGCAGGTACGGTATATGCAATGCAGGCAGACCTCTCCCATTATGAGGATGTGGCAGAGCTTGAAGACGACATTCTTTGCTTTCTGCCGACAGTCTCTGATTTAGATGTCTTCGGCTGTGAACTGGAGTTGCTCAACCTTCACACGCAGCAACCCCTGCCAGAGGCATTTCGCACTGTGCTCCTGCAACGACCGCAGCTCCAAATTGTAGTTCGTCCCTGCATGGTAGATGGGCATTCCATCTGGCAGTTCCAGGACGACGGCAAGGAAAGCTACCCCAAAGCTGTTCGTGTCCCGGCCAACCCGCGAGGGGAAATTGCCGACAGAGCATTTTATGCTGCACCTTCGCTCCGGCGCGTAGAAGTGGCAACTGGCATTCAACATGTACTGGGGAGGCCCACTTTGGCGACCCTGGAATCCACTGCATTTTTGG
>CAXAMN010019668.1:15489-42443 GCA_963970005.1 Durusdinium trenchii
AAGGGCACAGACCTCCACTCAGCTCCAACCCCAAGCACTCCAAAAACAAAAATTCCCGAAAGAAGCAAGCACTAGGTGAGCCATACGCTGTACACGTGCACTGTACGCTACTTTTCACATTCATCCATGATTAGCACTCCCCCCAAAAAGGAGCCGGTCATGGAATGCTCCATGATGCTGACCACGCTTTCGGGAGAGACTTTTCAGGTCTCTCTCAGTGTTGCAAAGTTTGACCGCTTTGAGGATCTAGAAGACCAGGTCATGGACTATCTTGTTCCTGTTGCTGATCTCAAAGTATTTGGGAGCTCCATTGACTTTTTGCAAACTGCCACACAGACTTACCTAGAGGACCCAATCTGGGACAAGCTACAGCAAGGCATGACATACACCATTGTCTTTCGGAACTGCAGTGTTATCCTGCCATCTCAAGAACAACTTGAGGATTGCCCTGTCCATCACATTCCGCTAGCAGTTCATGTCCCCATGAACCCAGAAGAAATTGTCCCAAAGGGGCCTTTGCAGGGGTTCCACGCCTGAGACACGTCAGTGTAGACAGGCATCAGGCTCATTGGAGCAGAGGCTTGGCAAAACTGCCGACAGCTCCGTATAGTCAAACTACCGGCCACGGTTGCAGGCATTTCCGACAACGTTTTCCGTGACTGCAAACTACTAAACAGCGTCTTGGCTCCGGGTTGTCGAGATTTTGGGTATAAAGCCTTTGCGGAATGTTGTTCCTTGCAATGGGTGTATGCATCGGAAGGGGTTGCAAATATGTTCAAAAGGGAAGCCAAGTTTGGGCAATACCTCTTTGGTGTATTAACCTTGCTGAGTTTCCTTAAGTGAGCTTCCATCCCCCGAGAGTCAGCACTGCAAGCTAGGACCGGTGAGGAAACACCGGGCTGTCTTAGCTCTACGGGAATCACCGCACTTGCTCTCACAAAGCATTTTGTGGCTATCGGAGCGCACGCATGCAGTTGCCGACTGCTTAAGTGTGGACCTTGCAACACCAATGTTGAGGAAATTCCGAAATTCGCCTTCGTGCACTGCACCAGTCTCAGAGAAGTCCTCCTTCCGACAACTCTCCATACAATCCGAGTCAAAGCCTTCATGAACTGTGCAGCCCTAGTTGAGCTTGCCATCCCGCCCTCACTGAGGTACATTGGAAGTGGGACCTTCCTAGATTGCACTGTCTGAAGTAGGCAAGAAGTCTATGCTGAAGAGAATGCTTTCGCCATCCTGCTATGCGATGGCCACCCTGGCTGCATATGATCCCGGACATAGGGTATACCCCTGGTCTTGGATGAAAACAAGCCTTTCTGGCCGCAGCAAGCGCGGTCTCGCAGTTACTCGTTGAGAGTCTGGACACGCGCCTTTGCGTGAGTCCAGGGTAGGCCAGAAGTCACACCAGGACAAATTCCACAGGGAAGCTGAGAAACATCGCAATTGTACCCTTATAGGAGGTTCCACCCATGCGTATCATGGCGATATGCCCGCACTTTGGAGCTGGGGACAAGCAAAGGAAAAACTGCACATCGCAAAGGACATGTGTCCCTGAATAAACTGGATGACCTGTCTGGTCCAGGCAGCGCTGAGAGCTGTCGACAGATGCCAGTGATCGCAGGGAAGAAAACTGTTCAGACCTGCCAGAACCAGCAATGGAATGGGGGACAAGCAAACCGACAGCGGAGTGCGGCAAGTAAGATGCAAGCACTAAGTAGGATCACCGACCTCTTCTCGCCATTCGCAACGCTGTGAGCCACTCGGAATGAGAGCCTTAGCTCTTCGTTCCTAACAGACGGGTGGTGGTGGCAATGGAGGATGCCCAGGGGGAACCTTAGTTCCCGTTGTTGATGTCCGACATTTCCAATTTTTTGTGCAAAGAGGTACCAAAGTTTCACCTGTCTTACACGGGCCTTGCACGCAGCCGATCACCTTGCAATTGCTTGGGGGGGTGTGCCCTTTCGCACCCTTACCTGCAGGCTTTCGTCGTTTGCTATGGCCGCCACTGATTGATCACCGCTTGGTAACATGCCACTGGACTTGTAAGTGCAACCAGTTGTGCGGGTTGTGACAAGAAAGGTCTTTTCTACGGCATGCTGCATGCCTACCCTCCATTTGACATGGATGCAACCGACGTTGGAGCATTGCGATACTCCTGACCTGCATCGTGACCATGATTTTGCCGCACTGTGGTGTAGCCGCTGGTCACTTGCAATCATGAAGTAAAGTCCCTTTGAAGCCTTTTTTGTGACTTTGCTGGAGCACAGACCTGCGCCGATAATGCTTTCCGTTCGTGAATTCAGGCCCATTTCCAGTCACTCGTTTTCGTTTCCCGTTCACCTGGCACAGAGGAAAGACTACAAGGTGGAGACTCGACCTGCGGGCTTTGGGTTGTTTGGTTTGGGTTGTGTTGGATGTCCTTGTTCTTTTCTCCACCATCAGACTGTTCTTCCCTCCCTTCAACGATGACCTAGGCACCATGCCCACACGGCGTCCGTACTCGTGGAAAAAAAACCCATAAACCTTCCCGCAAAGGAGAAATTCATTGGTCTTGCTGTGTGGTTGACACAGCTTTTTCCACACATGTGCGAATTTGGTTGCATTATTTGAATAAGGACTTGAACTCAATCCCTGCTTTCCATCACAGCATAGACCCCTCTGACTGGTTGCAGGTGCCCCCATGTCTGTCCACAGATTTGCGCTTCAGCACGACTTGCCGGTACTGCCATCCCATTGGGCAGCACGCTGATTTCAGTCAAACATCAACCAGTAACAACTCTGGATGATGTCTGGATGCTTTATTTGCACTTCGTTCCCTTAGTGCTTGTTCGTGGAGAAATTGTGTCTCCTCGCTGCGTGCACTTGCACGGAAATGGATGTCTCCCCATCTCCGGAGCAGACAATGAAGAGGCAGACGCTTTGAGCCGTTGGAACTTGACCTCAGATCCTCCGTGTTCTTTTCGTCTTGACGATAGATTCTCAATATCTCTTGATGACTTGTGGGCCTCACCGCTTTCGGTTTCACTTCATCCGGTAGACACCAATCTGTTATGGCAACTTCCGACGTGATCTCTTGCTTGCTGGAAATTTTGTCCTCACTTGTTTTTTGGGGGTGCGTTTGGCGAGAACAGAATTTTCCCCTGAAAGTTTTCTATAGGGTTGATTTGGGCTTCAGGGAAATCCTCAAAACAGAAATCATAATTTCCAGCAAGCGAAAAAGAGATATATAATATAAAGAGTGCTCGAATTATTATATGTTTCTTTATCTGTTTAGATAGACTTATCTAAATCTTCGTGACAAATGAAAGTCCAACGTATAACGTTTAGTGTACTTGTTCACTGGTGTTCTGCGAGGGTACTTCATTTGATCCCACAATTTTGGCTCAAGTTGGACTTTCATTTCTAGATTTTTGTTGACCCACCCACCTTCTCCCTTTAAGCTGTTGCTTCTACTCTCTTTTTGGACAGCACTCTTGATATCACTCCGTGTCACACCTTCGATCTCGCACTTACTCTGACATCCTCACCAGAGGATCGGCCTAGCTTTCGCATCAGACTCCGAGAGGCTCTCTTCGACATGTTTGCATGTCCTTGTTCCCTCCAAAGGAGGGGGTGGGGGTTGATTTGGCCTTCAGGGAAATCCTAAAACAGAAATCATAATTTCCAGGAAGCGAAAAAGAGATATATAATATCTAGAGTGCTCGAATTATTATATGTTTCTTTATCTGTTTAGATAGACTTATCTAAATCTTCGTGACAAATGAAAGTCCAACGTATAACCACACCATTAGAGTCAAAGCCTTCATGAACTGTGCGGCCCTGCCAGTTCTTGCTATACCACCCTCGTTAAGGTACATAGCAAGCAGGGCCTTCTTGGACTGTACTGCGCTCCGGAGACTGGTCAAGTTACCCGGCCGGCGCAAATGGAGAGGAATCTACGCGGAAGAAAACGCCTTCGCCATCTGTCCAGGGATGCGATGGCCGCCCTGGTTGCATATGATCCCAGACACGGGGCATGTATCTGGCCTAGCCTGAAGGGATTCTTCCCTACTCAAGCCAAGGTCCTAGTTTGGGCATTGCGGAGCTCTCATCCACAGGATTGTCACATGTGATCTACCAGAGGAGATCGGAAGCAAAATTGGGACAAAGAACTGGCCTCCGCCTAGGATACACTTTTCTCAAATTGCACTGTCACCCATTAAGTGCCTGGGTACGAGCCTTAGCTCCGGTCCAGGGTAGGCGAGTTGAAAAATAGCCTCACAGTCCAGGTAGCCGAAATCCATAGTCTAGGGGAGTAACGGTTAACTGCCACCTCCAGATCAGGGCTGCGAGAAACATCATGCACTCCTGCCTCGCTTTCCTATGGGCTCAAGGTAGCAACTTGCAAGTTGTGAGCATGGCAGACGCTATGCCCAGTTTTAGCCTGCAAGGTAGTAAGGAAAGATCGTCGGCGCTGCCTCTTACACTCGCCACTCTGGCGGGTGAAGATATTCACATTGTTATCGACCCGCGCGAGCACGACAGACTCCATGGTTTCGAAAATGCAGTGCTATAGAACAGCTCCCCTACTTGGGAAGCAACAGCACTTTCGGGTGCGAGCTGCAATTCGTACAAAAAGACACCCATGAAGTCTTAGCTGACCCTATTCGGGGCACACTACGTGCCAACCAGTGTTTCTACGTGATTGCCCGACAGTGCTTGGTGGAAGCAGCACACAAAGGGCGTCACACGGGTGACGCCAAAGCCATTCGTGTACCGTTTGACATGACTGACAGAATACCTCAAGCGTTTTCTTTCCACACGGAAGTCCACCATGTCCAAGTGGAAGCAGGCATCCGGATTGTAGGGGAAGCTGCTTGGAGGAGCTGTCAGCAACTACAAGTGGTCCACTTGCCAGACGCAGTCGTCTGTCTGCGGCGTGGGGTATTTCGCAGATGTTATCTCTTACGTGCTGTGACGGCCCCTGGGTGCAGACAATTCGGCATCAAAGTTTTCGAGGCATGTTGCTCATTAACACACATTGGGGCGACTCAACACTCAGATAATCAATTAGCCCCTCAAGCACAATTTCGGCCTCGAGCGTTTGAAAAGTGTACGGCCCTGCGCCACCTCAACATGGAACAGACAGAATATGACCCTGCCAACCCAAACAGATGCTTGCCCGCATGTTGTTTCCTGGAAGCAGGAAAATTGTGTCACTCTCCCTGCCACCAGATTTTAATTGGGTTGGGCCGGCAGCCTGTGCGCGCTGCCAGCAGTTGCAGATCGTTGACTTGTCTCGAACGGGCATCCTTGAAATATTGGGCTCGACCTTTGCACACTGCTCGCAATTGCAACAGCTCAGCCTTTCCCGAAACTTGCGAACCATAGAACAAGAAGCTTTCCTCCAGTGTGCCTCGCTGCAGGAGCTTTGCGTTCCGCCATCCCTGCTTTACATTGCGCGGCGTGCTTTTGCAGGTTGCACGCAACTTCGCGTATTTCGTAAAATGGGGAAAAGCAAGACTTGGCGAGGAACGTATGCCCGGATCAATGCCTTTGACAAATGTGAGCAACTAGACAAGCCCACGTGGCTTCGCTTCTTGCCGCCAAATGCCAAAGATCAGTGGAGAGAAGATTTTAGAGAAGCGACGCCCTAGGACTTAGAGTGCCCAGTCACAAAGGGTTGGTGTGATCCCCCTCTCCCACTCCGTGAATGCTTGCCAGTCGAAGCTCCTCGTCCCTGGCAGGCGGGTGGTAGCGAATGGTGATGGAGGGCGCCCAGGGATAACCTTAGTTACTCACTGCGGCTGCCAGACCATGGCCAATCTTGTACAAAGATGGCACAAGAACCATGCTAGGATAGGTCTTCAGTTTCACCTGTCTCACACGGGCCTTGCATGTAACAGGATGGTGTCTCTTCAAGGGCACTAGTTCATGGATGGATGACTCACCCCTCTTTGGCACAAGTTTGAGAGCCAAGGGGTGCAAAGATGACCTCCCTTGTGGGAGGGAACGCAGCGCCTTCGTCAACTGGCCTTTCGTTTGCTTTGCCTCCACCGCCAGACTCGAGATCTGCCTCTCACTTCGTTCGTGCAATCAGTTGTATGGGTTGTACTGCGAAAAGGGATTTTTCCTTGGCTAGCCCGGCTCTGCAACAACTGACTTCCTTTGGCAAGAATCAGTACTGTTGACAGTCATGATGAGCCCCTGGCCAAAAGCTGCGATACCCTGACTGCCACTCGATGCAGTGGCCATGTGGTCACGTTTTGATGATAGAACGAAGCCACATTTGATTGGCTTCGCTGGCTCTTCGCTCGCGCACAGATGCATTTGGCAGACTTCGTAGCGAATTCAGGCCCTTAGATAGTATGCAGCCAACTTTCTCACTTGTCTCACCTCCGTACAGAGGAAACACCGTCAGCTATGATGGGGAATCGGCCTCTGGCCTTTGGTGTTTTTGTTTGGTTTTTGGTTTGTTGCTTTGTTTTGTTCTGTTTGGGTGTTTTCTGGTGTTTTATTCCCCATCATCATGTTGTGTTTCCTTTCCTTTCAACGATGACCTGGGCACACCGCCCACATGGCGTCCGTACTCGTGGAAAAAAAAGACTCACAGACAGTGGAAGATTGTCGTCAGATGCCAAGAAGGCTGGACTTACCCCAAGCATCATTCACCCAGCATTCTCAATGAGGAGAACCGTTGCATTGCTATGCTGACAACACATGTTGATGACTCGTTGCAAAGCTGTTTGCCAGAAGCAAAGGAAGTGATGGACTCGTTGTTAGGTTCCTATGAACTAGGTTCATTGGAGGAAACGAACTTTCGCTGCTGCGGTAAAGCTGTTGGTGAACAGAACGCAACGCTGTTTATCCACACAAAGGATAACACCAGAACGATCAAGAAAATCAAAGTGGACAACAGCCAGAAGTTGTCAGGCAAATTGAGCCCAGATCAGATCACGAAGTTGAGATCTGTTGTTGGCTCGTTGGCATGGGTAGCAAGACAGGGACGTCCTGATTTGGCGCACCGCGTCAGCTATCTTCAAACGGCGATTAACGGCGCGACCGTTGGACTCCTGCACGAGTGCAACAAAGTAGTCGAGTTGGCGCACAAGTGCAATGAGAAAGGTTTCAAGTCGCAGCAAGGACGTGCGCACCTTTTGGCCAATGTGGAGCAGATGAAGGATGAGAATGTGTACATTTACCATGTGCTGCCATTAGGCTTTTCGTCCACGACCATCAAGAGAGTGTGTCGTTCGACACTCCAAGCCGAGACATATTCGTTGCAATCCGGTATAGAAAGCGGAGACAAGATCCGTGCCCTTATTGCTGAGACGAAGGGTTGTTTGCGCAGCCGCAAGGACTGGGAATCCGTTATGAGATCCTGTGTCCCGCATTTGCAGTTTTCGGATTGCCGTTCGCTTTGCGATCACCTCGATGCAGAGACACTAGCCAAGGTGTCAGATAAGAGACTCGGGATTGAGTTGGCCGCAATTCATGAGAACTTATGGCAAGGACCACAGAGGACATGGAACATTTTCCCGAATGGAGGAGATCGAATTGACTGGATCAGCACTCATACGATGTTGAGTGATTGTTTGACCAAGAGCATGAAGCCGGACCTACTATCGGTCCTTCGATCGTGCATCTACCAAGTTGACAAGAACAAGGAGAAACGACGAGCAGAACGATGATTCGTAGAAGAGCATAGATTTGCCGAAGAAGAGAAGTTTCACTACCTTGAACGGAGAACGCACTACGAGTAGTTTCCTTGTAGAAATTCCTGTATAGTTGGCGGAATTGTGCGTAGATCCCGGACAGACTCGAAGAACAGGTTGAGTGTGAATTTTCCCTGTTGTTGGTATCTTGTGTACAGCCGCGCTTATGCCTGCGTGAAAACGCCGTTGGACGTCGTGGTCGGGACCGATTTCATACATAATGATTCTTTCCAAAGCAATGTCCAAATCTTCTGGAATGCCCATTGTTGTTTGCGCTGGGTGTCTAGCACTTGCCGCCTTTTGGATGAAAGCTTCAGGTGACCAAGGCAAGCCAAAAGCGGCACGAAAAGGAAATCTCTCCAACCCCTTGCGCCCCCAAACTTCTGAATCCTTTTCTCTCTCTCTCTCTCCTGAAGTGGATTCAAAGGCACTGTAAAAGCGCAGGAATCGTGAATTTGCAGGAATGACAAGAGTGCTCAACTCAGGGGAGTGCAAACTCAAAGCATGTGAAGTTTTGCTCAAAGCAGAAGAAGGGACTTCGGAAGGTTCGGAAACAAAGACTGTCACAACGGCATCAAAGTCGGGCACCAAAGGAGGGATGCATTTGCGAAATGGCTCCTGTTGTGCATGCAGCGGATGTGTTCCTATGTTTTTTGAGGTTTCCGGCAGCAACTTGAGGCCCAATCGATGGGCTTCTGAACCAGAGCGATGCACATTTTATATACGAGGATATTATTCTAAGCTTGTAGCCCATACTCGACGCCCTTCGGCGTTGTGGCAACTCTCCACGGTGCGTGCTGATGCTTCCTGTCACATGCAATGTTCAACTGCGAAATCGTTGCAACATTTGCCACAATCCTTGTCCACTTATCACCTGAACCACCCAACATGATTTGAACATCTGAGCAGTAAAGTTCAACCATAAGGAGAGGAAATATAATGTGCTCCAAAAATATGAATTCTTCCGGTTCTCTGTCACCAAGATGCCCAGGTTTGAAGCCTTGATGAATGAACATGCAAATTCAAAG
Organism: Durusdinium trenchii; assembly: GCA_963970005.1. Lineage (NCBI taxonomy): Eukaryota > Dinophyceae > Suessiales > Symbiodiniaceae > Durusdinium > Durusdinium trenchii. Next base: position 24,212 of record CAXAMN010019668.1, read on the forward strand.
AGCTTGTTAGCGAGACGTACCCTGTGCAACTCACGCCCCTCCAGCATCTGGGCAGTCACAGATGCGGGCCCGCAGACTGGAGCCAGGTGGATCCAAAGCAGCATCCCTGAGCTCAACCAAGCATCAATCAATGAACAATCAACTTCATGTGTCAAGTCCAGTTGGATGACACTCGCACGCGCTCCTGCTTTCTGCACCTTGTCAACGGCCAGACTGTTGTTCAAACCGTACTGTTTGGCCACTGAACAAAGCATTGCCGAACCAACGAAAACTTCCAGCATCCAAGTTTGGCCTACGTGAGTGCCGGGACCAGTCATGTGGCCTGAAACATTGTCTGCCTCATTTGTTTGCATGCTCATGCAAAGCATGAGCTTGCTGGCACTTGGGCTCGGCACAGACGTGGTATCCACGCTTGCATCTGTCAGCCGGCTTCACATTCTTCTCGCTGCAGCCCTATGGGCTCTCCTTGACTTGTACGATGCCACTTTCCGAGAAGATCTTTTGGCATAGGTGGTGTTGGCCCTTCTTGCCTTTGCCCTTGCCTTTATGACCGTTGTCATGGTGCTGTTGTTGATAAGGATGATGAGGCTTCTTCCACCAGCTCTCTGTTGTGGGTGTTGGCTGCTTTGCCATTGGGGTTAGGTACAACACAATGTATGGGCCGTATGGGTCACTCCTCAACGCCAACAATGCACGACCCAAGGGAGACTGTCCAGTCTCGTCTTGTCGAATGTTGTGCACAGTACTGCCTAGTCTGAGTTTCGACCATGCCGCAAGATCACACTGCAACTGTGACAGATTTGGTCAACTGTACCCTGCGGGTGGATCTCGGTGCAATGCATCAAACAAGAATGTCGACCATTCACACTATGGCTCATAAGTTTTGCAAACTGCAGAGCTATCCCACGTCTCACAAGCGCATTGTGTAGTTTTATCTCGCTGTCAGTTGCACTGCTTGGGCCGTCCTGTGGCTTCAAGACTAGGGCATCTTTTTCCAAGCTGAGCTCTCTGGTTTGTTTGGTTCCTTGTACCTCCAGTGTCCTGCTCACGCATGCCGCGGGTTCCAGGTAAACAATGACGTTTTTGTCGTACATGGAACATGCCCGATCCAGAAGGTGATGAGATGGATCCAGTTCCCCAAAGCTGCCTTGATTGCGTTCATCCTGGCAGCTCTCTCTGCAAATGCAATCTTACGTCTTACGTGGAGCATGTCTAAAACAGCGTAGGCGCTCGTCCCAGAGCCGTTTGCAAAAACTGAGCCAAGGGTTGGTTTGGTTGGCCAACCGCAAAGGCCAACCTTGACAAAGTATCTGCTCCACTCGCCTTGATTGCATCTATTGATGCTTGATTCAACCCACTTTCCAAAAGCCGTGCACTAAAGTGGGCAGCACTGTCGACGACCGATTCCTGAGAAGAATTGGTGAACAAATGAAATTCTTAGGTTCAAGAACTCTCAATCAGGCACTTTGGCAAAGTGGAAACGGGAGAAAACAACATGCTGAAAATGCAGCTTCCTCTTCTTGTTTCTCACATATGCTCCTGTGAGCCTAGACCGGTACGGTCATTCGCAACGATGGACACTCCGTCCCTTGCAGCTCTCTGCACAATTTCAGGCCACCGCAAAGAATCATGATCTCACTCCTGTTTATTAATGGAACTCCGCCAACACAGCTCTTTCGTTTTCCTCATGCTGGTCTCTCCATCATTTTACAATCTCATTTGGGATTTTATTTCCACAAGTTTCTCGAGAGCAGCGTATTTTGATTCACGCTCAGTCTGAAAGAGAACCAAACAGGCAAACGGAAAGGACAGAGATTAGACAAGTACAAAGCACGACACAAACAGTTTCACTCACGAGCTCTCTTCGCTGCTCTGGCTCTGTCAATCGCTGCATCCAGGGCCGCCTCAGCATCATCATGATTTCTGATACGGCCCTGCTCCTTGGGAAACCAGCGCAGGCATTTTGGATATTTGAATCGGATCACACGTCCAAACTATCAGCTTCATCTTACACTTCGTTGATGTTGAGTCTTCAGAAGCAAAGTGTATTCACTGACTCTTGACATGATTGAAAAGACTCACACCAGGTGGGACATGTTCTTGAAAATAATGGCTGAGGTCCCACGCGCCCTTCGGAGATAGCATCGCTTTCGGAAGAGCTAGACTCACTGTCGATTCCGGACGAGCTATAGATTTCGATCAGTCCGCAATTCACCAATGAAGGATCCAATAAGTTTAGTTCACCAACTGAGTTGATGACCGCCTCTTCATTCTCGATCTCTTCTTTTGCAGAGGTCCTGTCTTCCTGCTGCACGCATTCGATAGCATCAACCAGGTCCTGATTCACAACCTGAGTCTGAACAGGCAGGGCAGGTGTCCTCACCGCTGGCGTCACTCCGGCAAGGGGTCCTTGGTCGCCGATCTCCTCAAGACCCATGTCAATCCTCACAAGTTGCAACTTTCTAATTGGCCTGACTTGCAGTTGCCTGGAGTATACAACTTCGGATCCACTGAAACTGCACTGCGATGATGGCCTACGACACTTCGAAACTCTTTGTCCAAGCCTGCCCTAGCACACCAAGCAAGAAGTGTTGCTTTCAATGAATGCGACGGTATGAATTGGCATCCCGAGTTCCTTTCAAAAGACCTTTCAACCAAATTGAAGCTTCAGGCGTTGTCAGTGGCCGAGGACACCCCTAGGGGCAGACAGAAGGGGGACCAGCGGGACTCGGGACCTTGTGGATGTCCGGTCCTGCATCCATCTAAATCTAAAGGTCCAAAAATACCTGCAGCCAGTTGTCGTTAGTCACTCCTTCCCAACCACGAAGTACTGTTCGTGTTTTTCAACAACACTCGAAGTCTTGTGTTCAGCGGTATACAGCACCTGTTTCTCCTCAATTCGATCTCCACGTGATGGATGAACCTGACATCGCTCCACCTAGCTCTGGCATAGATGCAGATGAGCATGCAACCTGCACTAATCCTGTCATTACATGCTTGAGCCGCTCAATAGAACTGAGTGCAACCGTTGTAAATGCTCTAACTCCAGTGGTGGAGCTTGCTGGGCAGGTCCTTTCTCTCTTTGTTCAATCGCAGCGAAGCCTTGAAGTCTCCTTGATTCAAGCACCTCTGAAGCTCCACGCAAATCTACAGTGAACTTTGCAAACCTGGCAGTTTCAAGGAAAGTCGCAGGTGCAGTGTATCCTCTGGCTTTTAGTGCCAAAAGCTGCTCTAAGCATTTCGTTTGCAGCGTCCCCACTTGGGTCAGATCTCAAGTCCTCACACACCTGACTTCCAATTGCTGATGCCTTCCAGTTTACATTCGCTTGTTCTCCATGTAGTCTAAATCAGCAATGTCACTCACAGCATGCAAATACAGCATCACAACACTCTTCGATCTGTCCACTGACAGTGTCGAAAACAGCTTTTGAGTCCTGCGTCAACTGCGTCAACTCTCGCTCAATTGCCACTCTGTGCGCCCGAGGCAGTCTAAGTGCAGAACCTTCATTGAAAATCCCTTGCATCATATTCTGTTCCCAGGGCAAACGAAGAGCAGGATCAAGTGGTTTGCACTGTTCAAAAGAATGTGTCACTCCAACGTTCCAATCAATTTTGTAAACCACCAAATCGTTTGTTCCAGTTTCGGAAGTCTGTATTGGGATCTCAGCAGGGAACGTTCCTCTTCCAAATTTTCCACTATCACTACCGATCATAGAGCTCCAATCCTGATGCAGAAAAGACAGGCCCTGACAGGTGGGAATCTCTCATATCTACCCCCTTTGCATTTGAAAGGAGATGTGACCATTTTGGTCGATTCAAGTCCACCTCGCCCTCCCTTGATGTCAAAGGTCACAAGTTCAAAGTTCAATTTTCAAGACGCCCAGAAAAACCTTAATTTTTTCTTGAAACACCTAGTGACAACTTCGTCACTTTCAGTGAAGCTAGTCGTGCATTTCCCTACCACAATGTGTGCATGTCAATGGGGTGGGCAAGTTTTTTGTTGAGTTGATAGATTGTTGGTAGTTATTTACAAGGTCGGAGGTCCAAAGTCAAGCATTTTTTGTATTGTAACTTCTTGTATTGAACATTTGTCGTGTAGCTACGTCAAGAACCAAATGGAGCAATCGCATTCTGTGTCGATTGCAATGAGTCCAAATACAGTTATGGTTTGAACTTGATTTTGGTGGCCGTTGTGCACGCCTCAAAGTTTGCCTCGCCTGTCGGCAATCTTCCAACTTTGGTCTGATCAGTACGGTGAACATACGGAAACTTGGCAGCACATAGGTGAGAAACGCTTTCGCGTGCGAGTTGCAGGATGGACACTTTGAGACAATAGTTGGGCGCATTTTTAAACCAAGGTTCTACATTATTTCGTCCCATTCGGGAAAAGTTCAGCATTACGTTCTTCTCACCAGAAGCTTTGAACTTCATTCAATCCATACCGTCATGGCCACAAACTGGCTCTTTCTTGCTCGGGCTGGAGTGGCTACTACGTGGATAGAGCTAGCCTTTGTGATTTCCTTTGCGTTGGGTTGCTTGACCAAAAAACACATTCTTAAAGATCTTAAAACTGTACACTAAGTGTGCAATATGTTTCAAAGCGCTTTTTCAGTTCAGATTCAAAAGATCAGTCTCGAGGCTTTTTGATTCTTAGAAACGGCCTTTGTGGTTTTTTCGGACGTGGTCATTTGAAGCGGAGATATGGCATGGCGAAGCACATCGCCCAGTTCAACATGAAATTGAAAAACATCATTGAAACAGAGGCACGATTGCTTCTGGTCTTTGTTTCTTTTCTTTTTCCTTCTTTGGTTTCTTTTTGGTTTTCTTGAGATACCCTTTACTGTCCTCTTCTATTGTTCGGGAACATCGTATTTGTGTTTCCTATTCGAACACTTAATAAGGCTGGATTTTTGTTTGTTTTCCTTCGTGGGTTTGCCTTGGCGAAGGATGCTATGCTGACACAAATGGCAGGGGGGATCGGATCGTTGGGATTGGGCTGCATTCCATAGACAGGTGGATCGAAACAAAGCCATACCGATCTGATCCATTGTTTTTAAAACAGTTTTCGTGGAACTAGATCCGAAAATGGGTGAATTGCAGCTCTCCATTCATCCTTCACTTGTTTGAATGGACAGGCGTCAGCTGGCAACTGGGTCAATGTCCTTAAGGCGAAACCCGAAAAGAGAAGAGCCGAAGAGAGTCGTGCTCTAGGAGAGTCGCTTTGTCCGGCCTTGCCACAAGTCAGTTTGGCCTCCAGGCTTGGCGTGCTGGAGAAGACGATGCTCCCACAACTAAGGTCCGCTCAGTGTCACAGTTTGTCACTCCAGGTTGAATTTTTCATTGTTCTCTGAAGCCTTCCCAATCCAAACCTCAAGTCTCTTGAAGTGCTGTGCCTGTTTGTGAGCTTTGCTGAAAGTCATGGGCCCTCGCACGCAGGACATATTGAGAATCGTTGTGCAAGCTTTCGTAGATGAAGAACCAAACGCTTTGGTCAAGGACTTGTTGGTATATAGATAACACTGCTTTGCAATCATCACGTGCTGCGCAATTGGTTGTTTCCAGAACTCTACTGCATGCAGGAGATGATCTCGCATATCAAGAAACATGACAAGGCTGGCACCCCAAGTCCTCCCAACTGACATGAGAATCAATTGTGTTTGATAGGATTCAATGCTTTGATTGTGTTTAACCCTGTGTTTGACATCATTTGTGCAGGTTTTCTCCGGGTTTGGAATGACCATCCTGGACGTCGTTGCGCGTTCAGGAAAGACGCAGTTGATGGAAGAGCTTTGGGAGCTGCCGCCACAAGCAGGCGACCAACATATTTTGAACAATTCACAGATTCCCCAAAATATCAAAAGCCTCAAAGACTCAAAGCGCTTCGAGTTGGCAACCACGCCGCGCTCAGGAATCCAGCACAGCAGTTGCAGTTATGATGTCATTTTGGGTGGCTTTGCAAGCACTGCAGAGATAAAGAAGGTTCGGCTCTATGAGAAGATGATGAAAAAGGAGCACATGCGATTATCACCTCGGGGATTGTCTTTGATCATCAAGGGATACTTGAAGAACGGCCTGGTTGACCAGGCTGGGCTTTACTTTAACTTGCAGCTGTATTGGCAGTGTTCGCTTGCAAAGTTGAGAAATTGAGGTCTTTGAGAAGTTTATGGAGATGAAAGGCAGCAGCTATGAAATACCATCTTTTGCTGTGGCACAGTTCTTTCGAGTCGCTGGCGAGGCCCCGTTCTGAGTCGAGAGAGAAAAGCGATGTTCGACAAAAAAATCAGCCCGTGCAAAGGCTGGTCGAAGCGAGGAGTTCTTGGAAGCAGCCAGCAAGAACGACTTGGAGATTTCGGTGGAAGCATATTGTGTTATTTTAGTGGACTGTGTGCGAACGAGCAACCTCAAGTTGGCCGAGAAGGCATGAATGCACTTGTGCTCTTTTCAAGCACTCGACTAGTTTCAAGAGTTTCCCTAGTTAGTTCCCGTCCTCGTCTAGGTGGAGACTGCTGTGAGATCCACCAGAACGACCATCTCTCCTCAGCTCTATGAGATGTTGATCAAAGTCTACATGATCCTAGCCTGAAGCATGCAAGCTATATTTCTATTCTGAGGTTTCAGTATCTAGTACAAGAAAAAAGTTTAGCTCTGCTGACGTCAGCTTGCTAGGCTTGGCTCTGATGAGAGAGCCATTGTAATCTTCAAGGAGCTTCAACGTTCCTTGGTTCTGGGCCGGTGAAGTCAAAGCATTGATGGTGAAGGAAGGCTGCAGATATGGGTTTTGATCATGACAATTGGGAGAGGTATCGTGTGAGTTTATTCATATGTATACATATTGACAAAAATCCATGATGGATCATAGCAGCCACCATGCACAAGGATGACACACACACAAACCGGGGCATTTAGGCCCAATCCCTCGCGGATAAAAGGCGCGTTTTCCTTTTCATGGTAGCGGAGCGCTGGCCGTAAAGTGCCGGCGCTCCCTACCCATGGCACCTCGCACCACGACTTTGAGCCCCTCGCCACAGCTACCACGAGGAGATCCAGGGCACGCAGGATTCTGGCTGGTAGAGCTTTTGGATTTGGCCTGTATAGCTGGTGCAGCAGGCGACCATTCGAGCCAGGAGATCAGATACTACCAACCTGGGAGCGCGGTGGCACTCAAGAACAAGTGGAAGCTGAGGAGGGTACACACCGTGGTCGTGGATGCAGAGGGCTACGTGGGACGACTCCGCTGGTCGAAGAGCCAAAGGAACGTCAGAGCATCCCTGACCATCCAGGTGAAGAAAGGCCAGAAAAGAAGAAGGACGTGAAGCAGCTGGTTGTTGTAGTCCCGGCTTGCTGGAAGTTCATTGAGAAAGTGGAAAAGGTGAGAGACAAAGCATCAAAGGAAGAGGTTTGTGAGCTATTGGCCAACTGGGATCTTCTCAGCTTGCTTGGCTACGGCGGCTTCGACCTTGAGAAGGACGAGAACGAGCCCAATCAGACGACAAAGACATACTTTGGGACCATCCCACAGCTCGGAACTATGGCGGAGGAGAGCTTGAGGATGATCTCACAGGCCTTGGAGCGCCTGACAGTCAATCAAACGACCTCAACATGGTCAAGACATATCAAAACCCTGACCTCTTCAAGCCGGAGACAAGAGACAAGAGATCAGGAATTGAAGATGTGGAGTGACTGGAAGTTCTCCTCAAGCTGTGCCCCCACACCTTCGAGATCATCTACATCTATGGATCACAGACAGCGCAACCTATGAGCAAGTGAAGAACGAGGTGATGGAGTTAGAAGCTTTGTCAACGAGATGGGACTCTTCCAATAGCCTCAGCCTTCCGACAAGATCAGGCATTGATGAGGCCACGCCCATGGAGGTGAACCGAATTAGAGACAAAGGGAAGAAAGGAGGAAAAGGGAAGAGCAAAGACACAAAAAGCTGAAGGAAGAGGATCATGGAAAGGGAGTGAGAAAGGAAAGAGCCAACGGGAGAAGGGTGGCTTCGGCAAGAAGGCAAAAGTCCTGAAAGAGGAAGCAAAGGAAAGGCTGGAGCATGCCACAACTGTGGCAAAGTGGGACATTTCGCAAAAGACGTTGGTCCAAGCGGGCAAATGTCAACCAGGTGGAGGACCAGGGTGCTTCAACCCAGAGCAATCCAGGTGGAGCAAGTTCGTCGTCTGCAGGACTCACTGGACAGACGGTGACATCGGCTTCAGTCAAGATGGTTCGATTGGAGACGCGATCTTTGACCTGACAACACCCAGAGTCTCAGATGAAGAAGCACGCTATCCGTGGCGTGGGCATGATCCTAGCTGAGGAGGACAAGGAGATCTACATGGACATCCAGGATGAGTACGACGTGTTCATGGACTGCATAGAACCGGCAGTGCTAGTTCCAGATGGTACTGTCATTGTGGCCATGGACCTACAGGACAAGGAAGAGGAGACCTTCGTGCAGATTGTAAGAGATGAGGGAGTGCCCTTGACAGTGGCGCAGATGTGTCTGCTCTGCCAAAAGCCTATGTTGATGTGGGCCAATGGAGGACTGGCTCAAAGGAGTTTAAGATGATTGATGCTCAGGGCAAGAGGATAGCTGGATAGCTCATGATGGAGTGACAAAAGCCAGATTGAGGATGACAGATAGCCAACGAAAGACCATCGAGCTTGTAGAGGAGTTCGTGCTTGGCAACGTACAGCGCCCCATCCTATGCACAGGAAAGCTTTTGAGGAAAGGATGGAGCATTTGTCCCACATCAGATGGCTTGAGTCTAATGCGCGGGGAGAAGAATGTCTCAGTGCCTATCAACAATGAGCGAAATTCATTGCAGTTCACCGCCAACATCTTCGTGGATCTTCGTGGTCAACCAGGTTGAAGAGGACAAGAAGAAGGATGGTATGACTACAGCGCATGTGATGGCACTCCGTGGGACCTTCAGCAAGTACATTGAGGAGCTGGAAATGGCTCCTGATTGGCATCGACTGCCCAATGGCATTGTGGCTTACAGTGACCCCATTGCAACGTTTTAACAGAGCCTCGAGGACAGATTGAGGAGCGCTGGAAAGCAAGGATGACATTGGTGAAAGACGCTGGAGTCTGTGGAGTCAGATCGAGAACGTCGACAACTACCTGGACTTGGGCTCAGGTGTATTCAGACGTGTTGGAACAGGAGGACCTTTGAGGACACTTAGCTTCTTCGCACCATCGGGAATGGAGAACTACTGGGAGCTGGATTCTGAAGTCTCCATCAATCCGTATCCCGAAGCCCAGGACGTCGAAAAGATGATGGCGGCCAAGAAGCCAGATGAGATTGAGCTGGGTGAGGTGATCTATACGGACAAGATGTCAGTCAAGGACCTGCAATTAGCGTGCAAGGAACGGGACCTACCGTACACTGGCAGCAAAAGAAGACTCCTGGACAGACTCTTGGCATTCAAGGTGAACATTGAGAACAAGCTAAAGCTGTCCATTGCCAACAAACGGTTCAAGGAGCAACAGAGGACGCCTATGACTTTGGGCCAACCCAAACTACCGCCCATGAAGGAGCAGGAAGCACACTTCGTGACGCATGTGGTGTCAGGCATGTGTTGCAAGCAGGGCAAAGGAGGACAACCGTGAAGTTCGAGAAGAACTCGATGAGAGACCTCCAGACAAAGTGGCAGAAAGGTCAGACCAATTTGGTACATGCTTGATTATGACCTCATCAGAGACCAAGGCAATACATGCTGTTCCAGTCCTTTGAAGCAGGAGATTGGCGATGGAAGAGAGCTTCGTAGCAACCGACATGGTCATTGCAAAGGGCTTACCATGGAGCTACTCACCCCAAAAGAATCATGATGAGACATGGAGGACAAGCCCAGAGGTATAGACAACCGACCTTGGAGAGCGAGGCATCAGAAGAAGAACGGAAGGCAGTTACCGATGCAGTGGCTGCAGGAGTAGTCCCACCTGCACCAGGATCAAGGGCGCCAATGACTCCTGGCATCACAACTGCAGCACCTATGACTCCAGCGCCCATGACAAATACACTTACACCAAGGCAGAAGAGAGCGGCAGAAGGAGGTGAGCAAGAGGAGCCGGAGTTGAAGACGTTTGGTGCTGAGACATCACCAAGAAGAGGGCGTGAAAAAAGGGAGAATGAAGATGTCCCGGAGGAGGAGGATGAAAAGAAGCAGAAAATTGAAGAAGGTGAGACAAGTATGCTCTCAGGAATCGAGAAAGGGGGACAGCAGAAGGCAATGAGCATACTGTGGCATCATCACCGAGCAAGATCCCAAGACTATATCCACCACAATATGCAGGAGTACAATATATTGAAGCTCGTGGTGATGAAGAGATGGATGATGGATTGATTTCCACAGACCTCACAGATGAACTGCTCTATGCCAACGATGAGGCAGATGATCCTCCGATCACTAGCGATGAGCGCTTGCAGGAGATGGACAAAGAGGCAAAGCAACGTGAAGTGGATCGGCTGAAGAAGATTCCGGCGACGGAAGAATCCACTGAAGAGGATGTGAGGAGCAACGATGGATACATCATCTCGACGAAGTTCGTGGTATGCTGGAAGCGTCGAGTAGAGCAAGGAGGATGGTATCGACGTGCCAGACTTGTGGCAGTTCAAGGCCAGCATAGACCTCGAACAAACATTCGCTCCAAAATCTATGCTTGTGGTTCCAAAATTGCTCAACCACCTCAGAGGACCGCTGCTTCCCAATGGTTCAATCTGTTCGCCAGGGCGTGCAAAGACTTTGGACTCACCCAGGGCGTGATGCAACCCACTCTGTTCATGAAAGACGTGGAGATATACATCACGGTTCACGTGGATGATGTGTTCATGGTGGGCAAGGAGACGGCGTTGAAGAACTTTGTGAAGTACCTGCAAGAGAAAATGAAGTGGAACGTAGAAGAGAAGGGAGACCGTTCCAGATGGGTGAGAGATTCCACTACCTGAAGCGGGAGTTCAAGCTGTCGCATGACCACTGCGATATGAGATGTGATTACAAGCAGTACGAGAGCGTTGCAAAGGATGTTGATGTCTTCAAGAAGTTCTACCGGAAAACACCCCTGGAGCAGAACATGAAGAAGGACACCGCTGAAGAGCTACAGGGAACACGCGTCACGAAGTTTCGAAGTGTGGTTGGATGCCTCATGTACATGTCATTCAATTTGCAATTCAGAGCTTGACAAGACACATGGCCAAACCGCCTGGAAGACAGCTTGCCACGTCTGCTCGTACCTTCAAGGCACAGAAGGATTTGGAATCAGGCTAGGAGGTTGAAGATAAGGAGAAACACCTCCTGGAGATTGTGACAGATGCCGACTACGCAGGAAACAAAGATGACAGGAAGAGCGCTACTTATTTCATTCCAAGTGTTCTTAGAGGGAACCTCATGGAATCCCGTGTCAGAAGCCAGAAGAGCATCTCCCTATCATCAGGGGAATCAAAATTTGTCGCTATGGTTGGAGGCTGCTCTGATGGGCTACTGGTGCGGCATCTCTGGATGATGTTGGTGAAGGGGGAGGTCGACGCGAAGGTGCGCTCTGATAGATCAGCAGCCCGTGCCATGGTCCAAAGACAAGGAATTGGAAGAGTGAGACACCTTGACGCTGCACTCTTATGGATCCAGCAGGAAGAGAAAGACAAGATCTTGAGTGTGAATCCGGAGGGGCTGCGACAGAAATCCATGATGGATCATAGCAGCCACCCAGGCACAAGGATGACGCGCAGGCATTTAGGCCCAATCCCTCGCGGATAAAAGGCGCGTTTTCCTTTGCGCACACACACACACGCACACACACACATATATACATATATATAAATATTTCCCCAAACAGTGTGGGCACACTGAAGGGTTCTTACGGTAGTGCAAAAGCAGCTGGGGCTTAGATCGCTGAAGCGCGCGGGCGTGAACGGCTAATTCGCTGCTATGCGCAGTACATTCATGCCTCTCGATATCGTCAATCCGCAGGCTCGCAGAATCTGGGTGTCTGCGGCGGGTGCTTCTAACGATTGCGCTCCCGTTGTGGTGCCGTGCGCATTTTAGTACATGGTGGTGACTTTTCGTGGCAGGCGCAAGGGAAACCTCGTGTGGTGCTCCAAAGTCGACTTTTCGTGACAGGTGGAAGGGATCGGAGCTGTTTTACTTCGAAATGCAGTTTTCGTGGCAGGTGCAGCACTTTGGACATGGTGGTGATCGTCAAGGAGCTCAGAACAGGTGCAGTGAATCGTGACTTTTGGACATGTGGCTCGTTTGCAGACCTTGAAGTGCAGAGTTCGTGGCAGGTGCAGCATTTGGTGGACCTCGAAGTGCAGAGTTCGTAGCAGGCGCAGCGCTCTGTGACCCTCGATGTGCAGATTTCGTGGCAGGTGCAGCGCTTGGTGCACCTCGAGGTACAGATTTCGTGGCAGGCGCAGCGCTTGGCGAACCTCGAAGTGCAGATTTCGTGGCAGGCGCAGCGTTCTGTGACCCTCGATGTGCAGATTTCGTGGCAGGTGCGGCGCTTGGTGAACCTCGAAGTGCAGATTTTGTGGCAGGGGCAGCGCTTGGTGAACCTCAAGGTGCAGATTTCGTGGCAGGTGCAGCGCATGGTGCACCTCGAAGTGCAGATTTCGTTTCAGGCACAGATTTCGTGGCAGGTGCAGTACTTTGTGCTCTCAGATGCTCACTCTCCCACTCTCACTCTCCCACTTTCACTCACACTCACACTCCCTCACACTCCCACCCACACTCACTCTCACTCACACTGGCACTCACTCGCACTCACACTCACTCTCCCACTCTCACTCACACTCACGCTCCCTCTCACCCACACTCACTCACACCCACCTTCACTTCATCACCACCATCACCTCTCTGGACCCCAATGCGTCTAGATCATCTCTAGACTTTCTGCTTACAGACCTCACACACACTGTTTGGGGTCTCTTGCCGGGATTATTTTTTTAAACCATGGATCATGATCAAACTCTACAATATTGCATGTGTAACAGTGTCACTGACGGCATACAATGAGGTTCCGTAGATGTTTAGACTGGTGCAGAATCAGAGCAATCGAGCAAACAATTTTTCAGTGAAGGCTCGGATGGCGTCAGCGAGACCTTCTGTGTAAAATTGCTGGCGCGCTGCGCAGAGTGCAAGTTTCTGAGCTTTGCAGAGGAGATCATCAAGCATTGCCGAACTATCAAGGTGGGGCATGAACCAGAAAGGCAAGGTGTTGTAGAGCTTGGGTATTTGCTGTCAAGTACCTTTCATGGGTAGTGAGGCAAGCCTTGAGTGTGTGCCATGGTTTTATTGCCAACACATAAGAAATGTAAAAAAAATAAAAACTATATATATATATATACACATAGACGTATAGATGGTACTTAGACCCCTCCGGTACCAACTTTTGAGTGTTTTTTTTGCATTTGCATTTATCTTCTTAAACATTTTTGAGGCTGGATTTTGTTTGTCTTGGGGCTGTACCTGCCCGGAACCAAGAACCAAAATTGCGCAGAACTCTTTCAGAAATTCTTTGTTTTTGACAAGGTACTATATATATATATATATAAGTGGTATTAATACGAACCCGGAACCAAGAAGTTTCCCGTCAAGAGTTCTGTGCAATCTTGGTTCTTGGTTCCAGGTAGGTACTAAAGCTATTACCCTTTCTGGCGCCTCACAGCCCTGTCTCTTTTCGCAGCAAACTCTTCCCAGCACTCTTTTGTTACTGCACTGTGTGTTTGTATGGCTGCAACTTTTTCCATTTGCACATATCTAAATTCTTAAAGGTTAGGAATCAGGAAGAATGATATAGAGGACACATGAGTCAAAAACCAATAGAGTTGGACAGGATGCAAGAGGACTGTTTGGCTCCTACTCTTTGGCAAACATAGCCGTCCTTGGTTCTGGCAGCATTACTAGTTTTCTTGTCTAGCTCCTTCTTCTTCCGTTTGGTTGTTTGGTCAGTTTGTATTATTGTTAGTTTGCTCCTTGTTTTTGACACCATCCTGCAACTAAAGAGTGGTAGTAAATAAAGTGCATCAGTGGAGGCGTGTCTGAAACACATGTGGAAGAAGAAACGACGAATCGTGAAAGTAGTACTTGGTAATTCCAATCTCTTCCGGGGATGAGACATGAGATTGGTAAATAAAACCGACCATACAAACGCTTTATGCACATGAATCGAGCCTTGGACTTGGAATTCTATTGTTTTTGTCAATAAGTGAAGTAAGTGAAGAGCTCTTATTCACCGAACCATGTCTTCAGGGGACTCTTTACACGCGCAACACGTCTAAATCAATTCTTTTATTGTATACAGATTTTGATTCGTCCCATAAAAGTTTCTAGCAGTTGTGGAGGTGTTGTCCATGGAAGGTTCAATTTTGCAGGGGAAGACGTCTTCAAAAGGCAATAAAGGAGACTATCGTGCAGGAAGGTTTACAAGGGATGGGATGCTTGAAGAAAAGGACTGTTCTTTGCGGGGAAGAGACATTTGTAAGGGTTTTATTGTGTGGATAAAGCATGAAGATAAACGAAGGCTCTGGATATTGTTGGTTTTGTGAAGGTGGAGTTGTTCGCTCATTTATTCTTAAGAAGCACAATGAAACCATGTAAAGTCCAAGTTGTTCTCTGACACACTATAAAAATAAGGGAAGTTCGACCATGGTAATCACATCCAAGGAAGGTACTAGGGGGGTAGTATATACACAAGAAAATTGGCAGAAGAATCACAGTCCCAATCTAGACTTTGTTGGAATTCTTCACCGTGTGAGTTTGCAGACGTGGCAGCTTCCTGTACTTTGTACCGGCATTTAAGAATTCAAGAAGAGAAGTCGGAAGGGCTTTGTCAAGATTGATCAGCCATCAAGGTCAGAGCCCTATTTTGCAGGTCATGACTTTGTCAGTCTACAGTGCCTTGATGAAAGTGTATGCATATTCTGGGTTGTACGAGAAAGCATGCGATCTCTATGAAGAGATCAAACGGGAAGGTGTTGAGCCTGATGCGATGATGCAACTCGCTCGAGGAAACCACATATTTTTCTTTTTCACAACACTTTTAAACTTTGGCAAGCTTAAAAGGCAAGACAGGCAGGCTTTCGGAAAGCATGAAAGAGCCTTGGATAACCAAGGTACGGGTGTCTTATGAAGTTTGCAGTCGAGTGTGGGCGCAAGTCTCTCCTACAAGAGTTGTCGGAAAAAGTGCCAAGCCTTGACATTCAGCATTACATGTCGATGATACGTTCTGCTGGCTGTGACGGTGATGTTGCCCGAGCATTTGCCGTGTTTGAACGATTGAAGAAAAGTCCTGTGTCGGCTGACGTTGCTGCCTTCAACTGTGTTCTGGATGTTTGTGTCCGTGCTGGTGATATGAAGAGTGCAAAAGAATTGATGGAAGACATGCGTCCGCAGAATATGGTAGATATCATCACTTACAACACCATGATCAAGGGCCTTTGCAATCAAAGGGATGTGAAAGGCGCCCGGTTGATGATGCAAGAGATGGAAGAGAGAGGAATTGCCGCCAATGATGTGTCTTACAATTGCTTGATCAATGCTGCTGTGAGCTCTGGCAATATGTCAGAAGCTTGGGACCTGGTAAAGACCATGGAGTCCAAGGGCGTACGCCCTGATCGCTACACCATATCCACAATCATGAAAACTCTCAAAAGGACCACGCCACCAGGCCATGCAGCAAAATGCTTTGATCTACTGGATCGCTCTGGAGTCGTCTTGCTCTCAGAATGTATAATTGGAGTCGTGTTTCTTCTCACCTTGCTTGGGTTTGCTCTGAAACGTTTGGGGAACACTTCTGAGGATCTTTGTCAGGATGAAATCCTTCTGAATATTGTGCTGGAGACCGGCATTCGGCACAAAGAGCTGAAGCGGATGAATGGGATCTTGGAAGCCTTTGAGCAATCCAAAATCCGTCCATCGACACCAACATACGGATCTCTGATCAAAGCATATGGGATCATGAAGAGACCGGACAGATGTTGGGAAATTTGGAAGGAGATGACAGATCAACGAGGTTTGACACCGACACACATTGTGATTGGTTGCATGCTGGATGCCTTAGTATGCAATGGCTTGGTAGATGATGCAGAACGTATTTTTTACGAATACTCCACGGCACCAAACGTGATCTTGCACCTCGGAGTCCATGGATGGTTGTTTTGAATAGTCTTGCGTTCTCCAAGGCCAAGGATAGCACAGCGCACCATTTCTGCCTTAGTAAGCGATCGTGCATGTTGAAATCGTGCCCACAGGTACTCTATCCTTTTCAAGGGCTTTGCAGCAACTCATCAGCCAAAGCGATGCTTGGCCCAACTCGTCGCGAGTCCCACTTTGCCCCAAAGTTCTTCCATTTTTGGCCGAGAGGGCCGCATGCACTTTGCTTTGGGCGACAGGAGCTATGGATTTGTGGAGAAGCATGCGGAAGAAGGGCTTGACGATGAACACAGTCGGCTACAATTCTGTCATTGATTCACAGGTCGGTGATGAACTGCAATCCTTTGTAGCCGCATGTGCTTAAGTGGTCTTTCTCCTTTCGACTTCTCGGGCTCTTGGAGGCTCGGCTGGGAAATGTGGAGGACTGGTAATGCGGACTTCTCGTGTATCCTGTTTTCTTGCGTTCAGACACTGTGAGATCGTATGATTACACGCATAGAAAGGAGGTGACTGAGATCATGAGTGCAATGTCTGAAGAAGGCATCAAGCCGGACAGGATTACTCATTCGATCATCGTGCCTAGCTTATTCAAGACAATGAATGCAGCGTAGCAGTGCATAGAAACGATATGACACGATTAAAGATGGCAACATGCACTTAAGCACTTTACATTGCAGTGCAAGCAACTTAGGTGAAAGCATACTGCATCAGAGGTGACTTCAAGCGAGCTATTGCTACTATCCACAGTATGCAGGTGCGGATGCTCTCCGTAAACCACTTGCCATTGTCAGAATGCCCCTCATAGGGTGTGGCTGCATAGTTTCGTTCAGACCAGAAAAAAGTGAATGTTTGTTCTATTTTGCGCACTGTCAGAGCTACGGACCACACACTGGCTGTGTTATTTTGTAACGGTAGCTGTGGACCCTCCGCTCATGATCCTTGTGCTTGAATTTGCTTGCTGGCAAATGATGTTTTTGTGGCCCTTAAGTTATTCAACGGCAAGTGTACTCACACCCCCCACCCCGCAAGATGGCCAATTGAATGGTCGTAAGTGAGCGCGCTGTTCAAAGAGTCATAGAACAAAGTAGGCAATGGTCGAAGAACCTGCTATCCGGTCCTTCCTGCTACAGTGCTGCCTCTGTTATTCTGCAATGCAAAGAGGGCGGTTGACTTCCTTGCTTTCGTGGCCAGAACTTGAAGTGGACGCAACCATGCAGCAAAAATGCACTGCAGGCGAACCTTTTCAACTGGAGGTTTGGGCCACAAGGGCCTCCATTCGGTTGGACATGGGATCACTACAAAAGGATTCATGACGGCGGTCAAGATTCATTCGACTCACCCACTGTCAATGTTTTCTCAGCCTCTTGCGCGCTCACTTCTCATCAGAAACAAGCAGAGGCAGGGTCCGCTAGCGAGTCTCTCAAGGCTTTGATATCGAGCGCTGTCCGACAATCCAGGGCAAGTTCACTGGAAAGGCAGTCAAGCACATGCAGTGCCTCACTTTGCGCACAACAGAAAGGCCCAATCGGCTTCAATCTCTGGCTTGCAGCAAGGAGGGCATCACCAACGTGCAAATAGGCCCCATGGGCCCCACGAGTATTAAGTTCACCAAAACTTCATGACCAAACAGGGGATCAGTTTGGATTATCGTAATTCTATTTCCACTTGGGTTTCCCGAAAATGCAAATACACCAGTGAAATCTAACATCAAAGAAACATATAAACGTCCTTGTGCCGTGCTAGTGTGGCTGCATTTGGCTAGTTTTAGTATTGAAAAGATGTGGAATCAAGCCGGGGAAATCCTGGGCAAGGTTGGACGCTGTTGAGTCTAACGTGGACCATTGCAAGAGCAAAACATAGCCCTATGTTGGCCATCAGGCAGAATCCATGTTAGCATCTGCTGCTTCGGTGCAAGAACTATCCATCCTTAGTTGGGAATTCAGCGGAAAAGGGCGGACACCAGCAGTGACAGACCTGGGAGACAAATGAATAGAAATGCTACATGGCCAGCGGAAAAGGGCGGGCACCAGCAGTAACAGACCTGGGAGACAAATGAATAGAAATGCTACATGGACAGCGGAAAAGG